>OX457087.1:18336375-18876656 GCA_949752835.1 Empis stercorea | reverse complement strand
ACCAACATTTGAATTTTTCTTCATACAAAATAACCAAACTTTGTTCCGTTTCATTTCCATTTTATTCCCCAAACATAGAAATTGTATACCATTATTTATTGTCATATCAGAATCGACATGTTCTAACTACAATACTTGAATATACCATTTCATATACAAAGTACAAGAATAGCATATTTGTGGATAGTAAAAACATCATAGATAATTTAAATTTTCTATCGTCTTGGAACATATTCTAACAACATCCAAACATTTCATTCCAATACGAATTGAATTTTCAATCTGGCATTCCCTTTTTTCCCATTTTCTGAACATTTCATCTGTGGGTGGTACGTAAAGGTAACGTTCCGATAATATCTGAACATAAAATACTAACAACATGATAAAAATAAATGAATAAATCGATTGATAGCTAGTTTGGAACGTGTGGAACACAAATTATATATATATGATGTATATAATTTGACAGTCCCTATAAATGGTGGTAGAGAGAATTTCTAATAAGAAAAAATTAAAAAATATGTTTAATTAATTTAGTGTTTGAAAGTGTTTTAATAATATTAATTATAATGTTTGTGTTAAATGTGTAAATTAATTGAAATTATTAAAATTACACGCAGGTGCGTAGCGCAGTCGTGACACTAAAATATGTAACTGAGCTTGCTCTCATTTTAATTTTTTTTTTCCATTAATTTTTTTGCACCCAACAAAATAATTTTTCTTATATTTAATTTTTATTTTTTTTTATTTATGATTTCGTTTTTTTTTATTATTATTTTATTATTATTATACAACAAAACTAATGAAATACGAAAAAAATATTATTTAAAAATTAAATGAATTCTTAAATAATGTAAAATTCAATTATATTTTGTTTATAATGAAAATTTCGTTGAAATTTTGGATATGTAGAATTAAGAAAAAATTAGTAAATGAATTTTTTCCCAATTACATTTTTTGTATATCGTTTCTGTCCAAGGGGTAGAAAATTTTGTTATTTGAAATTATATGAAATTTTTCTATTAGGGCACAAGAAAATATATTAAAAATTCTTCTATTGTTTTTCCCTGACGACTTTGAAAACAAAATAAAAAATATTCTTGTTATGTCGGAGTTTGACTAAAATTTTTTTTTGGGAATATGAAAATTTATTCCGTATTTTTTATGCATGCTCAAATGCGCTATGAATCGGGCATAATTTTTTTTATATAGTATATTTTTGTTTTAATTACACTATTACTAAAAAAAATGTTTGTTTATGTTTTGATTTTTTTTTGTAAAAACAACCTGCTGACTTTTCTTAATTTTTTCTTATAAGACAAAAATTTAAATTTTTATGAAGAAAAATCTTATTGGAATTTTTTTTATATGGCAATTTTTTTAAAATTGCCATATTTTCCCTTATTTATTATTCTGTAAAAATTTTCATATTAATATTAAATAATAATAATATTATGAAATATAATTTTTATTTAAGGACTGTGGTTCAAAATAAGTTCCACAATTTTTTATATATTAATTTTTTTTTAATTAAAAATTTTTTTTTTTTTAATTTTAAATTAAAATTAATTAATTTGTTGTTGTTTTGGCTTTGTTTATAAAAAGGGATGTGAAAAAAAGGATAGAAATTTTATATGTGTGGGTGTGCATATATAAATTTTGGTTGTGTAAAAATTTTCTTGTGTATCCAATGCTCAAACCAATATATATTTTTAGGATGTTTATAAATAACTGCTCGAAATTTGTTTACTGAAACTTTTTTTTTTGTAAATTTTATTTTTTTTTCTATAAATAATTTTAATAATAAAATTTTCTTGCATGCAAAAGAATTTTCAATTTAATTAATTATTATTAATGTATATTTTAGCATTGAATTGGAAACATTAATTAATATTAAATGGAAGAACATCGTTACAATAAATTAATTTGTATAACAATAAAATATATTACGAGGATATTGTTTTTTTAATTTTCTAAATCTACCTACAAAAATTTGGATGTATCGAAACAACTAAATGTCTTATACTATTTTTTTGGACATTTACTCAAAAATTTAAATTAAAATATCAAATTTTTAAGAATATTTCAACTAATCGAACATGAATCGAATACAAAATCTAACTAAAACTACCAAAAAATATGAAACAAACTATAATTTATAATTCTTATGATACAATAATAAACCATAAAGATTTCTTTTTTGCCAAGTTATGGCAAAAAACTTGAAAAAGAGTCCGAAAATATAGGGAGCCACCTTTTACATGCTCTAATTTACTCAATTTTTAAGATACAATAAAAAACATTGCAGATCCTGAAAATAGATATTTCAATCTTTGATTTCATATATAAAATATATATCAGACCAAGATTTCTATATTTTTAACCAACCTGAACCAACATTAATTTTATTATGAGCAATTTTAGTCCTTTAGTTAAATATTAATATTAAAATTTCTGAAATATGCTTTTGTTTTAGAGACATAAAATATATAAAAACATAAAGTACAAATAAATACTAACAAAAAAAAACTTAGCTGTTTTTATAATTAAAAATTACATTGCGACGCCGCACCCTTATCATAAAAATTAACAACCCTACTTAATTTTATATAATAGATTTTCTCCCCCATTTTATAATTATAATAATAATAATAATGTTTATGTCAGACACACACACAACACAATCTTTTATTATAAAAAAAAGAAAAATCCTGATAACAAATTTTTGTTTTATTTTTATAATTTCCCCTTTCACTTACCCATAGTTAAATATTATAATAATTTTATAATATGGTTAGCATAAATATGTGATACTATATATTTAAATTGGATTTTTTTTTGGCTCGTGTCTATTCCACACTTTTTTTAAAAGCAGGTTTTTAATTTTTTTTCATTTGACTTAATACATGTTTTATTTATGAAGAATTTCTTTTATATGTTTTCATGTTACACATTACTTATATAGATTTTAATGAGAAGGGGTGCATGCGTGACTGGATTGAAAAAAGGGATGATTGTTATAAGACATTTTATATTTAAACCATTTTAAATTATCGATTTTGTTTACATATATACTTTTTCTTTTATCACACAGAGGGAAAAATGAAAAGTAAAAGGCAGTGGGGTTGATTTTAGTTGTGAGTTAGCGCAGTAGTTGTATTCTAGATTTGATGGTGTCAAAGTGGTTTAAATTTGATAATATTTTAGTTCTATTAAATTATTTTTTACATTATTTTCTATATTAAATTTTTTTTAATTATTTTTAAATCTTGAAATTATTTATTTAATTATAGTATAAGAAAAAAAATTTCTGTTAATAAATTTAAAAAATTAATTTCTTTTTGGGAAAATTTTTATAAGAAAATTCTGTGATTTGAAAATGAGGTGAGATTGCGTGTTATAGTGACAAATGAATGTAGGGGTTCATTTGCATTATATATTTAAGAGAAAATGGTGGTGGATTATTGTGATCTATATTTTTTGATAAATGGTCTAAAATATAGAAAAGTACATTGAACTTTCTAATTTGAATTTTTAATTGGATTTTTCATTAAATCCAATTTATATTTTAAATAGTTCATAGATAAATGGTTGGTAAATGTATTTAATATATATTAACCATTAAATTTTTGTGGGATTTCTTAATTTTTTTTTTATTTGACATACATAATATTAATAATATTTTTGGATAAATTAGAATTTAATTAACCTTTTTTTTTAAATAAATTTTTATTACTTATATAATTTGATTCTATTCAAAAATATATATTTAATTATAATTGATATAAATTGTTTCTAAAAGTGTTCAAATTAGAATGAAAACTATATTTATTTTAATTAGAAATATAAATTTATTTATATAAAAAGATTATGGTTTATATTATCAATTTATTATTGATTTTTTCATATTTTTCTATAATTGGACACTTTTACATGTTCGACATTTTCATTCAAGATTTTTCTCTATCAATTTTTATCTCAAACGAAAGAAACACATCAGAATTTGGTTATCTACATATGTCTTTAGTTTGAGTTAGAAAAACGAAATTTATTGATAAAAAACATTTTGATGTGAGAAAAATATTGACTTTAAAAATGTAACATGTGAAATTCTTATCATAATTTTAAAATTAAATTGTATGTACATAAAAAATATATTTAAAATATGTAAATAATTTTTTTTTACAGACAAAAAACAAAAAATCATATGTATTGATTACATAAAAGAAATTATTTTAAATTCAATAAAGATATTTTCCCGCCCCATTCAAATTGTACAAAACTATTTTAATAATAAATTTAAAATATTAACAAAAACCAAAGAAAAAGGTTTTAAAAAAACCTACCAAAAAAAAAAAAGAAAAACTCGAAGTATTAATTAGAAAAGAGAGTAAAAAAAATTATTTAACCAAAGAACAACAAAAATTATTCTTTCAATAATAAGAGAAACCAAAAATATGAATGTAACCACCGTTTCAACAGGCACCAGCACTAATAATAATACAACAACCGTTGTCAGTCATAATAAATCATATAAAATTGAAATGTTAGATGAAACACCAATGAGTGGTCAATCAGATGATGATGATGATGATGATCCACCATCTAGTCCCGGTAGTGGATATGGTGATGGACAAGATTTAATGCAAATAACATTAAATGATGAAGTTGCATCACAATTAGCACAAGCTGGTCCAGTTGGTGTTGCAGCTGCAGCTGCAATAGCGTCAGCCAGAAAACGTAAACGACCACATTCATTTGAAACAAACCCATCGATACGTAAACGTCAACAAAATCGTTTATTACGTAAATTACGACAAATTATATATGAATTTACGGGACGTGTTGGTCAACAAGCAATTGTATTAGTAGCAACACCAGGTAAACCAAATACAAGTTATAAAGTATTTGGTGCTAAACCATTAGAAGATGTTGTTAGAAATTTAAAAAATATTGTTATGGATGAATTGGAAACAGCATTAGCACAACAAGCACCACCACCACCACAAGATGATCCATCATTATTTGAATTACCACCATTAATAATTGATGGTATACCAACACCAGTTGAAAAAATGACACAAGCTCAATTAAGAGCATTTATACCATTAATGTTAAAATATTCAACTGGTCGAGGTAAACCTGGTTGGGGTAGAGAATCAACAAGACCACCATGGTGGCCAAAAGAATTACCATGGGCAAATGTCAGAATGGATGCTAGAACTGAAGAGGAAAAACAAAAAGTAAAAAATTATTTAATCTTATCTAATATAGGATTATAATTATTTTTTCTCATATTTTTTTTTAGATAAGCTGGACACATGCACTTCGAAAAATTGTCATTAATTGTTATAGATATCATGGACGTGAGGATTTATTACCAACATTTTCAGATGAAGAAGAAAAAGTTAATCAACTTGTTGCTAGTGCAACAAGGGGAGAATCTTGCAATAATAATGTAAGTTTGAAAATATATATTTTATTTTAACAAATTCAAAAGTAAACTAAATAAGAAATATTTTTGTATTGAAAATTATAAAACTAAAATTTAATTAATTTTGATTATTTATAATGACCTCTCTAAAAACAATATTTAAAAAAAAATTTACACCAAACGTAAAATTAATTATTTTTTGGTATATCTACAAAACTGAAAATCATTTGTAACGAAAAAAAAAATTAGGTTGGAGTGTTAAAAATTCATAGTTCTGGTACAATTACAAATACTGGAACTATTATACAACATCAACAGCAATCACAGCAGCAACAGCAGCAGGTACAACAACAACAACAGCAACAACAACAGCAGCAACAACAGGTACAACAGCAACAACAACAGCAAAATGGGCCAACAAAAATTGAAATTCAAACACAATCGACAAATAATGCTGCTGCACAAACAATTACAAACGCTCAGGTCTGCTTAGACCCGATGACTTTGAGTGATGTCGATGTTCGTACTAACAAAACAAAAAACAAAATAATATTTTCATAATGTTGTGACTTTCTTTTATGATTTTGCCATTTTGATTTTACATGCTCTCTGCTTCAGTTTTTTTTTTATACATATTTAGTTTTTCATTTTTGTTAAAAATGATTTTTTGTTGTTTTGTGAATTTTAATTTAACAATTTAATTATTTTCAGTTTTTTTTTACTTTAGCTTGAATTTTAATTTTTTTACAGAATATTTTTTAATTTGTTGATATTTTTCTTGCTCCATTTTTACCCTTTGATCCAAAATTATTTTGTTGTTTTTTTGCTGTGATTTATAATTTTATTATAAAAAAAATAAAATTTTATTTTAATTATTTATGATTAAACTTTTACTTTTGTTTTCCCTTCATAGTATACACAAGTTATATCAACAATACAAAATGCTGATGGATCAGTATCATTAATCCAAGTCGATCCAAATAATCCAATTATAACACTTCCAGATGGTACAACAGCTCAAGTACAAGGTGTCGCAACTGTAAGAACAATTTTTTCTATAATTTACAATCAATCTTTTAATGTCATTATAAATTTTTTTTTCTAGCTTCATACAAATTCACAAGGTGAAATTCAAACTGTACAACAATTAACTGATGGTAATGGTCATGAAAATATGACTGTTGATCTCACAGAAGCAACTCTTGGTCAAGATGGACAAATAATAATTACAGGAGAAGATGGACAGGGTAATTATAATTGCTAATCGATTATATTAATCCAATTTTCACCATAAATTGGTTTACAATTTTAAAAATTTCTAAAACTACAAAAAAAATTTATTTTGATTTTACAGGTTATCCAGTATCAGTTAGCAATATGATTACAGTACCAGTATCAGCATCAATGTATCAAACAATGATGGCAAATATACAACAATTACATCCAAATGGAGATGGAACTGTATGCATAACACCAATGCAGGTAGATTCAAATTCACATAATAATTTTCAAGTTTTTCCAATACAACATGAACAACATCAAAGTGATGGTGGTAATGGTGGTGCTACAACAACTAGTACTACTGCAACATTAATTGCAGGAAATAATAATCCAACCACCATCACAAATAATAATAATCATATTAGTAGTAATAATAATAATAGTAGTAGTAATGGTAATAGTAATACAGTAGGAATTGGTAATAATTGTGGCAGAATATATCGTGCCATTTTACATCAAAATCCAATACGTTGTCAATTTAGTTCTAGTCAAAATACCAATAATAATTCTAATAATAATAATAATAATAATAATAATACAATTGGTGGTAATTGTAATATTACAAAATTATCAACAAATTTTATAAATAATAATAATAATAATTATAATACAAATAATCAAAATATAAATAATACAACATTAACTGCTGGCGGTATTGATAATGCTACGTCTACGACATATGTTGTTAAACATATTAAAAAACGTAAACATAGTAATAATAATAATAATAATAATAATTTATCAACAATAAATCAACAACAAAATCATGATATAAAGAAATTAAATAATAATAAAAAGAATAATGAAGAGGCAACTAAAATTTATCCTTTAATCAAATCTATTAAAACCGAAAAAGATGAAAAATAATATTTTTAATTGAAGATAAAATTAATTCTATTGTCTTTTTTTTGTCAATTATTTTTAGCATAAATTATTACTTATTTATTATTAATTATTCAAATCCTCAAATTAGGATTTTTTTTTATGTTTTTAGTAAAACAAACAAAATTTACTAAAACTTAAATTAGATTTAATAATTTTTTTTTTATATATTCAGAAAAAAAAATTAAATAAATTCAATTTCGTCTAGTCATTAGAATTTATTTCGTTTTTATTCATTTTTTTTAAATTACGTATTTAAATCGGGGTAATACAGTAGACTTGGGAGGAGGTTTGTTAAAGAAATATATTATTAAAAAAAAATGTTAAACATATATTTTTTCATATTTATTAAATTCTTATTTATTGACAAATCTATTTTCTCAATTTTTCTTATATTTATATTATTATGATACCAAAAAAAACCAAAAATAAAAAAAAAACCATTATTCAAATCCAAAGATTCCATTTAATTCATCAAATGTTTGGGAACTGAGAGACAATGGATCAGAATCGGTAAGAAAATTATAAAAACCAAAGATTGTATATAAAGAGAAAATATTATCTTATATATTTTCAATATAATTAATTTATATATATTTAAATAGAAATTTTTCTGATTTATTTTTATTACCGATTATTTTCATTTTATTTACAACAGTTCCTTAATTGTAATTTTTGTTGTTGTTAGTAATTATTATAATTTTCGGCATGCTTTCAAAAAAATATTGAATATTTATTTATTTACTATTTAAATAAATGGAAAAATTTGAATTTTTTCATTATGATTTTGTTTTGATTTTCTTGTGTGTGTTTTTATTGGATTCAAAAAAATATAAAATGACAAGAGAAAAATTTATTAGTTTGAAATGATAATTTTAAAATGTTTACAAAAACGTCAAGAGAAAGAAATGGGGAAAAATAAAAATTACATTAGTTTATTTAAATAATTTAGAAAAAATTTAAATAAATTAGATATCCTTTTATTAATTATTTTTCATAATTATTGAAAGTACCTATATTTTAACATTTATAAAATAATTTATTTCATCAAATTATTTAAATATTTGAAAATATTAAGAGCCAGTTTTAGATTCAATTTTTTACAGTCAGACTTATTCTTCAGAAATCTTAAAATATTTTACAAACATTTTATGTAGAAAAATAAATCTGATCTAATAATAAACTTTAATTATGTTAATAAAATTTGATTTCATAATCAAATTCCAAAACTGGAATAATGTAAACAAATTGATTCATGGAGTGATCATTTTTATACGTCGCGTAACAATTTACAAAAAAAATACTGAATTAATTATAGACACCATTTGTTACCCAAAAACTAAATATCCAATTTTCCCTTCTGGATTTCTTCTTCTTTTTACTGATTAATGATTTTATTTTTTTTTCATTAAATGTTTATTCTTCCAAGTCAACTGGTACTCTACTGTATTATTTGTATAATAATAATAAAAAAAATATTGTGTTTTTCTCTATAAAATAAAAATGGGACCCAAGTGTAATTCGAGAATTTTAAAAATTAAAAAAATTCTTTTAAAATATATAAAAAAAATATTTAATTTATTATATGAAGTTACTAAATAAATTAAAAGTTCCTTCAATTTTTTATATATTTTTTTTTGTTTAAAAAAATAATAATTTTAAAAAACGAAAAAAAAAAAAATTTTTTACAATTTATATTTACCAAAAAATTTCGTTACAAATATTTAAAAAAAAAGGAATAAAAAATATTTAAAATTTGAATTTATATTTTAAATAGAGTTTAAATGTTTTTAGTTTTTGTGATTATTTAACAACGTTTTTTATTATTTCTTTTTCGTTTATTATAAATTTATATAAAAGAAAAAAAAATTATTATAAAATATACAAAGAAAATTTTGTGCCTGAAAGGTGAACTCTATTTTGTAAAATTTAGTTCACCATTTTAATTATTATAGTCATAAATTATATATATATAAAAAAATAATTAATTAAATTTTATTTACTTAAAAAAAATGTATTACAAAAATTAATTTTAATAACTAAAACGAAATGGGACAATTAATTAAAAAAAATTGTATTCAACAACGTATAAATATTTTAAAAATTAACAAAAAAATAATACCACAAAAAAATCAAAAATGTCTTAATGTTGTCTTAGAAATAAATTTTAAATATTTTTTTTGTAAAGCAATTTGAGAAAGTTTAATTTGTAGATTAAATTTTAATTTCATTTTTTTGTTAAAATATTTTTATTTTGTTTTATTTGTTTTTTTTTAGTTTATTGTTTTTTATTATTAATTTTATTATAAATTAAATTTTTTATTAATTATAATTTTTTTTTATTGCTGTGTATTTTATTTTGTTTTTTGTTTTTAATTGTAATTTAATTAATAAATTATATTATTTAAAAATGATTTTAAAAATATAAATAAATAAATTTTAAGAGATTATTAATTTTTTTTTTTTAGTAAAAATTATTATTAAAAAAAAATTGATAACAAAATGATTTTTTTTGACTCATTCAATACTGTTTAGTAATTTGTATCATTTGGTTTAAATATAATTTTTCTTATAGGACAAATAGATGTAAAATTATTCTAATTGATTATTATGAATAATTTTTATTCGAAAATTTCCTTAATTATTTTTTGTAGTGCTTAAAATAATGCTATACAAATATTGTACGAGCCAATAGAAAATTTTATTATCAATATTAAATAAATTATATTTTGAGTGAGTTTTTTTAGAGTTTATATTTTGAGTGATTATTTTTATAAGTTAAGCAAGGCTTTAAATTCTTTTGATGCTTAACGTTTAATTCAGTGACGATGAATTTGATTTAAAAAAATGACGAATTTCATTTGAAAATTGTATTTGACGTGTAGTTGTATCTGAAGAACTAATTACAGAATTTCCAATGTCAAAATTTGTATATTTGTTACCAAAAGTGAAAATATACTAAATAATTTTATTTAGAATTATTTAATTTGACAGTATAATTTACGTAAAAATAGCTTTATATTTTTTCTAGTTAATTTGTGTTATTACTATTTTTTAGCAATATTATTTTATTTCATCCAAAAGTTGATTTTATTTTTGATTTGATTTACACAAGTAAGTTTTTAACTATTATTATTTTTATTTAAAATTTTTTATAATTTCAAATTATTGCACAATTAAATTCATCATATAATAATAATAAATTATTAAAAATTCTTATATTCAATTTCATTCAATTAAAAGATACGTAATTTTTTAATATATATAAAATTTTACTTCATAGGTTGATAATGGTGATCATATGGAAACGATAACAGTATCACCTGGTATGCAACAAATCATGGTACAAGGACCACCAGGATCTGAACCACAAATTTTACAAGTATTAAGTATTAAAGATTCAAATGCATTAACGAAAGCTATGGAAGCAATGTCAAATGTTAAAAATGAAGATTCTGTTTTAATTGAACATTAAATTTTTTGTGGTGGGGTGGGGGGAAATTTAATAAAAAAAATTGTAGTAAGAAAATTATATATTTCATTTTCAGGGAGTATTTATAGTAAAGTTGTTTGTTCTTTTTTTTTTGATAATTATTTATATATTATATGTATTGTAATGAAAATTAAGTTAATTACTGTACAGAGAGATACTCATTATCATTAAAATACTCCACTATTCAAATAAAAAAAGGAATTTATTAATATTAATTTTTTTTACAGAAGAAAAAAGCCTAGTAATTTTTTTTTATATATATAAAATTTTACTTTCCTAGCTTAAATAATATAAATTAAAATTATTAAATATATAATTTAAATTTTATTTATTTAAAAAAATTAATACAAATATATACATATTTTGTAAATATTTAATGTACCTGAAATGATTTCAAATTAATTTCAATTTTTTTAAATTTCAATTTTTTTCTTATTTAATTTAATTTATTTTATTTATTATTTACACGATTTTTTATTTATTTATTTATTTAAAAAAAAGAAAAGAAATTATTATTATTTGGTTTTAAGGAATATTTTTTTTATGATTTCAATTTATAATTTTTGTTTTTTTTTTATTTAAATTTCTATTTATGCTTTTTTTGAAATCAATTCAAAATCTTGATTATTTTTTTATTTTAAGTTATTTATATAATTTTATTTTTACAAAGTTTTTAAATTATTAAAAAATAAAAATATTTATAAAAACAAATTAATTTAAAAAATGAAAAATACATACTAAAAAAATATATTGAAAAATTCCATTTTTGTAGAGATTCTGTAAAAAATATTAATTATATAAAAGATAAAAAAACTTTAGCTAAATTTTAGATAATTTAATGTATAAGATAATATCTAAAAAAAAAAAATAAGAATATTTAGATTGTAAGATTTAAGTTAAGTTAAATAAATATTTACTATTTCTTGTTTTTTTATGCTGGATGACTGATCATTAATTACAATTTATGTTCTAAATTTCCTTCAACAAAATTTGTTGTTATTAAAGAGCTTTAGTTCAAAATTTTGCTATCGATATAATATATAAATTATGATATTTACATAATTTTCGATTAACTCATTTTGAATACTACAAAACCATGCATTTTCTCTTTTGAAATCAATTGGTATAAAATCAATTTTGTATGAATATTTTATCGATAATAATCAATTTTATTAATTTCTCTAATTCACTACAATTTTTCGTATTATAACAATTTTTCTAGTCATTTCGATTTTTTTAAATATTTCAAAAATCATCTTTTCAATATTTTTAAGTCAAAAAAAATATTCTCTAGTCAAATCTACTATACTAGTCTTATACTTGGTTTTAGTTTACAAGAAAAAACCAGTAAAATAAAAATAAAAACAAATTGGTAACATAATAAGAAAATTTCAAATTTTCATTCAATTTTTGCTATGAAATTTGAAATTTTTTATCCTAAAATTTTAAGTCTAGTAAACAGTATTAAAAATAAACTTATATTTGTAATTTTAATATTTATTATAAATAATAAACGAATTCACAGGAATTAAAATTGGAAACAAAATTTAGCTTGTAATTAAAAACCAAAAACATAAAATCATAGTTAAATTACGATATATTAAATTTAATGTGCAATTCTTTTACATTATTATTTTTCAATTAAAACTAAAAAAAAATTCCAAAAAGAAAAAAAGTATATTTAATTAATTATAAAAAACTAAAATAAATCAGTTACAATAATTATAAAATAACTAAAAAAAATTGTGTAGTCCTTTAATCAAATTAAAATTTCAAGTCAAATTAGTCTTTTTTTACAATTCAAATCGGTCTTTTTCCACAAGTTTGTTTTTGTTTTGGCAAAGGAGAAATTTGATTTGGTAAATGACAAATTTTATTTGTGAAATTTAAAAAAATTGAACAATTTGAATTATTATAAAAGACCATTTAGACTTGAAAACTTAATAAAATCATTTTTTTTTTTAAATTTAATAATCCACTAAGGAGAATTTAAAATGAAATTTAATATTTATAAATGTAAATTTAAATTATATAATGAAATATAAATAAATGGTAATTGGGGGGAACATAATATCAAATTAATTATAATCAATTATAATTAAAAGCAAAATCAAAATATATTCACAAAATATAGTAAATAAAGTAAAATATAAATATGAGAAAACCTAATTGAAATAAAATTTTAATTGATAATTTAAAATAATAATTGTATAAATTTTTTTTAGCGAAAATCTTTTCATATTACAAATAAATAAAAGTACATAAAAATGTAAATAATTATACTAAAACGAATTTCAATTGTGAAACATTTTTTCTCCATATAACATGAAATAATTAAGCAAGTTTTAATTTTTGACAAATAAACAAAAAGGGTTTCATTTCTTCTTGATCATAAAACATAAAATCACATTTATTTAAAATGAAATTCACAACAGTTTCAAATATTTATTTACTATACTAAAACATATTTATTTTGATAAATTTTTTCATCCTTTTATAATTTGAGAAATTATATAAAATCGAAATCGGAAATATACTACAGTATTTAGTAATCTGTTGAAAAAGTTTAAAATATTGCATATTTAAAATGATGAAATTTAGTCTATTCACCAAATTAAGGACATTAGATTTTTGTGCATAAGAAATTTTCGGATATTTTTAAATAAATTCAATTAATACTTTCACAATTAATTAAATTTAAATTAATCATAGATTTCGAATTTGTTGAAATGGAAACCATTTTGAAATATATTTTATTCAAATAATTTTCTCTGATTAAAAACTTATTCTGTACTGTTCTATATTTTTAGACTTTCAAGTGCACAAATACTTCTAAAAAAAATCTCTTAAGCTTTTTATATGTAAAATATTAAAAAAAAATAATTTCAAAAATCGAAACTATATTACATAATTCACTCATGAACTCATGCAATTAACGAAAAAATAAATAAAATCTACAGAAAATTTTTTATATAAAACACAATAAGTAAATCAAAAATATAATATTTTTTTATAAAATTTATTTTAATATATAATTTTACATACATCAAAAACAAAAAACAAAAATATTTTAACTTTAATATTAATATAGTGAAAAATTGAAACGAGTAGATTTTAGTGCAAAAAATTATTCATAAAATATAATTCAAATTATATAAAAGTAATAAAATATTATTTATGTAAATTTCATTTAAAATTGTTTTTTACATAAATGAGGATAAATAAATAAAAATAGTCAAGTAAATAAAAATTTTCATTATATACAAAATATTAAAAGATTAAAAAAACATTTATATATAAATTATTCATAAAAATAATATGGAATTTTACTTAATCAAAAAAAAAAAAAAAAGAATCATTAAAAATATTTAAACATAAAATGACAAAACTATAAACTCATATAAAATAAATATATTAAAAAAAATATTTGATATGAAATGAAAAAAAATTATAAGTAATTATTAATTTTTATTATAAAAATTGTAAACGTAAAATAATATTTAAAATTGAAATATGTATATTGTCTCTTTTTAAAAATAAACGTAACATAATAAATACATAAATTAATTCGTTTTACTATATAGTTTTTACTTTTAGAAAATCGAAGAAGTTTGGTTAGTTTTATTAAGTGATTGTCATATTTGGGATTAGATTTTGGTACAACAATTTGACTATGTACCATTCTTTCGTACTAATTCTTCTAGTTATTTTGTTTATCTAAGTCAGCTTTTCATTATTCTTTAAGTTCATCGAATGAATAACTTTCCAGAATACATAGTATGTGTGATTCTACTAAGGCTAGGACAGTACCACAACATGTATCGGATCTCATATCTACAATTTTCTAACATTTTCAGGTTTCATCTGGCGAAAGATCAAACCTTTTTGCCATCATAATGAACTAAACCGAAGAATATTAAGAATATCCTTTCCAAATTTCGATTTTATAGCAAAATTATAATCAAAAATTTTAATTAAATTTTAGTAATCCATTTACAAAGAAAAGATTAATTTGTCGGTTTACAATTTTTTTACAAACATAATATCCTTCTAAATGGCATTCGTCTTCTGTTTAAGGTTTATTTCCTTATTTACGAACATATATATAATTATTAATTTCGAAATTAAAGCTTTTATACAAAAAGCTTTTATTTACAAGGATAATTTTTTTTTACCAAATTCAGCTAAAATTGATAGAAAATGGTTTAAATTTAAATGTTTTTAATAATATAAAATCAGTTTCTAACAAATTCTGAAAGGAAAATGTTTATGAAAATTCAACAATCGTTAATTTTTGTAACAAAAAATCATCATAAGGATAAAAAAATAGCCATTAAAAAATCATTCATTTTATTAATTAATATATATTTTTCATAAAATTTAGTACTTTTTTAAATCTTCATTAATAGATCATCAAGATTATATGTATATATAATATTATATTTATCAGAAATTTTGCAAAAAGCAAACCGTTTTTCTATGAATACTTTCCAATAAAACTTTTGAAAGGTCCTTCAAAAATTATATATTTAATTATCAAATCAAAAGGAATATTTTCAATGGAAATTTCTAAGAAATTCAAATATTTATTTTCAATGAAAATATCTGGTAAATTATTGAAATAATTTTATCTAATAAAAAGGATTTAATGTACATATATACTTAAATAATTATTTCAATCGTAATTAAACAAAAAATTGCAAAAGAATTCAAATCTAAAAATACTTAAAAAGATTGAAGATGTCAGGGTCATTTTTTGGTTGGTTTATTTTTTTTTGAGGTGGTTTTCATTATTTATCTATGTTTTTGAAGTAATTATTCTATTCATTCTTTTTTTACGTATTATCCGCCGTTTAAAAATTCTAAATTTTACAAAATCTTTTTTTGAGTTGTTTTCTTTTCCTTTAAAAAAACGTATTATAAATCATTCTGAAATTATTAAACATTATTTAAAATATTTAAGACCGAAAACGAAACACAGCTAATATTTAAAAAGGATAGAATTATATTTATTTATTTTTCCAGGTTATTTACGCTATTATGCTTTCTATAATTTACCTGATTCAAATAATTTGAGGCTTTTAACAGAGACAAAAAAAAAACAACATAATTGTTTACATTATTTTTTTTTGTTGGTTTACGACGTTTTTATGTTTACTCTTTTTGTAAAAGAAAAATACTTTTAGTAATATTATAGATAATTTTTTTATTTTTTTTTTGGTATAAAAACAAAAAGGTATTTACTACACACAAAATATCATTTATCATTTGACAGAAAGGGGAGAAGCCTTAATATTGTCATCATCCTTCAAAACAAAACAAAGAAATCAATTTTTAATATTTTTCTTTACCATTTTAAATTTTTTTGTTTATTATCTAAAAATGAAATTGTAAATAAAGAAAATATTTATAAACAACAAATGACATCAAACTTTTTTTTTTTGATAAATTTTCCTTTTTCGATAAAAAATTTTTCCATATTTTTTCTGATCAGAAAAGAATTATATATAAAATATTTTTAATATTTTTCCGATTAACTTTTTTTATGGCCGCATTTTCCCTTTCACAAATGCGAAATGCGACATTCAAAGAAAATTTTTATAACAAAATCAAAAATATTTATATATGTATTTTTCGGTTTCATTTTTTTTTTTCGTTTTCCAAATTTGATCTTGCTTCGTAAATAAATTGCGCTCCGTAGCGCCCAGTTGAAAAAGTCATGTTGTGTAATTAATTGTAATTTGGGAAAATTATTACAAAAAAAAAGTCAATTTTTCAAGGCTTATTCAATGTTTGAGAAGAAATAAGGGCAAAAGTTGAAAAGAAAAAAATATGTGAAAAATGTTAAAAGACCAGAGGCAGATATAAATTTTTGTTGTTGTTGTTGTTGAAACGATTACAGGTTAAAGGATAATTGGATACCAGAGAAACTATAAAGTAAAAGAAAAATATTCTCTCTTTTGGTGGCAACTGGTAAAAGGTTTGTTTTTTTGTACCTTGGGTGTTTTTCCAACAAAAACGAAAAATTTTGTTGTATTTTTAATTACAATATTAAATAAATAAAAAGTGTTGAAAAAATTTAACTACAGTCAATTTGCATACTTTTAGGATTTATTTACATAAAAATATATTTTTTTTTGGTAAAAAGAAAATTATGAAAATCTTGTCTATCCAGGGACAAAATTTTATATATAGATATAAAATGGAAAATTAATTATTTTAATAAATCGTCTCTGCTTGGAATAAAAATGAATTATAACAATATTTTATTTTAAATATAAATAATAATTCTCTATGGAAAATTCTTTGTAATTATTGTGCTCAAAGCAATATTTATACATATATCCTTTATTTATAGGTTGTTTTTCATATTTTGAGAGAAAAATAATTTTCTGTAATATTATTTTATTCACGTACCAAAAGTCTTTCTAATTAACTCACCATTAATTTATGTTTTCCTATGAATTTTAAGTAGATTTGTTGAATATTTTATATTTTCCTTTAAATTTTGTTTTGGTTTTGTAAACAAAATTAATTTGTGTATATTAATTAAATAAATAATTTACATTTTAGATTAAAAAAATTTTTTGTCATATACGTATCCTTTAATACTATAAAAAAATTTGATTAGAATTTTTAATTACAAATTCTACATGGGAAAGTTTGTAAATATTCTCCTGGAAACTTTATAATTTTATTTATTAAATTATTAAAAAAAAAATTTAATTTAAATTAATATAATAATTTAATGTTGAGGATTTTTTCTGTCTTCGTTTATCAATCCTTAAAAAAAATTCTAATAAAAAATTAAAGAATATTAATTTGGATGAGTTCTATCTAACTAAATGCTATTTTTATGTTTCGATTTGATCTTATATAATATTTACATATACAATTTGTTCTCGGAATTATACCAAAGAAAAAAACCTCAAAATGTATTTTAAATATATATCATTAAAACAAAATGGAATTTTTCCCCTTTTATTTCAAGAAAATCAACCAAAAAAATCTATCTACATAAATTTTTAAATTTTTTTTCTAAAAATAACCATAAGCGTTTGAGAATAATGTGGAACCTGGTTCTGTGCTACATAAAAACCATGAACTTATTTAATATAATCTGCAAAAAGGAAAAATATAAAAGTATGTTTGAAGTCATTTAAATTAATCCTATCCACTCTCAAAATTTGAAAATTTTGTTATGCCTATGTAAAAACAAGGATAATTTCTGATATCGCAAATATTTTTTGTTTATATTTCCATCGAAATCAATTAATCAGCCATTTTGCATATCATATTTTTATATCGTTTTCGATTTAATAGTACCATAATATTCAATTTTTATTGACTTGAAAAGAATTTCCTTGAAAATTTAAATTATTTTTGGTAAAAAAACTATACACACCTGGAGTATTTCGCAGAACATGTAATGCCAAAAGGATATGTACATAATGATTATAGCATGAGATACTATTATATACAATATATGTACACAAAAACTGATACTATGAGTATACCCAGGATCAATTCAAATGAATTTGCATATTTATACTGAAAATTATTTACTTTTTGTTCTGTATGTTTTTTTGGTAATGGTATGTTAAAAATGAAAATATACCAGAAAATGACAACAACAAAATTATTTTAGGTATACCGTATATAAGGATGAAAAAAAGCATTTCTGCGAATTCATATTTTTTATGCATAAAATTTGCATAATTTAAATTGGTACACCAAAAAAAAAAATTACAGTAAGAAATATTTCAATAAATTTTAAAATGAATAAATGGTTATTTAATAGACCGAACAGGAACAGAATACAAACATTTTCAAATATTATATTTAATAGTATGATATTAGCTGCGTTTTCTTATTCCTACTCTACTCTATACTATAAGAGTAGATTATCTGTATGGATGTCTGGTACCTTACTCTACATAATTATCAAGCAAGAACAACATGTAGAGTAAAGGAAAATTAATGGGAAATTATTAAATTTTAATATGGTAACTATAAATTTGAAAAGGAAAGCTAGTTCATTTCGTATATTTGAATATTGAAAATTTGATTTTCAAAAAATGTCAGCAAAGTTGGTGATAATTTTTCTATCAATTCTAAATCATATTTTCCCTTTGCTCTACATCGTTTTTTTATTCATTTTATGTAGAGTAGAGCAGCGTAAGAATAAAAAAACGCAGCTATTTTATGTATGTACTTGAAAATATGTATTATGAAACATTTCGAATTTCGATTACCATTTCAAATTTCATTGGAGAATATTATTGTATTGCATACATTTAGGAGTAATTATATGAAATTTACGTATTATGAAGTTCTTTATAAGTAAATTAATTATTATATTTAGTTAATGGACTATATATAAAATATAATTTTAATAATAATTCTCAAAATTTAAACCACAATCTAAATTTACATCATGACTGAAAATAAGATGCTTAATAATCAAAAAAATTTCACTAACTAACAGCGACAGAAAACAAAAAAAAAATGAATATTCAAAATTTCAATGTTTTAAAAAATGAATATTTAAAATTTTTAGTTTTTTTTTTGTGCGGAACGAATATTTTATTAGGTTCACGTAAATATTCAATTCTTTATTTAAATTTTTCTTTTCTTTTCACTTTCATAAAATGTTTTACCTTAAATTATTATTATGCAAACAATAAAAAGTACTACTTATGAAAATTAACAGATTATACGAAAAAGTGGTTCGGAGGATAACAATAAGAAAAAAAGAAAATTTTATTTACTTTTATTTGAAAAATATGTAAAATAAAAAACTTTTTTTATTAAAAAAAATAATATATTTTAAAATATATTAAATAAATATTTTATTATTTAAAAAATAAAATTCTTCTCTACCACAAAAAAAAAAATAAAATGAATAAAAAACTTGGACAGATGTGAAAAATTTTCTTTATATATATAGAAAAATTAAAATCCTTGTTAGTTACATTGAACTTTTACCTTATACGATGTTCATTTATAATCATTTGAGTTGAGTTTATATCTTTAACAATGGTGTGTTTTCTTTTTTGAACATTAAATTAAAATTATATACATATCCTTTTTTATATAGAATTTTATATTATTCTATTTATATCTTTATCGTTAATATATTTTTTTTTACCTTAAATAAAGATTTTTCTACTACCAACAGTGATTTACTATACAGGATTTTATTTTATATATATATATATAATCATTTTAATGATTATGAATAAATTTCTAATAATAAAAAAAAATGAAATAAATTGTTGAACTTGATGTATCTTATATATATTTTTTTAATAATCTTCTCTGATGGTATACACAATATAAAAATTTTCTATGAAATATATATAAAATCCCAAAGTGATATTTATGATGAATTTGATATTTAATAATATATACTTTGAAAATGAATAACATTAAACTTGAAAATATATTCTTTAACTCTATGGTAACTGATAAATAACGATTCACTCACAGGATTACCAGGTAAGAAATCTTGTGGACAAATTTTAAATTTAATTAAATGTATACATATGTAGTACTATAAATAGATTTAGAGAGTTGGTGGATAAGTGTGTTGTATACTATGCTGTAGTAAAGGAGGTCCGTCCTTGACTTGATTCACAGACGATTTAATTTCAATTTCACTCAGGTTTAAGTAATATTTTAGTAATATAATTTTAAGATTGAGAATTTCAAGTGGTTCAATTAGAGAAAACAATTGACTCAATCCTAAAAATCATTTTTTAGAAATAATAATTTCTTCACAATAAATGAACCTATGGCTTGATATAAAAATTACAATCAAAATGTCAGGGAAACTTCTAAGAGCCAGGGATACCCTACATCGGTCTGTAGAATCACGAAGAGAATAAATTTATGCTAAAAGTTTTGATTTTTTTCAACTGTTAAATCAAAATTTTATTATTATATAATTTAAATATTTATTGAATAAATCATAAATGTAAATGGTTAACTTTTTTGAAATATTCTTATAGCATGAAATAGCATGAAATAGCATGAATATTTACTATAGCATGAATATTTACTAAGCATAAAAAAATTGATATCCTTATAGAAAAAAAATTCATAACTTTTATGTATAATACAAATGTTATTTAGATGTAATTTTATATTTATCAGATAATATAAATTTTTGAAAATTAATGCTTATTTTCAAATTATAGAGTTTCTTATAATATTTTAAATCTACTCGTATATTTAATCATAATGGTATATAAAAATTTCCTTGTTCATCACATATATACAAATTTACAAATATATACAAATTTCCTTGTTCACCAAGTGAATATAATTTGAATTCTACAAGTTATTCGCCCTCTTCTTTATAATACTTAAGTATGTATAAACTATCTATAAAATATAAGAAATTTTCTATATTTAAATTATCTTATTTAGATTATAATATAAAAAGTTAGAATGCATATACACGTAACATAATTTATGATTATTTTAAAATTATGTGGTATACAATGCACATCAGGGTTGAAATATTACAGAGCTTTCGGAATGTAGCAAAATTTTAAAACCAATAAAAATTTAAAATAAAACTTATAAAATTATATATTTTCATTAAATTCCAAAAAATGAGCAACATACCTGGAGTAAAATAAAGCTGAGTAACTTTATTATAGTATACAAATATATCCGAACAAAACCCTAACCAAAAAAATATGTTTCCATATTAATTTATTCATTTAAAATTAATAGTGAAACACCTTTTTCGTTTCCAGACCACTTTAGTTTTAAAATTTATTATTCTAATATAAAATTTGCATTTTGTAAACGAAGTTAAAGTCAAATTAAGGTGAAAGAATTACATTTAAAATCTAAGATAAAGAATTGATAGTTTAAATATTTAAATTTTTCGTGATAATTCTATTTTTTTTCTTGCAAATACCTTTTATGGCCATTTTAAAATCATAAAATTTAATATATAATAAAAACGTTGGGAATATTTGAATTGCATTTATGGCTGCACACGTTTTCCAGTTATCAATATATCCTTAACATATTCTTTGAAGAATTTTTCTAGAGCTAAAATTCATATATATATATAGATAGCAATCACACTATTATAATTTTCCGAAAATTTTGCAAATTTTGGATCCAATTTGAAATTAACAGCACTAAAAAAAATTGCATCACAGTAAAAGTATTATTTTTTCAGAATTTCAGAATAAAATCCTTGAAATGTTAACATTTATAAAGTTTTGTATAGAAAACATAAAAAAATGCTGACTATATAATCAAAGGCAGATGAAAAATATCTGATAATATAGTTCTCTAACCCTTTTTAATGATTTGTAAAAGTATAATTTAATTTTTGTTATTTTTTTGTTTTGTGTTAAAAAAATACACAAAGTTCTATTTTTTTCACAAAATGTTAATGTGATTACGACAGGTAATTCAGTATAAACAAATTCTATTATATAGAAAAAATATTTTGTACATAATATGCTTCCGTTTTCGGTACAAGGAAAAAAGTTATTGCTACTATTTATTATATTAAAATGAATTAATGTAATTTAGTCATGATTCAGCACTCTACAATTTGTAATATATATATAGTTGCTATTATTGTAAATTTGTTAATTTCAAATAGGAATTTCATGTAGGTTGTGTGCTGAATAAATATATATAGTAAAGTTTGTTATTCAGGCACCCAAAAAAAAAGATTATTTATTTGACAATTATTATTAAAAATAAACTTTTATTAATATTTCAATTAACCTATTTAACATATAATTAATCTTATTTTTCTTACTAATTATTTACAAATGGTTTAAAATTTATAAGGAAATAATTTTCATTGACAATTTTTCTGCTTTGGTAAGTTAGGTCCAAATTATAAATAGAAAATTCAACAAAAAAAAAATCATATTTAGATTTAAAAATAGGAAATAAAATCCACATTTATCGAATTAAAATTTTAGATCTGAAATTTCTATTCTATTTGAGATAAAAATTCGTTGAACTCATTTACCGAATTCCTCAATTTACAAATCGATTATTGGTATAATTATGAAAATATTTTTAATTTTTCTTAGCAATAAAAATTACTTCATTTTCTTAAGCAAATAAAATTTCCACAGTTTACATTTGCGTGTATATAGTAAAAATCCTTTAAACAATTCCAATTTACTAAAAACATATTTATGTATATATTCTTCATTATTTATTAAAGCTTTTCTGCTGAGAAATACCGATACTACTTCAAATTCCAAAAAAAGAGGTTCTTAGATATTTTATATTATAATATGATGTTAGATTTTTTGTTATTTACAATATACATATGTAATAACATTAAAAGATATTGTTATACATATATATATTTTTTTTCCTTTTATCGTAAAGGATAGAAAAAAAAAATATATCATATATAAAGGTAAATTTTTCGGCACCTTATGTCCTTTAAAATATATTATAGCTTTGAACCTTTTACTAAATATGTTACAGATTACAAAGAGGAAGAGAAAACGAAGTGGAAATCTTTATAAAAGTTAAATTTATATTAAAAATTGGTTTGTTGATGGAAAATTCAAAATGAACTCATCAAAAAATTTAGAAGAATAAAACTTTTAACTGAAATTCAAAATTTTTTTTTATGTTATTCACTACATTAAATATAATAAAAATCAATGAAATGAAATTATATGATGGATATATTGAAGTGAAATTGAGAACATCTGCACCATATCATACGAGTAGTTGATCCATCATCATAAATAATATTTTGCGTACAGAGGAATTAAGGATTTTGTAATGTGACATTCAAAATATTTTTATGGATTTTTCTTGTTGTATAAATAAATTAAGTACATAGATTTATTTAGTTTAAATTTTGCAAAATAGAAATACATATTTATAATTGTAATCGAAAACTGGAACAAGAACTTTTTCCTAATAGCAATTTCCCGAAATTAGTTTCCCTTAAATTACTTCCGTAATTGCAGTTTCCCAAATAATAGTTTCCCTAACGAACAGTTGCCCGCCCCTACAAACAATTTAATTAAAAAAGTTTATATTATATTTAAAAAAAATGTAAATATTGGAAAAATCTCAGCCGTCCTGGATATGTCAGAAAGACGTTATGGTACCATGTTTCATATGGCGTTATATGTACGTTATATATCAGTGGAAGTATGTGGAAGAATCTGCTAAAGATTTCTTATTAATTCACTTTATTAAAATTATATTGTTTTTTTTAAATAGAAACATGTTTCTATATATACAAGAATTTAACATAAATATTTTGAGGTAAATCTTAGATACTTCTATAGTAAATCATCTCAAATTTATGCAGAAAAGTGAAAAAATAATTTAAGTTTTATAAAATATTTTAAAAATATACAAAAAATTATCTCATTTACAAAAAAAACTCATTAATAATTTAAATCTTTAAAAAAATTATTTATTAGCATAAATAAAATACAGGGTGTCCCGGTTTGGGATGCTAATCCGTTAAGGGGTGGTTCCTTGGTTCATTATAAGCAAAAAATCGTATGGAAGGGTGGTGGGGAGGGTGCATTTTCAACACCCACTGAGCTACAGGGTGTTTTAAAAAAGTCCTTCGGAGAAGTAGGTACAAGCACTTATGCAATTATAACTTCTAGCTAATTGAACCTAGAATATCCAAACTAGGCGCGTTTGATAGACAATTAATTTACCTTTATTTCGATGTTACAGTTATTTTCACCGGTTTGCTAGGTCTGCGTTAAGTTCAAGTTATGATTTTTTCAAAAAAAAAAATAATCATATTTTGGAAAAATGCCATTTTCTCAAAATTTTGCCGGGTTAAAGGTAAATTAATTGTCTATCAAACGCGCCTAGTTTGGATATTCAATACGCTAGAAGTTATAATAGGTTCAATACGCTAGAAGTTATATTGGTTCAATACGCTAGAATAAGTGCTTGTACCTACTTCTCCGAAGGACTTTTTTAAAACATCCTGTAGCTCAGTGGGTGTTGAAAATGCACCCCCCTTTCATACGATTTTTTGCTTATAATGAACCAAGGAACCACCCCTTAACGTATTAGCATCCCAAACTTGGACACCCTGTATAAAAAAATAAATGAAATATTTTTCGTATATTTTTTAATTAATTCAAATATTTTGTAAAAAAATAACAAACCAAATATCATGCTAATTAAATTCGTGAGCTTTATATAAACATTAATAATTTATGTATACAAAAATACTTCTATAGTTTCTTAAAAGATTAACATTAATTTTCTACTAGAGCAGAAAATTTCCATCAAAGCTGTATATAATATTATATACGGCTTTGTTTCCATTTCTTTCTTTTTTGGTTTTTGTGAGAAGATTTATTTAACTTTAATTTATTAAATATTTAGCAGTAAAGTCTTTAATTTAAACTGAAATGTTAACAATTTAATTAAACATTTAAAATTTAATTTATTTTTTAAAGAAGTATTCAGTTTAAATTTGCATAAATTAAGTTAATAAATTTTATTTAATTATATGGTAAATTTTATTGAAATTATTTAATTGTTGGTAATTATTATTATTAGTTTAATTATTTATAAACACAATTATAGTAAAAAATTCATTAAAATATATTATGAATAACTTTTTTTTTTAACTTACTTAGTTTTTCATATGAAATTATAACTTCCTAGTAGATAAAACTTCAGTATATCCTTTTTCAAAATTAAATCTTATTAATATACAATATGCTAAACAAAAATGTTATTTACTTATAGAATTAAGTACTAGGACTAGATTATTGAGTTTCCCATACATAAAACATAAAAAATTATATTAAAAGAGACAAAGTTTTCTAGATTTTGGATTTCTAATTAAGTGTCAGGAAAATTTTTGTTCTAATATTGATAATGGTTAAATTATATATTTTATTATGTCTTGATTTTGTATATATAAAATTTTTTAATAATAATATAATATTACTCCTCGTAGATATCAATTTTCAAGGATGACATTGACATAGTAGAAAAAATTTATGATATAATTATTAGACAATATTTTTTGTTTCGTTAACCGCAAATTAGTTTCTTGTATAATAAAACTTTCATGAATAATTTATTTAAGTGAACTATATATTTTATATTTTAATATTATTACTTGTATTAAATTATATGAAATTCATATCCTTTGATAGATGACATATAGATACATAAATATTAATTAAATATATAAAAGCCTTTTATTTTTTAAAAAAGTAATATTTAAATTAATATCATATTCAAATTTGAAGAAGAAATTTATATATTTTTATAGATAAATCGATTGCAATTTTGATTTATAGAACAAATTATTATTTCTTTAAATATTATAGTTTGTTAATTTGAGTTAAAAGTTTGGAAACTATTTACGATTTATGGATATAATTTACTATCCTTAATAATATTATTTACTTTTTACTAAATTTTAGTCTTCTCTCTAATTATTGTTTTGTATTCTAAATATACTTAATACAGTTTCGTGGTTTTTTAATAAATAATTTTACATACAAGACAATTTTATATTTTTAAATTTCTGCAGTAATTTATTTTGCTGATGATTGTGAAAAATTAGAATTGGTTGATTTCCCAGTTCCACTTAGTATTTTCATTTTGAAAATTGATTTACGATTAGTTTGTTTCTATTTCTGTATATACAAATTTTATGATTTACCAGAAAAATGAAGAATTGTGGTTATTCATAGAATTTCTAATCTAAAACTCATTAATTTGGAAATAAATTATTATAGTTTTTATCTAAAAATAACTAAAACATCTTTTCGCATCACATAATAAAATTGACGAACGTAATAAACGACAGGATCTCATAATAAACGACTAAATATTATTTTTTAATGTAAAGTTATTAAAAAAGCATCGAAACTTTCTCCAATAAATACATATATCGTTTTTTTTAATCTAAATATTATATCCTTCTGTTCTTCGCTTATCCTTGTATTATTATAATAATTTCGATATAAGTTTTTCCCTCACAATTTATTTATTGTATATATTTAGAGAGTAAAAAAAACTTTTCGCTAATATTTTCTTTTTCATATACGAAAAAAGTTATAAAAAAAGTTTTGTGAAAAAAATATTATTAAAAAACAAATTTTTTTTGTTTTATATCGTTTTTCTCCTTTAATATACTTGAAGTATAACCAAATTTATATATGTAAAAAATAATCGTGATTTAATACTTGTATTGATATAATTTTATTTAAGTATATTATAAAAGTCCTTAAGGAAATATTAATCGAAAAAAAAAACAAAAAGTCATTAGAAAAAAATGTTAATTTATATTGGATATCCTTCTGAAATCAATTGTTCCTACTGAATTGACCTTATACGAAATATGTGTATTAATATTTATCAAATATTATATTTAGTTATAATATAATAGAGGTAAAGAGTAGAGAGAGATAATATTATGTTTAGTTAATCTTATTTGTATTCCTTTTCTTTTTACATTTATATTTTTTTTGTTTAACACAAAAAAAAAATTTATTAAGATTTTCCTTTCCCTATTTTATATATGTAAGTATATAATAAGTATTTTATTTTTTATATTTTGAAAAAAGGATATTATAGGAATTTTCGTTTTATTATAAATATATTAATAATAATATAATCAACAAAACAAAAATATTGTTTGATGTTTTGTGTAATAAATATTTTATATGTCCATTTCTGGAAAAAAGGAGTTTTTTTTTTTTTTTTTTTGATAAATTTTATAATTAAACTTTATGAAATTTTTTATTTTCTGATTTAATTAAAAATTGAATTTTTGTTAGTAAAACAAAAAGGGATTTAAATTGCATATGGATATCCGGGGATACTTCCGAATAACGGGCCCGAGCTTTTAAGATGACGTAATTACATAACGGTAATTTATGACATCAGGACTCCGAATAATGATGTCATTTTACCCGCAAACGCCATCTAGTGGCCGAAAAATGCATTACAAATTTTTAAAAAAATTCATATTTTTGCAATTTGCTCCTTAACGGTAAATTGTAGGATCCAATTTTCTTTTTAAATTGTAGCTAATGAAATTTCCTATATTTTTTCATTTTTTCTAGAAGACTTTTGTTAGAACAAGTTAATTTAAAAAAAATTCTGAAGCTTTGCTATATTACACTACATAAAAAAAAAACCATTTAATGCTTACCGTTCAGATAATAACGGTAAAATACTCACTACACCTCTATATCTAGTAATTTGCAGTTGCAGACGACTTCTTAAAAAAATAATTAAAAGTTTTTTTTTCAGAATATAGGCAATTTCATTAGCTCCAAGTGAAAAAAAATTGGGATCTTAAAAGCTCGGGCCCGTTATTCGGAAGTACAGCCGAATATCCTTTGTAAAAAATATTTTTAATAATTCATATTTATTTTTAAATAACATATGCAAATATAAAAAGGACATTCAAAAGTCAGAATAATTGAAAAATTTATTTATGGAGAACAGAATATAATTGTTGATCTAGTAACAGAGAAAAGGACTAAGTAATAAACTAAATAACTTACAATTCAGGAATGACGAATAATTAGAAATTTCTAGAAATCAAATATTTTTTTAACCTTCAGCCTTAAGGTTGTATGATGGTACATCAAAAACAGGAACTGTTAGTACCATTTTAAGTGCTTTACACTTCAGTAGATCATCGATTTTTGTTTGCTATTTCTTTCTTCTTTTTTTGGAAAAATAAAGTTTACATACCATAAAAAAATATTATTGTAAAAAATTTTCTTTTCCGAGAAATTTTGTAATAAACCAAAAATCTTTAAAAATGCGTACAATTTGCAAAAATTTATTATTTACGTAAATGTTTGTATATATAACTTTTGAAAATTTTATGTTGGTTGGTATTTTTTTTGCATAATAATTTGTCGACTCATATGTCCTTTTTGTTGTTGTCATGGTATATAAACTTATATGAAGCTTAATAATATATGTATAACACTGTTTTTATGTATGGTATGTATTTATAGAACATGATTTTTTTCATAATCATTTTCTAGATTTGTATTTGAACTTTTAACGATTGGTGATTATTTCAAATGACTTTTTTTATGCTTTCATTGAATAAACTTTTTTGATATCGTTTGTTTTTTTTGCCAGATTCACGTCTATTGGGTGGGTAAAAAAGTTTAATTTGTCTGAAACAGAATTAAAATTAATACAAAAAAAAAATGTAGTTATCGATCAGGCAATTAAGTTTATAGTGAAAATGGAGAAGGAAGTTATTTTTATAATATTTATTAAAGTAATTGTAGAGATATATGATAGACTTTTTATCATAAATATTAATATCTGAATCTATATAATTTAAAGACAATTTTTTTTGGTATACATATTTACAAATTTTTGAAAATTTAAATATTTTATGTTAAAGCATTTGGTTTACAATTGTAGTACTACTTCACTTGGTTCATTCAGAAAATGACGATATTATGATTTATGACGAAGGTTATTCAGCCAGAAACTTTTACTATACTCGTATATAGTATAATAATTTCTCTCACTTATGAAAAATATCATAACAATTGACTGTTTTTTTTTGTAAATAAAATGGAATTACAACATATTTTGTCGCTTGTAAGTTCCTTGAACTAGATAAATTGAAATTTATGTACATTTAAAAAAAAAATCAGAAATATACAAACAATTTTCTCTCATAAAAGTTGAAGATGAAGTCTAAATGAAAAAAGTTTAGAAAATATGTTACTATTTTTTTTGAAAAGGAAAATATTGTATAGTGAAAGTGTTACTTACTCATCAAAATGCTGACAACAAAGAACAAAGTTTTTTAAAATTTTATATTCCTATCTTTTCTCTTAGCATCAAATAATCAGACTAAGTATAAAGTATAGAGACAATTACTTCACTTTAATTACTTTACATGTTAGGGCTTTGATCTTTAATAAAATTTAGGAAAATGTTGATTATTTCTTATAGGCTTAAAAATTTCAGCTAAACTTTGTCCACTCAATTCTTAAGAATACTGAAAAAGCTTAATAAATGCGATAAAATAAAAGTAAATTTTTATACTTACAACTTTCATATATTTTATTACATTTCTTTGGTTGATAATTCGTTTCAATTTTTTAACACTTTTTTAATTATTTTTCTTGTTTTTTTTTGTACATAATATAAATAAACATTAAATACATAAATTTTTTGTTTGTAAAGTTTGTTACATTTATAATAATTTTTTGGATGAAAGCTTTGTATTGTATAGAAACAGATAGGCTTCTATAATACAAAGATGAAAGCCTTTTAGTTTTTTTTATGGTATGATGGTTTGGTTTTCTTATTTTATTTGGAAATATTTTTTTACTAACATTGAGAATTTTTTCTACTTTTAAATTCGTTCATTAATTTTTTTTGATAATTTATTTCTTTTTATTATACACATTTAAGTTTCAGTTTGAATAGGAAACTTGAGAACCTAAATTAAACACTAGAGTGATGGTGTAAGATGGATCAAAAAAGATAGATTAAGTAATGCAATTTTATATTGGGCATTTTGAAATATACAAGAAATGCTTTCATATATACGATATTTGTACTACGATATTTATCCATATTTTTAGTACTTTGTACTGGATTCATATATCATGTACTAGATCCTTTCTTGATCCATCTCATCCAGTAAGTTTTGATTTAGATTCTCAAGTCAATCCAGAAAAAAATATAAAGATATCGGAATCAAATGGTTTAATATTGAATCCTGCAATAGGTAAAAATTATTTTGATTTTGATTTATTATATAGGACTGATCTGTTTAATACTTAGTAACTTAGTTTTTTTAATTTATATATCAAATATTAATTATTATATTTTGTAAATATTTTTTGGTTTTAATAGTAACATTAATATAGTAACATTTTTTATTATTACATTTTAATGTTATACAATGTTATGGTAAGGATCTACAATATTCATAAACTACAAATATAGGTTTTATTAGAAATATTTTATTTATTTTGGAAACCAGCTCCTTAAATATTAAATTAAATCAAAAGTTTTTTTTTGTTAAATTTATCTTTTTTTCAAATATAGCACATTATCAGACTTTTTTGAAAAATATGCACTTATTTAGATTACATATATATATATCTTAGATTTATATAAAAATGAGAAAAGTTTTCTTCTTCATTTTTTTTTTCTTTGAAAAATTTTCCACCAGAAATTCTTTTTCCAAACAAAAATAAAATATCAATCTTTATGAAAATTTCTAGAAAATTTCCAAGCAAAATTTTTAAAGAAAAAAAAATACTTATAATCGATTTTCTTGGAAAATTTCCTAAATAATCAATTAAGTATTCTTCGATAGTACAAAAATTATAAATAACTTTGATGTTAAAACTGTTTCTTGTTTAACAAGTTTTAAAATAATTTACATGAAAGGACATTTTGTGTTACTCTTAACAGTTTATGTCTATAATTTTTTTTAGTAAAAAGTTTTTCTTATTATTTTTTAGATATATATAATATTTTTCATTTTTTTAGAAAAACCGAAAATGTTATTAAAATTTTTATACATTATTTTCTTAGACAACATCTAAAAATATTATGTAAGCTATCATTTTTTTTTTGGTTTTAGTATATGTAAGTGCTATTTATATATACATTAAAAATATTATATAAGATTTTTTTTTTATATGTTAAAAGCGATTTTCTATGTTTGTCAAACTTTTTTTTATATATTTTTAGATAAATTTTGCTTTTTTGTGATGAACCATGTAATATACTTTTAATAAGAACAAAATAATTATGATTGGTAGATAAAAATGATGGATAATAATAATTCTATTATATCACTTTACTATATGATATAGAAAATACGTCATATATGGTCTTTAAAAAAGTATTTGGTACATAAATTATGCATAGAGTAGAAAAATGTCATGTTGTTTATCGGAAAATTGTAAATATAGAGTCAGTCTAAAGTAAAATCATGGATCGTTAAAGTAAATTATTGTAACTAATGATTGAACATTTGGAAAAAATGTTTGAAAACATTATAAACAAAACGGATATTTTTAGATTAGTAAAAGTATATTTTGTTTATGCTTAAAGTTTAATATTTCAAGCTTCAATCTTTAATTAACATTTAAATTTCATATATATTTCCCATTTAATTTGTAAATTCTATAGCTTCAACATAATTATAATTTGTTCATAAATTTGTACTATTTGAATGTACTTGAGCACAAATTGTCTGTTGATGAATTTGTGATGATTCATTTATATTTTTACTATCATCCATTTGACTACTATCATCATTATTATCACATTTTCCTTTTTTAACATTACCACATTTTTCTATATCATTAATTTTTTCAGTATTATCAATACATTTATTATCATCATTACATATATTAATTTGATCACCATCATTATTATCATTATCATTATCATCATCATCTGATAAATCTTTATCAACTGTAATACTTCTTATTAATTTTCTACGATTAATATTATTACAATTATTACTAGTATTTGTTGTTTCAATATCTGCTTGTATTTCAACTTGTTCACCAGATGTACCAGGTGTTGTACAACTAGTTATTGTTATTTGTATTTCATCTTCAATTGAATCAATTTTATTTATCATCATATTACTTGATTTATTATTACCACCACCATTTGATATTTTACATATTGTTATTGTATCATCTTTTAAATCATTATTTAGTTTTTCTTTATTATTTGACGATGATTGATTTATTAATGTAATTTTATTAATTGAATCAATTAATTCTAAATTATCATTAGATTGTTGAAATTGTTCAGATGATATATCAATTGATGGTAATAATTTTGTTATTGTTGTTGGTGTTGTTGATGGTGGTGATTCAATATGAACTAATGAAAATGGTAATTTTAATGATAATTCACCACCCATACCACTAAGTGTTAATTTAACTTTAACATAATATGATACATAAATAGCAAATACATTACGATCTTCAGATGGTATTGATGTTGATGGTGATATACCAATAATTTGATTTGATGAGGATGGTATACGTATTGCTGATGCTGCAATTGAACCGGTTATTTCATTTGGTTCACTACTACGTTGTAATGAATCTTCCAAGGCAATCCAGTTTTTTGTTGGTCCTTTTTTAAAAATAAATATATAAAGAGACAAATTTTTTTTATGGTAAATTTAAATGGGTAAAATACTATAAAAAATATATTTGATTATAAATGCAAATTAGGTTAATTTTTTTTTCATTTTTTATATTCTAGTATAAAACTAAAGTCTTTTTTTCATACAAATATCCTAGAACATGTATTTCTATATATATATTTTTTTATTAACTAGATTTTTTTTGTAGAATTAACACAGACAGAAACGTGATCAAAATAATTATCAGAAATTTTAATATTATATAATATATTTTACTCTGATGGAAATAGATTATATTATCTTTCTTTAAGGAATTGTAAAATTTCTGTAAGCATGACTATCTAGTAGAGATATTATGGAATTTATGCTTAGTTGTGGTTGAAATAAATATTTTCTATCGTTATAATGTAATTTTTTTTAGAAAGAAATTCTTTTTATATTTCCCATAGTTTTTTTTGTTCATCTTTAAGATTTATGTAATTAACTATAAATTTAATATTTAAATTTTTCATGGTAAATAAGTAAAACTATTTATATTATATTTTTTTACTAATATATAGTTATAATTAATTATTATAGAAGATCTTAGATAAAATATTAATTAAAAGTAGAAATTAAATACAATCTGAAATTTTCTAAATAACTTTACAATTTTCTTGTATTATTTTCTAAAATTTTCATTTATTTTGTAATGGAAAACAATCTTCAATAGAAATGTACACAAAATACAATTAAATTGTTTTTATTAAATAAAATATTTATGTTGCCTTTTAATTATTTGAAGTAGCTACAAATTGAATTATAGATAAAATTAATTTAAAAATCGATATTTTGTTATCTATATAATTCGTTGCAAAAAATAATATAAGTGCAAATAATAATATAATATTACATTATGTAATGTATGTATATACAATTCGCTGAAATATATTTCGTTAAATTTATTGAAACCGAATTAAATTGACCTACAATATAATTTTGCAACAATTGTCTAGTCAAATTACCACCATAAACTTTTATATAAAAATTCAAAAATAATGCAATTTTATGATTTCAAGTGCCAGGACATATTGTTAGCTACCATCAGAATCAAAATTACATATTGATTTTGAATGGCAAAGACTATAGAATTTCAGGATACAATAAAAAAATTTAATTTCGTTTGGCACCATTCCAAAAATTATAAAAGAGAATTTTCCAAAATATTTTTTATATGTTCAAAGCATAGAAGTGTTTATACAGTTTGAAATTTATTGCAATGGAAATAAAACATAAAAAAATCTATTTTATAAAAAATATACAAGGGACTCTATTCATTTTTCTTTGTTATTAATATATTTTTTTACTTAATCCTTTTTTTAACTTACCTCGTTTTGGTTTTAGTACAAAAGTTGAACTAAGGGATTTACCAGGACCAACACTTGTTTGATCTGTTGAACTATTATTATTTTGTGTATTATCTGTGTCAGCAACAATATTTTTAAATTTACCATTATTGAACATACAAACATCAACATGTTGAATAGCACATATCTACATAACCAGGAAGAAATATGAATTAATTTATAATTTATGAATTATCTACGAAAATTTTATTTAAATAAAAATAATAATTTATAGAATATATTTTAACACTTCAGATTTTGATTATTTGGGATATTTTTAAGCGTCCTTAATGAATTTATTGCAAAACAACATTTAAATAAAAATGTAAATTTAATTTGTTAACTTAAGTAAATCCAATAAATTGAAATTGCCATTAAAAATTTATTATATTTTATTTCGTATTTTCGGATTTAATATAAAATATGTATAATTTTTGATTATTGAAAAATGTGGAAAATTGATTTATTGAAAGTTTTTCCAATAATCTTGCAATATTATCATAGTAATTCATATATATATAGTCCGTTTTGTATTGGTGGATTGTGAAAAAGGACGATTTTTCTCTTAAAACTTAATATGGTTACTCCAGATTTAAGTTCAATACAACTACTACGGTTTTAACACTCTGTAATAAATTGCCTAATATAGTAAAATATATGATAAATTATTATAATTATGACCAAAATTGTCAAGAATATAATATAAAACTGAAAAAACTATTGAGCTGCCTCTGGTAGTCAATTATTTTTAGATAGAACTTTCCAAAATATCTAAAAAGATGTGGTAAAAAAGTACTATCTGAAATTGTTAAAATTTGTGCGTTTTACATCCTCTTCTAAATCAAGTTGGTTTCGGAATTTATTTGATCAAATTTCTTTATTATGTCATATCATAAGTTATGATACAAAAAAAATAATAATAATTCCAATTTCTGTCAAAATAATTCAATATTGTCCTATGTTAAAAAAAGGATCTTATTCCGTTTCATTTAGGTTTATTCAAGGTAGATTAACCTTTCAAGAATGTAATTTTTTTTCCTTTTTTTATATCCTATGAAATAAATATACTTGATCCCATCTAATATGACAAATCATATTTTCTTATATACACAATATTCTCATTATTTTTGTTTTGGTATAGTAGCGCCCGGGCAGGAAGGGCAGGCAAATTTTTCTGATAAAAGAAAATTGTAATAATATAAATCTCCAAATGGATATTTCTTTTTTTATAGTCTATATATAGACACAGAATCCTTAAAATATTTGCGAAATGTAAGTTGATTGTCAGAGAAATAATAGTAAGAAGAAAATGTGTAAATATTTTCAAAGTCTTACAGGAAAATCTGAAGTACAAGAAATATGAAATAATAAGAATTTTTCTTTTTTTCTATGTATTAACATCTTTTATTTATTTCTATTGAAGTCTATATCCTTTTTTGTCATTTCTCCTTTATCCTATCGTCAAGGTATAATAAAGGTTATTCTCTAAAGAAAACTTAAAGGTAGAAATTATGTTATTTGTCTTAAGAAAGACATTTTAGAAAAAATAATAAATTTTTTCTTATAAAAATGGTTTATTCCAAGTCATGGAATTTAATGTCTATTCCTTTTTTTTTTGATAAAATCTTTAAGGATGCACAATTTTATTTTATCATGACTTTGCTAAGATGTATAGTAAAATTTATCTAAATGCATAAATAAATAAATAAAATCTAATATAAATAATCTTAAATTTAATTCTAATCTAAAACGAAATTTAATTTATAAAAGGAAATTTCTTTAATAAATTTCTATTTAACTTAATTTCTATTTGTGTAAATATTTTGAAGAAAATTATATATTTTGAAATAGAAGAGAAAATAATATTAAATTTTTTATTTATAATTCTGTTGGGAAATATTTACAATAAATAGAAAATATTATTTCAAATATTAAATTTTTCAAATGTTATTATTGCGTTTCATATTGTCTTGAAGGATTTATAATTTGAGTTAGCAATAATAAGCTTTTTGTTTTTATCTGTCAGTCATAAAATTCTAAAAAAATCTTAAAATGTTTGTTTTAAAAATGATCATTAAAGATTCTTTCTTCATAAGAAATATTGAACTAATACTTTGCCAGGTCATTCAGAGGCACAAAATGTCAAAATCTTTTAAAATTATCAAATTCTTTGCCAGAAATTTCATATAATTTCATAAATTAAATTAATATTATTTTCAAATCTCAGAAAATCAGAAAAATATAAAAGAATTTTCAATTGATTTTCGCTCTGACATGTGGTAATGAATTGTTGTAAGAAAAACTTAATGAGGAAATGCATATTCTACGAAAGTATCTTAATATACTATTAATTTCAACAAATTTCACCTATAAAATATTTTGGTAAGCCTCAACTAAATTGGTCCACAAACTAAAATATTAAATTCATTGCCAAAACCATAAAAGTGTATCACACAAACGTTTATGATAGGAATAACAATATAAATGAAATATTCTAATAAAACTTACCCTCATTCGACGAACAGTTTTCTTACTATCATTTTTAATATTCACTGTAACTATAACATCTTCACCATGGGTATACCAAGATTTATTTAAACTAGCACGTAGACCGACACGTCCTTCTTGTAATAAAAATGGTTTATCAACAGATCCTTGTGGTCCACCAGTACAATCATACTACAATAAAAATACAGACAAAAAGGACAAAGGAAAATATTATATTCTCTTATAGTAGCATAAAAATTGTGATGAAAATGATTATTGGCCAAAGCATAGAGGACATAAAAAATAAAATATTTATGATTTTGTAACCAAAAAGAAAGGAACGAAACAAGAAACTTTTTTTTTTTACAATAATTAAATTTCCAATTTTACCTTATCAACTTCTTGAAAAGATTTACTATAATTATAAAATGGATCACTTGGTCCACGTTCAACTTCACTTTTACTACGTCCAAAACGTCCACTAAATCGAAATGATTTTGGTGATAAACGTATTTTTGGAAATGATTCAACCCTTTCAGATTTCTTATTTTTCAATAATTGTGATGATAATGTTGGTGGTGGTGGTTGTGGTGTTGGTTGTGGATGTGATGGATTATTAGAAATAATATTATGATTATCAATAATATTAGAAGAAATTGTTGTTGTGTTAGTAGTATTAGTATTATTAGTAATAGTAGAAGAAGTAGAAGTAGAAGTAAAAGTAGTAGTAGTATTATTAGTGGTAGTAGTAGTGGTGGTTATAATATTATTATCTCCAATTATAATTCCTCCTCCTCCTCCAACACCACCACCACCACAACCTACTGTTTTACCACTTCCACTTACCCCGCCTACTCCTCCTCCTCCTCCTCCTCCTACTCCACCACTTCCTCCTGCTAATACTAATCCAGAATTTCGATATGGTGGTATTGAAGAAACTTGTGTTGTTCGAATTGATGTTGAATCACCAGTTATTGATGATGATGCTGATGTGGATTGTTGTTGCTGTTGTAAATTATTAATATCCTGTATTGGTGGCGATGATGGATTATTTACTAATGCTGCACAGTTTTCTGGTCCAGTTGCTGTAAATATATCAGTTCTATGGATAACACGTACACCCATTTTCACAGTAGCACGTCGATGAAATTTTTCATCAGTTTTATCAGCTGGAAAAATAGAAAAATGAATAAGTAAAATGCTTGTTATTATTTTTTTTTTGGTAAAACATTTACATATTGTTTATGCTTGTGCAACATGAACAAAATTTTGTTGAAAATAGTTTAATTTATGTAAAAAAAATGTGTTTTTGTTTATGTAAATTATTATTACAGATTTTAAAATCATCATTAGCATTGTATATGTTTCCTTTTTTCTAGTTCAACAAATTTTGAATAATTTACATATATTTTCAATTTTTCGAATATATTTACAAAATTTAATGTAAATATTTTCAGTTTATACATCACAGAGAAAATCATTGAAAATTTTTTGAATATTGCATTCAAATTTTATATAATAAATATATAAATAATTTCAATTTCAATTATTTCAATATATGTATCAATATTAATTTTTCCTTGAACATAAAATTACTTTATTTGCACAATAATTTTTGTATTAATTTTTAATTTATTTATTTTTTGGTATAAATGAAAATTATCATATTTTATCCATCAGCATTTTTGAATTATTATAGGAAAATTTCTGGTCAGTTGACAATTGATTATGATTTAATACCAAAAACATAAACGAAATCATAATATCTCTTTTTGCTATATGTTCCAGAACACAAAATTATAATTGTCCCTGGCTGTGTTTTTAATGATTTCAAACAATCATGAACAGACATTTTTATTTATAACCAAAAAAAAAATATATAAAAACCGCAGGACGAAAAAGAATTTTTGAAATTTATATTTATAAAAAAAAGGAGATCCCCAGGAAAATTTAAAAATTTGTAATAAAAATCCACTACAAAAAACATTAGATGAAAAATATATAAAATTATTTCAAAAGTTCTTTTAGTTTCTCTTTTTACTATTTGAAAAAGTTTAACTGTTTTGATAAGAGTATCAAAAAATATAGTAAACTTTGTGGCACTTATTTTTCTGGTTAGAATATCAACATCACCGCAGCTTTATTTAATGTACATATAAGCAAAATGGAAAAGTATTTCCCAAATAAAAAATTAAAATAAAAATCCTTTCAGAAACTTCCACTACTGAGAAAAGGGTTAAAAAATCATAAATTTTTATTGCAAAAAAAATTCGTAAAGAAATATTATTGTTGTTCCTGTTGCTTTTTAAGATTACATTAAATCCTTTTTATTATTGTGACATTAAAAAAATTAGTGAAAATTGATGTTGAAAACATTATTAAATTTAAAGAGTTTTTTCGTGTATTAAACCAGAAAAACTAGTATTTAAGTACTATGTATTATACTTAATGTAGTATACTTTAAAGACATATTCAAAGTTGATAAGAAATTATATAAATAAATTATAATTTAAATATTCAATAAACGGCTCTGTTCATTTTGGTAATGAAATTTTTGGGCATATTTTGTACAAAAAAGTAAATATAGAAATTTAATTTTTTTTTGTAATTTAGGAAGTTATTTGATAAATATTTTGGTATCTATAAATTGTAATTGAAATTAATATTTTAATAGATACAAAATCAAAACAAAGATAAATTGAGGGAATTGAATGATTTTTATAAGTTAATATTTTGCTATAATTACATATTTAATGCTGTGAAGTGAACCACTTCAATTTCAATTTCAAAATAGTCAAAAAAATTTACTTGTCAAATTGACTGTTTTATTTATTGTGGTAAAATTTTTAATTATTTAATACCATAAAGTAATGAAATTAATATTTAAAATATTCGTATTCAATTTTATAGTAAATCTTCAATTTTACTAATGATTTTACTCTAGTTAGTTCCAATAATTTCTTTGTAGCAAAATACTACTAGAAGTCTGATACGGAACGAAAACCAAACACTGAGACGATGGATAAAATTGTCGTTGGTAAAAGGATATTCTATAAGAATATCCTTCTTTTCACTTATTTAATTGGTTTTAAAAATCATTTAAAATTTTTTAATTGAAATTTTTCTGATCTTAATAAAAACAAATGTATTTTTCAGACATTAATTCGAAATATAAGAATTTAAAATTTCACAAATACTCATCATAAATTATATTTCTGGTAGAAATAAAATCCATAGAGTAAAGAATTATAACCATTTTATTATGATTACTTTCCCTTTTATGAATTCACACTTCCAGTGTCGGTATGTCGGTATCTCCTCACCTGGCCATAACTCTTAAACGGCTTGACCGATTGAGCTCGTGTCATCAAATGCTTGGTACCTTATAAATTTGGGGCCTTTTTGATGAAGGGGAAGGGTGCGCGGAGTCCCTTTTAATTTTTGAATGTACCAAAAAAAAACCATATGGGATATCAAATGAAAGGTCTTGACGAGTACATCTCATTGGACGGTAGTCCGGGGGCGCCGTGGTCATGTCGGGGGGCGCCGTGGGGGCAATGTTGGGTTCTATAATACAAAAAATCATGTAGGGTGTCAAATGAAAGGTCTTGAAGAGCACATCTCAATGGGTGGTAGTCTTGGGCACGCCGTGGATCATGCCAGGCCCAAAACGGGGGCAATGTTGGGTCCTATAATACAAAAAATCATATGGGGTGTCAAATGAAAGGTCTTGAAGAGCACATCTAAGTGGGAGGTAGTCTTGGGCGAGCCGTGGCTCATGTCAGGCCCAAAACGGGGGCAATGTTGGGTCCTAGAATACAAAAAATCATGTGGGGTGTCACATGAAAGGTCTTGAAGAGCACATCTCAATGGAGAGTATTTCGTGGGACGCCGTAGGTCGTGTCGATCTCCAAAACGGGGGCAATGTGGGCTCTATCATACAAAAAATATGTGGGGTATCAAATGAAAGGTCTTGAAGAGTACATCTAAATGTGAGGTAGTAGGTCATGTCGAGGCCCAAAACGGGGGCAATGTTTGCCCTATCATACAAAAAATCATGTGGGGTATCAAATGAAATGTCTTGAAGAGAGTATCCCGTTGGGCAGTCTGAACGGTACCCTGGGTCATGTGGAGCCAGTTATAGAAAAAAACGGTGCAGTGCATTTACGCCCGAGGTAATAACGCCCGTAAGGCGTTAATACCCTTTAGGGTGGGAAATATCGCCCGAAATCCATTCGGTCATTAATACTCACATTAGTGAGCCATAACAGCGACAAAAAATTGGTATTAACACCCTAGGGCAATAATACCCTTCTATGTGGGAATTATCGCCCGAATGTGATTAAAACCAATAATTGCAAATTTAATTATTATACTACTAATAATTTCTATTGATAATAATGACATTCAATTCAATTTTGCATTCAATTATTTAATCATTTACTTATCTTATTTATCGGAAAATAACTTCATTTGCAACTTTTCGGAAAAGGGAAAATTCCTTATTTTTCAGCTTTTTGTTGTTTTTTTTTTCAAAGCTGCAAAAAGAAAAAGTGTTTTTCCTTTTCCGAAAAAAAGTAATAATTTTTTATTAAAAATGAATTTTTATATTTCATATGGTTCAAAAATTTTTTTAATTTAATGGTACATTTTCTGTTTTTGCGAAAGGGCTTTATTACTTACTTTCGGGGGTAATAGCTCCCGAACTTTTTGGGAATCAATGTCTATGGGTGTAAATGTTCATCTAGGTGAGTATTACCGCCCGAATGGATTTCGGGCGATATTTCCCACTCTAAAGGGTATTAACGCCCTACGGGTGTTAATACCTCGGGCTTAAATGCACTGCACCCAAAAAAAGAAGTGGTGCATCAAATGAAAGAACTTGAAAAGAACATATACAAAAAATATTGGTTAGTCAGTGGGTCACCTGGGGGCGCCGTGGGGGCAATGTTGGGTCCTATAATACAAAAAATCATGTAGGGTGCAAATGAAAGGTCTTCAAGAGCAAATCTCAATGGGTGGTGGTCTTAGGCACGCCGTGGGTCATGCCAGGCCCAAAACGGGAGCAATGTTGGGTCCTAGAATACAAAAAATCATGTGGGGTGTCAAATGAAAGGTCTTGAAGAGCACATCTCAATGGAGAGTATTTCGTGGGACGCCGTAGGTCGTGTCGATCTCCAAAATGGGTGCAATGTGGGCTCTATCATTCAAAAAATCATGTGGGGTATCAAATGAAAGGTCTTGAAGAGTACATCTAAATGTGAGGTAGTAGGTCATGTCGAGCCCCAAAACGGGGGCAATGTTTGCCCTATCGTACAAAAAATCATGTGGGGTATCAAATGAAATGTCTTGAAGAGAGTATCCCGTTGGGTAGTCTGAACGGTACCCTGGGTCATGTGGAGCCACTTATACAAAAAAACAAGTGGTGCATCAAAGAAAGAACTTGAAAAGAACATATACAAAAAATATTGGTTAGTCAGTGGGTCACCAGGGGCTATGGAAGTCCCAAAACAGCGGCCACATGTGGAATTCCAAATCGTGGGCCATTAAATGCTCAAACAAATCCATCCCAAGTTGTCAAAGTATTTAAACATTTTTAGTCGGAGAAATAAATAAATATTTGACCGACTAAAAAGTGTAAAATAAAAAATACAAATAAAAAAAGTTTTTTAAAAATACTTTCCCTTAAAGAAATATTCAACTAAAAAGTAATAAACAAGCAAATAATACCACATCAATGGACTTTCCCATGCAGTTTGAGCAACTGTTAGCAATAGTAAGGGAAAGTAGACCGAATCAGCATTAATGGCATTTATAAAGGAGGTCTACTTACCCTTGCTATTGCTAACAGTTGCCCAAACTCTAGAGTATTTCTTTAAGGGAAAGTATTTTTAAAAAACTTTTTTTTATTTATATTTTTTTATTAATAATATTGATTTTTATAGACCAAAAAAAATTAATTTTCATAATAAAATTTTCCTAGAATAGAAGATTTTCCATTCGTAATTTATTCTATATTAAAATCTTATTGTATAAAATTCGTTTTTTGTTCTTCTCCATATCATTTTCAAAGGTATATAATTCTTATCATTTAGCTGTCAATAAATCTTCTTTAGAAAATTTACTGACGTCCAAATAATAATATATACTATACTACGTTTCATGCTTATAGTTATAGGCTTTTCGTTTACCTTTCCTAAATAATAACACTTTGTCATAAGAATTAAATTCTTTAACCAGAGAAAAGAAGAAAAATTTCTTTGTGATTGACATAAAAATAAAAGAAAAGAACCTTTTTTATTCCTTCAATTTTGTTTCTTTGGTTAATTTTCCACACCAACAAAAAACAGAATAAAAAGCCACCGAATTACGTTTTTCTTTGTATAATGAACATACAAGGAAAATTGTTATTAAAAAGACAACCTTTCAAGATAACGTCAAATAGGATTAATACCGAAAATAAAAATTGTATCTATATATAAAGGTAGCTTAAATTTAATCTAATTTCAATTAATTTTTAATTTTATGTAAATTATTCTGTTCATTTTTTTCGGTTTAACCTTGGGTAATAATGTTTTTTTTCTTTCATATCTATATTCCGTTACAATATAATTATCCCCAGATAAATTTATATAAGAATAAGAATATCCTTTTTTTTGTTTTTGTTGTGTCCTCTTACCTATAAAACATCTGACATCATAGCTAGTACCAATTGGTGCACCATAATAACGTTTAGCTGGAACTAATTGAACACTGGGCGGTGATTGTGGTGATAAACTTAGTGTAAAAGGATGGGCACCATTTCCAAGTCTTTTAATTAAAGCATCCTAGAAGGAAACAAAATTAATAAAAAAGGATGAAAAAGGATATTTTCATATCGTTTTTTTTGTTTTTGTTTTTATTAGTTAATAGTTACAATATTATTACAATATCGTAAATTAATATAAAACGGAAAAATCTTTAATTAACTACGCCTAAATATATGCAAAAATATGGATACTATTTTATTTGTTGTAACTTTTTAGTTATGTGTGTTTGGCAGGAATTAAGGATAATAATAATAAATCTTTTTTTAATTTGTTATTTACGTGTGTGTGGGTGTTGTGTATGAAAATGTTTAATTGTGTTAGTTCAATTTTTTGTTTTTTTTATAGTATATTTTTAGATTTTACCTGTAGTGGGGTTAAATTATCTTTTGTTGTTTCATCGTTAGTTGATGTACGAGGCCAAATTTGATGTAAGGACATAATTGCTTCATTACAAAATCTTAGTCCCATTACTTCTTCATCTTCACGACCATATCTTTAAAAAATAAAAATACATAAAAATATACTAAAAAAATTTATATACTACAAGGAATTTCCTTTCTTGTATTGTAAATGAAAGGAAAATTGGTGTGAAAATTTTTTTTTGTTTCTTTTGTTCTTCTGCTAATAAAAAAAATGGTTCATAAAAAATCTAAAGAAAAAATTTATATTTTTTGAAAGAAATATTTAATGTGAAAATTATGTAGAAAATTTGTATATCATATTATACAAAAAGGAAAATATTGTAAAAATAAGAAAAATAAATATGTAAAAAAAATAAAGGAAATATAAACGCCTGTAGGATATAAAAATTATATATACATATATATTTTTCTAAATAAATTTATTCATAATTTTAGCATAGTGTTGTGTAATACTTGTAAATAATAAATATAACTTTCAAACATATACATTTTTTTTTAAAGTTAAAATAATTTTCATATTTTATTGGTAGTACAAGTAAAAAAAACATTTATGTGTTTTTGTTAGAAAAATCAATGACAATTTATTCAAAATTTATTGAACAAAATCTGAATAAAATTATAGGTGGCATATTTAAGTTATAAATTAAAGTTATGATCTAAAAATAATATTGAAATTATGCTTGATTTTTAATGAGTTGATATTGTTCTTCTGATATTGTGATATTTTTTCCAATTAAATATATTTATTTTTATGAAAAATATAGACAAATCTCATATTTAAATTTTAGAATATTTATTAATTTAGTTGAGGTTTTAAATTTCAATTACTATAACAACTTTTTTTGATTAATTACATCTAAATGTATGCAAAATATATAACGTGAATAATTTAAAATGGTCAGAAAATAAATGTACTTAAAATTTTTCCAAATTCCATTTTCTTACATATAAAAAGAAGGAATATTCCTCAGGATTAGAGCAGGATGTAGTGGACACCGTTTCTACACCATAAATATAAAAATATTTAATATTTTTAATATTAACTCCTTAATATTTTTATATATTATATTTATTGTGTACGTGATTGTTCCTCAGGATTATTGCAGGATGGAGTGCAACATTTTTCTGTTAAAACTCTATAATGTTTAAAAATTTATTTTTCCATATAAAAATTAGTTTTTCTATTTCTGTTCTCAATAATTATCTCTACCTCATTTTTATCCTACAAAACTGACAAACACAACTCATTTAACATTATATAATCATTTAAAATACAATAAAGATGTAGTTATAGTATAATAAATTTATGATAATATTGAAAAGTACATATTCAAATTGTCAAACTTTTGATATTCTAATATTGATTATATACGATTTCTAAGGAAATATATTCACATATATATATGTATATATATAATCTGCAAATATAGATATTATTCATTAAATAAAACTTTGCCATATAGCATATAGGAACTCATCTGCCATATAGGAATTGAATAATACATAAATTTGAAAATCAATTTTATTGAACATTATTGTCCAAACGAGACTAATAAATTCTGGCTATATATTATTTTACATATCATAAATTTTTCTTTGAATACATTAATAATTCATCATATAACAAAATTAAATATTAATATTAAATAAATATTTTCAAATTTAAATATAAGTAAATTCAATATTTTATATCATGTTTTCTATTGTATGGTCAAAGTAAATAAATACAAAAACGATTTATAATATCAAAAACATAACTCAAAGAAAATTTTATTTGTATTTTGCAAAACATAAGAAAATTAATCTTATGAAATATTTTTCTTTTTTTAATAAATACTAAATTTAATTTTGAAATATCTTTTACTGAATTGTTGTTCTTTTTTTTATTACTTTACTTTATGAAATTTTATATACATATTCATTTTTCATATGTTTTTGATGTTTTTTTTATATGATTATTTATTTGATTATTACAAATATAAATTTTTATGAACTGAAAAAGAAGTTGATTTTAATTAAATTTTATTACTTATTACATATTATAAATTATACATTTCCCAAAAGAACTTAAGAGAATTATGTTATACATGTATATGAATGAATTATGTATATGAATTTAATATTTAAAATATTTATTAAATAATAAATAAAATATTTTGTTTATATCTTTTTTTGGTTTATTAAAAATATTTTCCTCAAATAAAATATTTCGTATAATTGAACTTTTATATAAGACAACATAAAATTCATAAATAAATAAATTTGTTTATATACAAAATGAAATATACCAAAAAATGTTCTTATAGTAACTTACCGAAATGTCAATGTTAGTTGGGCATAAACACGATAACCTTGTATAAATTTTGGATCAACAAATAAAATTCCTTTAAGTATTGATGGTTGTGAACCAAATGATATTATTTCCCTTGTTGGTAAATATAATGTTAATATTGAATTTGGTGATGTCTTTTTATAAACACGTTGTGTACCAACAGTTGTTTCATCCTTTACGGCATATTGTCTGTAAAAAATTAATGTATGTATAAATAGAATTTTTTTTAAAAAAGTAAGAAAACTAATTTTAATATCATGAATTTTTTTAAGTATTTAACTATAGTGTTAATACTATAATACAAACCTTTATACCTTGTACGCATTTAAGGGTTTTTTTACCTAATTTTTTTATTTATTTAATCAAAAATTAATTGTCAAAATAAAAACTTTCGTCTTTTGATTATTTAACAAGTTAATTTAATATCTATAAAGAATATTTTCTTTGAAAATTTTTGGTTAAAAAGTAATTTTCGTAATAAATGAAAGTTTTAATAGTAAATAAAAAAAAAGTTAGTTCTATCTAGATAGTAAAATTAGATATTTTTTTAATAACGTTTCTTTATTAAAACTTAAATATTTATATAGTGTTGTGGTTATTATTAAATAATAAATTGAAGAATCTATTGCGTATATTTTTTCTTTCTTTTGTGGTTTAAAAAAAATCAATTTAGAAATTTCATTTATTATTTATTTATATTTGATGAAATTTTCTATATTGTGATAAAGAAGAATGAATACCTTTTTAATTATTAATAAATATAATAATGCGTTTAATTTTGTAGAAAATTTGTTAAAACGCCTCAAGATTACTAAGTAAATTTGAAATTGATATTCTTCAGAAAAAATTCTATACGTATGTATTTTTAGTATAGAAAACTTGGGAGCTCCCTTTTTTACTTTAATTATAATAATGTTCATACTCCCATAATGATTTATAGAATTAATATGTTGGAATCTCCTTACCTCCAAAACTTTAGTAAAATAATTTAATGAATTCATTTTTATTTGACGGTTTACCAAGGTGGTGTGATTAGTTGAAACAAAAAAAAGGTTTCAAAAAGTTTAAGAATAAGTGAAATTATTTTTGGATAGAAAACATTTTTTTTCTTGAAATATTAATTTATTAAAAATTTATATCAATATTTTATAGATTATGAAAATGTAGAAATAGAAACTCTAATTTGGTATTATATAATCTGTTCCTGAGTTTAATTGAAGTTCTTTCTGATATACGCAAACCTGGTATCATTGAAGAATGTAAAATTTAACTTGTAAAAAAATTAATTTATAATGACGACTTAATAACAGACATCTTTAATAATTGCACATTTCTCCAATTATCCGGACTTTCTGATAAAATATTAATTCTTATATGATATATGATAACTAATCAAAAATGATAGAATTTTTCACAAATTTATCAAGTTTTGCCATAACATACTTAATTATAAAAAATTCAATTATTCCAAAATTTCAATATATTAATTGTTTTAAATTTTCTGCTAAAAATCATAATTAAATTATAATTTCCATTAATACTTTTTTCGAAATCAGATATTTTATTGGTGAAAAATGTGCTCTTATTATACATATTTTGGTATAATATCCTTTTATTGTTTGCCAAAAAGTATAATTATACAAATTTATTATATTTCAAATATACTCGGAATCAAATAAAATTTTATGTGTGGTAAATTTTTCATATATGTATAATAAAAAAATTATTAATCCACTAGCAAATTTTCACACAAAAATATTAATTTCAATGGACCATAAAATAATATGACAGAGTCTATTAAAAAAATATTTATTACTATATACAAAAAAACCCAAAAATATAAAAGAAAATTTATGCTTTATCCATTAAATATTTTACATTAACATCGTTAGAAAATTTTCTATAGTAAATACAAAATATTTATAATAACAACAAAAATTATGTTCATTCTATACCAAACCATGATAATTAAAATAATACAAATAATGTACATATGTATATTACATAAATATTTTATCGACTTGTTAATATATATATTTTATATATCCTGGAAAATATCAATAATGTTTTTATCATCCTTATAGTTAGCTATATACATGTTATGTACATAACAAGGTGACTATTAATTGACTGTTCTACTTTGAAATAAGGAAATTCGAATATATATAATTCTATTATACATACATATATAAAATATCTGCTTGGTCACTAAATTAGTGTAAATTTAATTAAATGATGTATGCAAATGATCATATATATTTTTTTGGGTATATGAAAAATGATACAGAAAATAAAGTTTTATTTTCATATTGAACATATTACATAAAACATTGATTTATACCAAAATGAAATTTAAGAGAAAATGATCCATACGAAATTATATTGTACATTATTATATGAAAAAATCTAAAATTAGATCGATTTAGGTACCTATAAGGTAAATTAAGTACAATTTTTTCTAGTTTATTTTTTTTTTTTATGAAATTCTACAAGGTCGTACACATATACGCATTGTCCTTGAAACTTGACATTGTTTTAATCAATTATTTTCAAATTCTTTGAAAATAAAATTTTATGTTAACTGACCTTAAAAAAAAAATTATTTTATCTTTTTGATGATATCTAGAAAACCAACAAAAAAAATATTTTTTTTTACCTTTAACTTTTCATTATTAATAATAATAAATATAAAAATTCTAACAAATATTTTTTTTGTTTGTGTTATCCTTAAATCTTTGTTTACCTGGTAAATTTTCTTATATTAGCTTAAATTTTCCTATATACAAAAAAGAAAAACCATAATACACAAAAAAAAGGAAAAACTTAAAATATTTCCTTTTTTTTAATATTTATTCATTTTTTATTTTTTTTTTTGGTCAGGTAACAAAAGAAGAAAAACCAATTGGAAAATATAAAAAAATAAACGTGATAAAAATCCATCAAAAATGTCTTTTCTTTAAAAAAAAAAGAAAAAAAGAAAAATACTTGAAATTGATCAATAAACTTTATTACACAGGGTGAGGCTAATTTGCGCCCAAAAGTAGACTATAAGAAATAATATAAATTATTATTTAATGTCATGAAAATTGGATAGATTTTAACATTTTTGTTTTTTGATAATTTTTATAAATGGGATGACGAGACGACAAAAAAAACGGAATTGAACAATTCAGGAAAAAGGATATTTGGATCCTTTAATTAAAAAAATTAACAATAGAAAATTTTACAATATAAAAGTAAGAGTTTTAAAAGGTAAAATACTAAATTTTTCAATTTTTAAATGTAAATAAATATTTTTCTTAAGGAAAATTTAACAATTTTTCAAATTTTTTTAAAGTCAAGTATGCAGTTCCAAGAAAATGAAATGAAAAACTAGCAGAAAAATGTATTTCCTACACTGGGGGACTGTATATTCACATTACTGTCGACTGCGTACCAAGTACCAAGTATCAAACTTAGAAAGAAATATGAATTATTGTTGGTATACGAAGATAAATCTATTTTAAAAGTTTTTGTCATTATTTATTTGGAATTTTGTAAAAAAAAATAGAAAATATTTGAAAATATTTTTATAAATAAAATTTTGGTTCATTTTTTATTATAAATTGAAATATTTTTTTTAAAATGATAAAATTGATTTTGTGTTATTTAAATTTTTATTTAAGGATAAACCGGAAACCAAAAATATTACAAAAAATTGTTTCATATACGTTTCATTTGTTTTCTAACCAAAAAATTTTTGTTGAAAATATTATGGAAATAAATATCTACAATATTTTTTTGGTATATTCAATTTAATTACATCAAAAAATTTATATAAAATTTAAGGCAAATTTAAGGTATTAAATTAAATTTTATTTTATTTAAATATTTTCGAGAAATTTCGTGTTGGAACTGAAGCTGGTAACTTGAACATTTATTTGAAAAATCAAAAAAAGGATTATGAAATAGAATCTATGGGCTCCACGAAATATCGCCCAACGAAAAATCACCAAAAAAAAAAAATAAAAAATCGCCCAAAAAATAACAATAGAAATTGGGGTGATATTTCATATGAAAAATCGCCCCAAATTTGGGGTGATAATTCTTTAAATATTTCATAATGAAAAATCGCCCAAAAATTAAATATGAAAAATTACCCAAAAAACTTTTTTGGGTGATTTTCCATTTTTGATATTTTTGATTTTTATTCGAAAATATAGAAAAATCATTGTCTACTCTAAGTTGTTCACTATAAAAGATTTTTTCTTTACAAATTTGCTTTGTTTTGCAATAAATATATATCGTAAGTTACAGTAGTAATAGAAACTTATAAATTTTAATAATACATTTTTATTAAAGAATAATTAATTCGTATAATTCATTGAGTGGTCACATTCATTTTAATGTCAAATACTCTATTAATGAGAAAAAAGTGTAGAGAAATCCACTTTTTCATCAATAGAATATTTTATATTAAAAAAAATTGTATGTATTTACTTATTATCTTCCCTTTTCCAGAAAATTCGAAAAAAGTAAAGTTTTTTTTGAAAAAAAAATCTGATCTGAAATATATAAAAATCTGAATAATGAGATAATAAGATGAAAAACATGAGAATGTGCAGCTAACACCGATTACGTCGCGGCCTTAGGCCTGCACTCGAGCGGGCGCTCCACGCTGAAGCTAGGGTGTCGCGGCCGTATATCGTTCTAATCAGTTATAAGTTAGTTATATATTTATTTAAAATAAATACCTATTTATTTTTGAATTACTTTATTTTGCAGATATTTCCTTTTTTTTTATTTTAATGACCAAAAAAACAGAAAAGTGTTATGAACACATATTTAATTATATTAATACAAATATTTTTAATATAAATGCGAAAGTTTTCATAACCGATTATGAAGCTGGATTACGAAAAGCGCTAACCATAACATATCCTAATGCTAAGCTTGTTGGTTGCTGGTTTCATTTTTGTCAAGCAATTAAGCGATTTGTGATGAAAAATAAAACATTGCTGGCATATAAAATTTGAATATTTGAATATTTGAAAAAAAAAATTGTCATTTTGAATTTTGTGGTGAATTTTTTCATTTTCGCCTTTGGCCAATTTTTCATCTCTGTTGGGCTTAATTTCATTTTTGATTTTGGGTAATATTTCATAATGAAAAATCGCCCAAATTGTTTGGGCGATTTTTCATTTTTTTTTTTTGGGCGATTTTTCGTTGGGCGATATGTCATGGAGCCGAATCTATGAATTTTTAAGTAAAACCTAGAATTTTTAGTCTTCAATTTCAAGATATTCGATTTTTGAAATATCACAAATTAAATTTCATGATACCTCTTTTTAGTCCAATAAGCAAAAATTAATTAATAATTGGAAATTTTTCATCAATTATATAATTTTTTTAATATATATTTTATAATTATTTTCGTTTGATAATTGTATACAATTTTAAAACGTATAATTAATAAATTTTCTTTTTGAAAACTGGAAAATATAAAAATGCAAATTATTATTTTAAATTGTTTCAGCTGAACAATAATTCACATTTATGCTAGAATAAACTTTTGTATCTGTTTGGTATATTAAAATATTGTTGATTATATTAAAATCATTTTGTATATGCAAAATGAACTTTATTGTAATTTAAATCAATTAGTAAACGTACAGCAACTAAAAAATAAGGATTGAAAAAATATTTTTAAAATAGCATTAATATTTTTTTTTATGTTTTAGCATATTTTAAATTATGACTCGAAGTAATGAACACAGGACAATGGAATAATTGAACAAAATGAATAAATATTAAATTATTCTATAAATAAGGAAAGAAATGTTGATAAGGATGTTACTGTAGCATTTCAGGGAAAATTGCTTTTTTTGTCTGATTTTAAATTAATTAATTACATTGAAGTTACTGTTTTGAACAGAAAAATTGTCATTGGCAGAATAATTTTTTCAATGAATATTACTTTATTGAATCCACTTTTTTGTGTATACGATTTAAATGCATTAAAGGATCTTGGTTGATTTATACACATTCGTTTTGGCAATTCATGATAATATTTTAATTAAAATTCAATTTTAATAACTAATGATTTTTCGAACACAAAATTTTGAATGTGCAATTTTATAAAAGTTCTGAAAATTCAAATTGCAAACAAAATCAATTAAATTGAGATATGAATTTCGTTAATCATTTTAATAAAAAGTTTCAATTTTTTTTTGGTGGGATAATCGACTTACAAATTTATCGAGGTAAAAATAATAAAAGTTTTCACAGATTTCATTTCCTGTAGGTAAAATCAAATATGTTTATTAATTGACATAATTTTTTCAATTCAAGCATTCAACATTTGATTAAAAATGATTTTAATTACATCAGATTGTAAAAAAATACTAAAAATTACACAAAAATGTAACACAAAAATGTAAAACAAAAAAGGATTTGAATTTTACAATTTAATTTTTTGTATTAAACTGACTATACAAATAGAAAGTGGGCCGATTGAAACTATATTAACGTTTAAACGAAAAACGATTAATGAAGTTTGGAATTGAATTTATTATGAAAGGTGGAAATTTTTTATAATAAATTTATTTTTCATTTAACTAACATTTGTGTAAAATCTACGTAAATTGTTACAGGTATTTAAAATATTATAAAATAAATTGAATAGTATTAAAAAACTTTATGAATTTTTCCTTCAAAATTTTATATTTACATTATTTTCTTCCTGTATAGCTTGTCATATTTTCCATGTTTCATAATTTTATAGCCAATGAATTTTTTCAACTGGAAATCTTATATAATAAGAAAATTATAATTTTTTAAAAACTTTTTCTTTGAATTAATTTTCTTAGGAAAACTTTTTTTCTTATTATCCAAAGAATTTCCTTAATATATAATTTTTATTTCTCTCTTTTTGACTTTAATAAGATAAATTTATATCGTACATATATGTATATTAATTTTTTTTTGTATTATCATAAAAATCAGAATTTAACACGAAAACATTAAAGTTTTTAACATTATTTTAAGAGGTTAAATAAAAGAAACAAGAGAAAACTCTACATAAACAATTTTGGTATACATAAAATGTGTTTTAATTTAATATATAGTATGTATATCCTAAAATTTGAACATGTTTACCCTTTTTTCCATACAAAAAAAAAAATATATTGTGAAATTTGGAAGATTTATTTTCAAAAAAGGAGTAAATAAATTACATTAAATATTTCAAGCAGAGATTTTTGTATCTTCATAAATAATTTCTGTTATCTTATATATTTAATACAATTTTTTTTTTGGAAACAATTAAGAAAATTACATTATTCACAAATATTGATTTTGGTAAAAAAATTTCATCAATAAAATAATTTACAGTCGTACTTAGATTAATTAAAAATATATTTTGACATATATATTGACATTTATTGAATTTATTATTAATTCATTTACCTAAGGAACTTGATATGTAAAATAATTTATATTACATGGATAGTAAAGTCCCAGCGTTACCAGGAAATTTACTAGAAAAATGCTTAGTCGTTCTGTAAATTTATTAACTGAGTAATATAAGTTCAAATTCGAAAAAAATCTAAATTAATTTATTCAAAAGATCTTCTAATTTATCAGAATTAAGAATTTAAGAAAATATTTAAAGCTTCTACTGAAAAAATTGCTTATTGAATTTAAAGCTTTACCAAAAGGTACATAAATAAAGTCTATACGTGATATCTAGGATGAGAAATTATATTGACATTTATTGAATTTACTATCCTAATATTTTCTAAACTTATTTATATATCTTAATTTTTGATTACCCCAAATTATTTTATATTTTATCTTTGGTACTTATAATAAATTATAAATCGAATATAAACAAAACCAAAAAAAAATATTTATTAAATTATTTATTATATAAAATTTATCTTTTTTTGGATTTAAATTTTGTCGGATAAGGTGTTGAAAAGCTTACATATAAAATTAACCTTAGATTTATATCGAATTTGAGAGCTACATTTTGATATATTTTGATAATGTTAACAGATTTGTTTCAGATTTATGAACATCATGATAACATTTATTTTATCATCTAATAAACTGTTCAATAAATGATTATCTTTCTATAATATATAAATACTTTTATTGGTTGTTAAATTTATATTTATTATATTTTAATATTTCGTATTTTATGTTGGTAGACCATTTTGACATAAATTAAATATTAAAATTGAATAAATTTTTTTGTAATTCTAAATATAATACGAAATGAATTTCATTTGGACATATATTGAAATTATTAAAAATTGATTATTCGTAATAACAAAAATTCAATTATAAAACTTTATTTAAATTAATAATAAATAGAATTTAATTTTGGAAAACTTTGGTTCGAAACTAACAAAAATTACAATTTATAATTTTCTATTAAATACAATTTAAATATGATTTCATTGTTAATAATTTATATTCAATATATAGGAAAAATAATCCAAACAATTTTAATGATTATAAATCAAAACTTTATTAATTAATAATTTTAAATTATGTTTTAGAAATAATTATTTTACATCATTAAAGTCAATTCAAAATGTTTAATCAAAAGCTTATTGACAAGAAATTATTATTAAATATGAGAAAAATTCTATTTTTGATTAAAATTTATAAATTGTTGCTGGAAAATTCTGATTTTACGTAAAATATGAAAAACAAAATTGTCTAAATTTCAATCTATTTTTATAGCTTTTAATATTTGAATTGTTTAAAATTAAAATCGATTTCTTTATCTCAATTATTGTAAATATTTACTAATTGATTTAATCTAACAATATATTAATTCAACATTTATTTAATCTCATCATCGAAATGAATTTACATATCTATCTTACGTCAAATGATATAAATTATTTCTTCCATATAGAAATATTTTAGATTTCTTACGTCATTCGAATATCCAATAAAGTAAATAAAAAAAAATTAAATGTAAAAAATATTTTCGTCCTTTAATTAAATTCTAACCGAAAATATATATACCTAAAAAAATTTATATTTACTTTTAATATAATTTTTTGAATCTAAAATACGAAAAATTTCGAATTGAATGAAAAAAAAAGAGAAAATTTTCCTATTTATTTCAATGATAAACGTAACAAAAAAACAGCACTCCCCATTGGTAAACAAATAATTTTCACTCCGCATGGTATATTATTTTTAAATTAATATTAAGATACTAATTTAAGATTGGTAAATTTATCTGAAATCACCTGAGAACAAACATCCTTATCTTATTTAAAAAATACGTAGAAAGAAAAATACATTAAAACGCGTTTCCTGTGCTTTAAAAAATATCATTCGTATCCCTGTCACCTTCGTCCCATAATCCACTTTTAAAAAGGACGTTGAAAATATTTTTATATACCAAAATGACATTTTTAAATTGGAATTATTTTTTCTTATTTCATCGTTATTTTGTCCTTCGGGAGGTAAATTAATCCGGAAATAAAATTATACTGACCTTATTTGTTCCCAGTAATAAAAATTTGTTATATAAGGTAATTTTTTTTTCTGTTCTCCTTCAGGTGAACAAACAATATAAAATAAATTGCTGTGGTGAAAAAAATAATAATAATAATGGTAAAATTATGTTTAGATATCACTCTTTGTGTATGATGTCCTGAAAATTATAAAAATATAACCGGATACGGATGTCCTTATTATAAATTGATTGTTTTTCACAAGAATTTTTTTTAAATGGTTTTTAAAGTCAATTGATTTTTTTTTATTCTCTGTTTGTTTAATGTAAAAAAGTTGTGTCAATTTTAATTTAATTTATATATAGAAAATTGTCTGATACATAACTTTCCTTAAGCTTAAGAGCTCTACCTAAACACCGGCGTACGGCGTATGGCGTATATACGTCGATACGCTGATACGCCAGCGTATCCCGAAATAAAATGCCACATTTATATACATTAAAAATTTTTTGATCAATGTTTCTTTTTGCTAAATTTCAAACATCAAATTCAAAATTTTTATACGCCCGTCAAAATTGGAAATTCCAATTCTCGACGTACGTACGTCGCGTATTTCGGGTGCTCCAATACAAAATGTATGTACCAATATCGATTTTGACAGACGCCATACGCCGTACGCCGGTGTTTAGGTTGAGCTCTTACTTGAAAATTGATATTTTAAATTTTTGTTAAAAGAAAAAAATAATATATTATTTTTTTATTTTGCAATTTATATTTTGTTCATAAGTTAATTTTTTATGAGGTAAAGTGATGATGTACACTGTAGTAAAGTCTAAATATTATTTAAGTAGACACTGTAGAATGTAGATATTTTTCTAGGCCGATAGATAAATGTGAATTTTTATGGTTAAATTGAATTTTAAATTAGAGTACCGGAAGTTAAATTATTACAGTAATTTTATTTATATACAAATTACTACAAAAAATCCATTAGCTTATATTGCAATAATTTTTACTTGATTGTTAAGAAAATTTTATCGTTTTTAAAATTGTAGAAAAATAGTATAAGAAAATTTAGTATATTAAAAATTCATTGCAATCATTGCAAATCTAGAAACTGAAAAAAATGAAAAACCTAGGTTCATATTTCTTCAGTTATACGTTAGAATTGCATAAAGAATATAAATAAAATTTAAATTTTTCGCATATTACTAAAAAACGTTTTTTATTCAAAAGATATAGAAGATTACTACTCGCTCGCGAATATATATGATATTAATAAATTGGATTATAGAGAAAATCATTATAATTTTTAAATTGCAGAAGAAAATTATTTACTTGAAATTTCTTCTAAACTTTTTCAGGTTTTCCTTTTTAAATGATTTTTTTTGTTATTTAATATTTTCAATTTGTCTGAGTTTGTTTATTGTAAATAATAGTTTATCTTAGTAAAGTTGTTATTTTTGTTTTTTTTTCAATAATTTTTGTTTGCATGACATTAGAAAACAACAAAAAAGGAGATTAACTTTTAAGAAAATATTTATTTCTTCATTTTAAACGAAAAACAATTTAAGTGAATCAATTCTTGAGACTAACACAATAATAATGTCCAGAACAATAATATTTTATTTATATATAAGAAAATTATAAAGAAAAATCCATGAATTTTACCAGCTGATATAGAAAAATTGTAAATCTTCGGGGTGCTTAATAATACTTTTGTGTTGTGTTATTGTTACAGTATTATTAAAAGGACAACTGTTTCTTTTTCTCTCTAAAGCTTTAAAATTCTATTCTTTTTGGATAATAAATGACATTTGACAGAAGATGTGGACTTAAAGTTTTGTGTTTATTCGCACAAAGTAAATAAGTAGAAAATTTCTTATTTATCATATTTGATTTTTTTTTTATATAAAACTTCTTTTAAAATATAATCCTTTCACAAACATTCTTTTCTTAATCCTTTTGGGCATAAACAGTAAATATAAAGGATATAGCTCAAAAAGCTCCTTGCATCTGACTAAATTCAAAAAAAGAATTACATTATCCTCAGTCTTTGTTTATAATTTTAATTAATGGAAATTAATTAACATTCTTTATTAAATCATTTTTTTTTTGAAAATTAAATCACAAGCAAATCACAAGTGAACCCTTTCTATAAGCAGTTAAAGTAATTAGCCTAGTAAAAATCCTTTTTAATCTATCTAAGTAATTTTATTTAAAACCATAGCGCCTAAAGGTATACTATATAATAAATTTAAAATAAATTCTTGTAAATAATTTTCAACATTTTTAAGGTGATTTAATTATTATTATTTGCAATTATATAATAATTCTAAGGATAATTTAAATAAACTTACCTAAAGATTAAATAAAAAATAATAATTTTTTTAGGTAAATATTTTCTAGTTAACTAGAAAATAATGAAAATGTAAATAGGAGTAAAAAATATTATCATTTTCTTTTTCATTGTTAATTAAAGAAACAAATTTCATTTATTTTAAAAATTATTCATTAATTTACTTTCGTTCTCATTTCCGCTGAAAATAAAAATTTTATTTAAGAAAAATAAAATAAAATGGAAAACTTGGAAAAAGGACACAACAGCAAAAACAATTTTGTATTTCTAATTGTATAAAGGAATTTTATTTTTAAAACATAAAAATAGCATTTTAGTCTTTTGATTTTTTTTTTGCTATTATTTATTTAGGCTAACAACATTCATTTAGGACATTCTTTTTAGGGGAGGGGGGGTTGTTTATTTTTTTTTAATAAATTCTTATTTAGGTTTTTTTCGGGGATTTTTTTTTAGAAAACAAAAATTATTATGGAGCTTTTTTTTGCAAACACGTCTTTTTTTGCATATACATTTGCAAATTTAAGACGGAAAGGGGGGGGGGGGGGGGTGCTAATAAACAATTATTATTTGGGTTGCTTTTTTTGCCTCTACCTTGGAGTATTAAATTCACCAGAATCCAAATTAATTGTTAATATTTCACTGATGATACTAGTACAACTTGTTTTATAAATTGCTGATGTTGGTATATTTAAGAAATCTTCACTATATGTACTATATGTTGATAATGTTCTCTCACGTTGGGGTATACCCAATGTATTTGCAATATTTGTAATAACTCCACTGGAAATATATTATATGTATATAGTTAATATTATTTGTTTTTCATAGAAATTTTAGTGTAAAATTATAATTTTTAAAAGATTATTGTTAATTATGTCTTACAAAATTCAATGAAATTTTTTAATTATGGATATGGTGCAGTGCATTTACGCCCGAGGTAATAACAACCGTAAGGCGTTAATACCCTTTAGGGTGGGAAATATCGCCCGAAATCCATTCGGTCATTAATACTCACCTTAGTGAGCCATAACAGCGACAAAAAATGGGTAATAACACCCTAGGGCAATAATACCCTTCTATGTGGGAATTATCGCCCGAATGTGATTAAAACCAATAATTGCAAATTTAATTATTATACTACTAATAATTTCTATTGATAATAATGACATTCAATTCAATTTTGCATTCAATTATTTAATCATTTACTTATCTTATTTATCGGAAAATAACTTAATTTGCAACTTTTCGGAAAAGGGAAAATCCCTTATTTTTCAGTTTTTTGTTGTTTTTTTTTTCAAAGCTGCAAAAAGAAAGAGTTTTCCCTTTTCCGAAAAAAAGTAATAATTTTTTATTAAAAATGAATTTTTATATTTCATATGGTTGAAAAATTTTTTTAATTTAATGGTACATTTTCTGTTTTTGCGAAAGGGCTTTATTACTCACTTTCGTGGGTAATAACGCCCGAACTTTTTGGGAATTTATGCCTATGGGTGTAAATGTTCATCTAGGTGAGTATTACCGCCCGAATGGATTTCGGGCGATATTTCCCACCCTAAAGGATATTAACGCCTTACGGGTGTTAGTACCTCGGGCGTAAATGCACTGCACCTATGGATATACCTGAAATATAAAAAATTCTAAATTCCCTGTTTAATATTTATTATGATAAACTGTAAATTAACAGAGAAATTCCCTTTCTTTATTTTCCAATTTCATTAAATTCTAAGAATTTGTACAATTTCGAGCAAAGTTCATTGAATAATTTCAATTTTTTAACTTTTCTTTAGTTACAAAATTATAAATAAATTTTGTAACTATAAATAAAGTTAAATAATTGAAATTATTCAATGAATAAATTCATTTTTAAATGTAAAATTTCAATAATTTTTAACGATTATACCGTAGTAAAAATTTGTTGAATTATCCTTTTTAGAATTAATTAAGATTCTTGATAAAAAAAAAACTAATATGTAAAAATAAATAGTATTAAAAATATTTTATAGGAAAATAAACTTTTATTATATAAAACTTCAGTTTGTTAATAATGGAAAATTTACTCATTCTTTTTTACAATATTCCCCATATATGCTTTTCCCCATTACATATATATATGATTCCATAATCAATTTAATTTATTTCCATATAAAATCATATAAGAATTTACTTTACTAAAACCAAAAAAGCTAACGAATTATTATTATAAATAATTAACTATTTATAATCTTTCCATGTGTCACAGAACCCATTAAAAGTTATATATGAAAAGGATTACCATAACGTATATACAAAAATTAATTTTTAGTATTTTTACTAATGGAAATAAAAGAGCATATTTTTTTTTCACTTTTATGTTTATACTTTAATTAATAGCTACTAAAATTAGTATTTAATATAATTACATAAAAGCTTTCTTCTTTATATTTCTTGTAGTAATTAAAAAAAAAATTACCTATATAGGCAGAATGGAAATTATTATTACTGAATGCCAAAAAAAGAATAAGTAAGATTCCTTAATTTAGAGAAAATAATGATTTCATAAAAAAAATTAGCATAAATTAATATTGGTATATATTAATAAATAAGCTTTAATATGTATTTATAATATAAATGACATTTAATTCTTAGGAAATATTTCAATTCTCCATCAACTAATATATATGTAGTAATTTTTTGGTTAGATGAAATATTATTGCTTGTATAAGGAAATTATATAATTCTTAGAATCATGTCATTTATAATAAATTAAGACATTTTTATCCTTGTAAATTATTGTGAAAATATAAAATATTTATGTAATTTAATTTTTACTATTTTAATTCTTATTTGCTGGTAATTTGAGCTTAGGATTATGTAATCTTTTCATGTTTAAATCTTTTAAATTTATTCATTTTATATTGAGAAAATTAATTAGGCTAAATTAAAAATTTTTGTTAATTTTGTATACTAAAATTCATTACTGTTGGAAAATTCAATAAAAATTATTGTTAATTAAAATAAATTTGTTTTTTTTTCCTTTAACGAAGAAAATTCAAGAAAATATTTTAAATCTAAACACGAAATTTTCTAATAAATAACAAATTTATGTGTCTGATATATTAATTGTTTGTATACACATATATAGTGTCTAAAAGGAAGATTAATATTAATAGATTGATACTATGCATTCGAAATGTAAAACATAAATTTCAATAAATTCTTGTTTTTTTTTTGCTTATCTATAATTTTTTTTTATATAAAAACAGGATAAAAAATAAATCTAATTTATAATGTGGTTTAATATAAAAATTTTATTATTTAAGGTATTATTATGTATACCAAATAGGAAAAAAATTGCTAGGGAAATACATATATAGAAGATTTGTTATGAAATTTTTTTAATATTATAAATTGTAATTTATATTTTTTTATATAGAGAGAAAAATAAAGAAATATATACAATAAGAATATATGACATAACGAAACATTAAAATGATCCTTAAAATGATAGAATATCCAAAGATTGACACAATTTGTCTTGTTTTGTCGGTTGGAAATTGTGACAAATATTCAGATTCTTTTATTGTCACTTAAATGTGATATGAAAATTTGCAATAATCATTTAAATTTTAATGGATTGGCGATATTTTATGAAAATGGAACAATGAATAAGAAAAGGAATGAAAAAATGGTAGTTGTAGAGTCAAATTTGGTCACAATTTAAGATATGTTACTAAAGCTCTTCATGTTTAAATGTTTTGCAAAAATTATGTAAGACTAGATGATTGTTTTCATACATAATTTTTGTTAGTAGCTTGTTGCAAACCGATAGCATCGGTAGCTCTACAGATGGTTTGAAAGATATATAAAATTATTAAGTCCAAATTGTAAGACGATGGCATAACAGAATCAAAGGGAAATTTTCTATGAAGTAGACCTAAATGTACATTTAATATCATATTTACAGATCGATTTCAGATAGATAAATATTTAGTGGAATTTTATCCAATTATTTTGTAGAAATAAATTATTAAACAAATATTTATATAAAATATTATAACTAATACACATAATTTCCATTTATGTATTTTGTTTGTAATTTTTTTTATTACAAATTCTACAAATAGAGTAAAAAGAAAACTTTAAATGAAAACTTTATAAAATTTTATAAAAAAAAAAAAAAAAGTTTTTCCATAAATATAAGCCAAAGTAATTTTCCAAAATAGTTTATTATTAATAATATTTTCTCTATTTTTTCTCGTTTTTTTTTTTATAAAAACAACAGCGATAAACTTACAGAAAACCCATTAGTAGTTTTATATTTTTTCATTTTTCTTATTTCCCATTTTATGTTCTTTTTCTATTAATGATGCATAAAAATATCTCGTTGAACATTTTCATAGAACTTTTCATCATTATTTTTAGTATAACAATTTTCTTCATCTAGCAAAAAACAATGTTAATTTGATTGAATTTACATGTTTGTTTCCAACAATGATTGTCGATATTAAACCAGCACCAAACAACGAATATTTTCGATTAAATTGTTAGCTCGATGTATTACTTTACTACATATTTCTTATAAACCCATAGAGAGTTGTATACTTTAGTCTAAAAAGGATATACATACATTATTTCAATAAGTACACATCATAATAATAATGTATAAAAGTTTAAGGCAAATTTTGTAAATTAAAATAGAAAATGAAGAAAAAAAATATTGTAGACGATAATTTTAAGAATATATTGATACAAGTATAATCAATATAATCAATATTTGTGGTATACAACATTATTATTATTGACCATTTATATAGTTTATTTTCTACAATTTATTTTTCCCCACAAAAAACTTTTGTCTAATATATAGAAAGAAAATTTTATATTGATTTTCATTAATGATGTAAATATTCAAGGTAAATTTAATATAAAAATTGATGAAAACAAAAAGAAGGAAAATTTTATATTACATATATTGAAAAGAAAAATATAATTTTCTTTCAATTAAGAAAATTTTTAAATATTTTTCCAAAGATTTAAAACAACAAGAAAAAAATGCTGAAATTATGAGAAATTTTAATTCTATAAAATTTTAATTTAATATTAAAAAAATTAATTTAAAGGAAAACTTTTCTATTTCTATTTTATAAAACTCAATTCTCATTTTTGTTGCAGATTATAATTTTTAAATGCGCCTCCATCTCCATTCATGTTGCAAAAAAAAAAAAGTTAATTAATTTTTATTACTTAAACTTTTATTTAGAAGGTTTCTCATCTCCATTAAAAGTTCTTGCAATTAAATATTTTATACTGTGTTTAAAAAAATTAATTTAGTTCTAGTTCTCTATATAGAACTCGTATTTATCTATCAAATATTTGAATCAAAAACATAGAAAAAACTATACAAAATATATTTACTAAACCAAAGAGAAAACAATTTCTGATTCGACTAATCAGCAAAATAATAAAATTTTTGTAATAAAATATAAAATGAAAATATTTTTTTTCGTTAAAATTAAAGTAAATTTTCCAATAACAATTTCTCATTTTTTTGGTAACCAAAACAAATTCATAAAATACTAGAATATTTTCAGTATTTACCATAAAAAAAAAACAGAAAAAAGGTTTTTGGACAAAGTTAATTTTCTAATGGGTTTTTTTTATACCAGGTGCGAGGTTATAGTTTTTCTTATACATTTTTATTACACAAAAAGGAAAACTTCATCCTTGTTTATACCACACTTTATTTGTACAAAGCTTTTCGAAAATTTGTGTGATATTTATATTTTTTTGTGGGGCTTGTGCGTTACTTACTGTGAGGATGAATTTTCTATATGTGGAAGTGGGATAAGATTTTGTGTTTTGTTGCCTAAGAAAGAGTAATAAAAGTTCAATTTTAATTTGATCATTTATATAATAATAATTTTCATTTTTTTTAGGTTATACATTTTATTGCCTTAAAATTTTTACAATCCTACTAACACATTATTTGGTTTGGTACATTTATGTATACATATGTAATTTTAGGATATAAAAAACCATGAAAAGGATTTTATTATTTTTATATCCTGCAAAATAATAATAAAAAACCATATACAAGGAAAAAAAATCTACTTTTTTTATATGATTTTAGAAATTTCTTTTAACTTTTTTATTTGTTTTTTTTTTTTTATTATTTTAAAAATTGAACGAAAATAAAACAAGGTTTTAAATTATATAATATAATAAATGGAATGTTTTAATAACGAATTGGGTGAGATTTAGAGTAAATTATTTGGTATTGATTAAAATGATCGTACAATAAAGAAAAATTTAAATTTTTTTTGGGTAGATTTATGGAAAATTTCATAAAATTTTCGTTATAAATAAATTTAATTCTAATTTTAATCATATTTATTTTGCAACACCAACCACTGTCCTCTATGAGTCTTACTGGGCTGTTGATCCAAGAGAGAAAACACTTATTTTCATTTATATTAAAAAAAAATTGAATTAAATTCCAAAATTTAAGTAATTTTCATTATTTCCAATACAAAAATATACACCAACTCAAAACTTGTGCAATACTTCTAGGCGCTGCAACTAATTGCTAAATTTTTCTAATTTACTAATCATTTTTCTAATCGACTAATCAGGATAACGAGAAAGATTAATAAAATGGATATAAAGTAATTAGAATTGTCTGGACAATAAATTAGTTTTTGTACTTAATTAGAAAAAGAAAGATAATGAAAAAATAGAAAATAATAATGAAGAAATAATTATGTGAATTTAGTTTAAATAATCCTCATAGAAAAAAATAATAGAACCAATAATAGAAAAAAATTGAGAATTTTACAACAAAAAAGGATAATTTTTTGAATACCATAAAAATTTCACAACTATTTAAAATAAATGAGGCGCGAAAAAATTGATTAAAATAAAAATTAAACTATAGAACCCAAAAAAAATTATTCACCAAATAAAGTTTATCGCTTTTATGACATTATACCAAATAAAAAAAGGAACTCTATTCTTCTGGAAAACGGATCGCCACAAAATTGACCCCTTTTTTTAAGCTTATTATATTTTTTTTAATAGAATTTCCAGAATTTCCTTTTTTTGTCAAAAATTTTTCTTCAGAATTGTTGTTTATTTGTAATATTTAGATCCTTGCACAACGAAACTAAAAATCCCTTTACATTCTTCTCCTTGTGATAAGGTAACAAAATACCAAAAAAAAAATCAGGGTCACAAAAAATTGTATTACAAAGAAAAACAGCAATCCTTGCTAAAAACTTGAACAAATAATAACAAAGAAACAAAAATTTAAGTTTAAGGTTGATAAAAGTGCGTTTTGTATAAAAACATGAATACGTACCCAAAAAATAAAAATAACATAAAGTTTCTATAGGAACCAAAAAAAAGGATATTCTCTATTAACATTCATTTTTTTTTTGTTATCCTTTTGTGCCGTCAAATGAAAATTTATATTGAAGTGTAAATACATGTTTGTATGTTTGTTTTTTGTTTTATATATATATGTATAATGACCTGTTTTTTTACTCTATTAAACCGTCATCATAGTCGACTGAGTGGGTAATTGGGATGTATACGAACAACAGCAACAACATAGAAGAACATATCTATAGCAACATAAAATTAGAAGAAAGAAAATCATTTTTTTTGCTGATGTTGTAAGGATTCATCTGATTCTTCTTTTTTTTTGGTAAATACGTAAATTTAATATTATTTTATTTGTTGTGAAATTCATGTCTATCGCAATTTTTTTTTTAATGAGTATCTTTTTTTTTTATGGTGAATTTTGTTTGTTGTTGTTCGTTGTTGGTAAACTAATTATGTATATGGATATTTTTTTTTCATTGGTACTATTGTTTGGTAATTTAGTGACAAGGACAAGGTCTAATTATAAAGATAAAAAATTGATGAGGATTTTCATTTTAATCAAAAACCACAAAAAAGAAATAAAGGAAACCCCCAGAAGAAAAAACATTTTTTTGATTGAAGTAAAATTTTAATGTATTAAATAATAATCTATAACAAGTACCGTTAATAAAAAAGAATAATCGTTTAAGATTTTATTTGGATTATCTAAATTGAATTTGTATATATGACTATGTCGATTATTATGCAAATGTCACTTATATAAATTTAATTAATATTTCTGATATATTTACGTAATTAAATGTCAGACAAATAAATATTATTTAATAACTATTAAAAATTCATTTATATAAGAATTGATTTTCATTATTATTTTAATGTTTAAGTGTGGAATTGAATAAAAATTTCTAAAGATGAATTTTCTTAAGCCTGAATATATGCAATTATTATTTGTAAATTACGAATTTCTATTGATTGATGTAATGATAATAACTTTTAATTAATATTTATAATAGATTGTTTAATGTTATGGTATATACATGATTATATAATCTCTAACCACTAAAGGGATTTAACCCTTTGAGTAGGCGCGTACACAATTGTGTACATCACTTTTTATGGCGCATTGGTCACTTATATAAATTGAATTAATATTTCTTGTGTACATTGGTAATTTCTTCTTTGGAGTATATTTGTATAAGACCTCATAGAGAACACTCCAAAGAACAAAATTACCAATTTGAATGAGTCCAACATGAACAAATTTCAATTCTACGCGTCATACAAAGTGATGTACGCAATTGTGTACCAACTCAAAGGGTTAATTTAAAAAAATTAATATAAAAGCAAAGATGAAATTAAATTTATCTACACAAGCAAATTTTCAAATGAATCTTTCATATCAGTTAATTAAAATCATCTAATGAAATAACTTTAGATTCTTCTTTTGTACTTAAAATTATTTATAAATAGAAAAGTTATACTTAATTTAAAATTAAATATATAATTTATTAAAAAATAATCAGTATATTAATTATACATATACTTAAAAGTTGACACAAAAATTTTGTATATAATAAAAAGGTCGCTATTAAAAATTTATAAATTATTCAAGATATATTTTCAAGGAAAAAAAGTCACTCTCTAAAACCCAAAATTATATTGATATGTAAAATACTTTAAATTCTTATACAATTAATAACTTTACGGCAACATTTTTAAATTTTTAATATCATAATTTATATTATAGTTTATAAACAAAATGTGAGTTAATATAGTTTGGGGAAAATTCACATATACATATAGTTCGTTCAAAAGAAAATATAAATTTTTAATAATTAGTTTCATTTAACTAGAATTGAGTAGGGTTGAAAATTTTCAATATTGATCCAATCAAAAAGTTATTATAGGGTACTGTTTTCCTTCTCGGAACATCCCCAGTAACCGGACAGTTTTCGAGAAAAATGTGGAAATTAGTAATAATCTTGTAACTCTTCTTAGAACGCATAAATAAAAAAATATCTATTCATATTTTATAAAATATTAATAATTATCAAAAAAATTTGTATTAATATAATAGGTGTTCGAATTGGTAATTTTTTCAGTTATTTTAAAAAGTTTTTATATATTATTTATTATTAAATTTGGTAAACCTTTATAAATTCAGAAAATTCAGATAATTTAGGTTTAGATTCATTAAACGTCACATCATTCCATATAACATACGATTTTTAAGAATCAATTTAAGTTCGAATTGTCGCTAAGTGTTCGACCACTGGGGAAACGACCCTATATAAATATATTTATTGACGGCATAATTAAATTAATTTCATGTTGGAATATTAAAATTTTGTATTAGTGTTACATTTTTGTTACATAATTTAATTACATTTTTGGTAATTAAATTAATATGTTCAGAAAAATGTCTATAAATTTATTTTCACTATTTTAAAATATTCTAAAAATAATTAGTTATATGTTCTTATACTAATATTTTAAATGTGATTATAAAAATAGTATTTTAAATATTCAAAATTTGCTATTTTTACATTTTCAACATAAAATTTATTGTTAATTTTTTCCATAAAGTTTCGATTATTTTTTTCCATAAAGTTTCGGTAATAATTGGAAAAACGTTTTAGATATTTACGAATTAAAATCTCATTAAATTTCCTGAAAAACTTAACTCGTTTAAAAGTTTTTTAAACTATTTCAGTATATAAAAAAAATTATTTAATAATATTTCTTCATATGTAAAAGAGTTTTTTTTTATATAATTTCTTTCATCCTTAAATCCTTAAGGAATTGAAAATAAAAATATTTTTGAAATAAAAAACAAAAATTACCATATGAAGTGATCTAAAATATATTCAAAAATACTAAAAGTTTTAAATTAAATCAATATTTAATTTCAAATTCAAAATGGTTGAAAAATAAAATTTTATTTTGAAATATTTTATTTATTTTTAGGGATAAAAAGTTAGTTAAACATTTTTTTACAGGCTATTAGTGTGAAGTGTTCAATACAGAAATCATTTTAGAATAGAATTCTCTTCTTTTTTGTTATATAAAATTTGCAATATATAAATTTTTGAAAAGAAACCAGCAGGGCACCAAATATTATACAAATACTCAATGGGGCAACTTTTTTTTTTGGGATTCTTAAAAAAAATTATATTTACTCATAAAAATATTATATAATATTTTATTTTCTGAAAATTGGTGACAGGATATTTAATTGTGAAGAACCTTTTTTGTTGTTATACTTTCTGTTCCAGAATTGTCATAAATCACAAGTCAAAATCACTACATTTTTTTTTATAATTAATATTTTTTTATTATCCGTATATTTTTTTATGGAAATAGAAAATATTTAATGTTTATGGGAGATTATATAAATCAAAATATTTGTTTTTCTTTTTTTGTCATTTGGTGGTTTTTGTGCGACAAAAAAAATAAACAAAAATAATTTTCATATAATATGTTTAGTTCCAAGAAATTTTGTTAATGTGATCAAAATTGGCAAAATTATTTAAGCTTTTAAAAAATATTTAATTGAATTTGAGAAAATGGAATTTCCATTTATATATATGGAAATACATTTAACTAATTGAATTTTAGAAAATTAACATTCTAATCATAATATGAAAATGGAAAATTTTCATAAGAATAGAATTGGAAATTTTCATTTTGTATATAAGAAAAATTTACTTGTATGTATATGGTATACTATATTTTGTCTACGTGAATATTTTTGATAATTTTTATGCTATTTTAGTATAATGTATATCAACATTTTTTTAGCATTTAATTTAAATTAGTTAAATTATTTTTAAAAATATAAAATTTTTGATAATTTATAAATCATTTACAAACTTTCTATTTGTACAAATTTAAAATTGCAGATGCAAAATGTAATTATAAGTGGATATAAAAACAATTGAAAATATATAGTAAAGTTTTATGCTGTAGTTACTCTCGCCGTTGACGCGTGTGCCGCATGACGTGTTTGAATGTCAAATGACGCTATAGTGACGCTGGTGACGCTTTGAGCAGATACTCTCAAAGCGTAAACGCGGCATGAATTTTATTTAAATTAATTTCATTTTGTAATTTTTATAACCTAAAAATATATTATAATAAATCTTTTTTAAAAAAAATTAATATGTAGGTATATTATATCTGCTCGACCAGAGAATTTTGAATATTAATATAAAAATACAACATATGTTTTTTACAATGGCATTTGAACGCGGCAACGTGTTAAAAAGTTGAAATCGATTGAACTTTTCTGCGGCAAGAACGTTAAGCGCGTCACGAGAACGGTGAGTTTATCAGCTTCTATACACTTCCATTTCCATACATTTGAACTTTTTTTTTTTTACATTTCAAAACTTCTGCGTCACACGCGTCAATGTCATGAGCGGCGAGAGTAACTGAGGGGTTACATTTAATCTGAAAAAGTCACGTTGTTATTTAACTATAAAAAAATATTTAGCATTTTTTTGGGTTTGTGAATTATTATACATACATACATATATAATTTTACATTAATTATTTTACATTAAGTATTAATTAAAATTTACATTAATTTTTTCATTAATTATTTTGGACAATTATCTCTTTTCACACCTCAAAATTCTGATTATTTTAGATTATTATAATAATCTAATTTTGTATAATATTTTTCTTTAAAACCTTTTTCTACTTTAATCTGTTTTTTTTTGTGTTATGTATTAATTCATAATCCTTTAATTCAAAATGATGATAGAAAATAATCTTAGTTAAAATATAAAATATTATTAATAATTATTAAGGTTTTTCCATTAAAATTTCCACAACAACAACAACAACAAAAAAAGAAAAGTTAATTTAAAATTTCAATTTCTTAACCAAAAATTATTGTACAGACATTTTGTTCTATGTTACCAGATTTTTAAATATAAAAAATTTAAATAATTTTTTCATCACAGAATGAAAATAAAATAATTGGTAAAAATCTTCTCCAAGGATAAAAAAAAATTATTTAAATGTTTTGTTGACCTTTTCTAGACGAAATTTATTCTGTCATAATCTCTCTAAAAGGTCAATCATACAACAACAAAATTGTCGGTAGTTATGTAAAATGAAATTAAGATAACAAACAGGACAATAATTAAAAGGTGTGTTTAATGTTATGTTAATTATATAATATTATATTTTATTAATTAATTTTACTAAATAGATGAGTAAACCTTAATAATTATAAGAGTTTAGTGTAGGATTTCTATTATTTGAAAATATTATTATAATTATATTAAAGCTTTTATAGAGAATAAGTTAATAAGGACTCTTATATAGAGTTGAAATATATGTATTATTATTAAATTATCATATTTATATTTTTTGTTTACAAGATAAATAAAGGAAATTATATTATTTTTGTTATTTATAAATAAACAAATAAAGATTAAATTGAAACATTTTTTACATGACACAAAAAAATATGTGTATTAAGTAATAAAAAAAAGGAAAATTATTTTCGGACAAATGCCATTAGCTATTTGGATATCGTTTTAATATAAAATTTATTGGACAAGTTTGTTTTATTTTATTGCAGGCAAAAGGACAAATAAAAACGAAATTTTTTGATGTTTTTTATTTTAAATTTTGACCATAGTTAAGGTAAATGCGGAAATAAGGACATCAAAATTAATCCAAGGTATCCAATTACAGTATAAATATTAATTTAATTAGTAATTTATATATCAATAATTTTACTTCCATTCTCTTAGTCGATGCAATATTCATTCTCAACTATAAATATTCCCTTGAAAGTATTTAATTAAACATTAAAAATAGTAAAAGAAAAATCAATAAATTATTTTCTATTTAACAAAAAAAAATTTTATTTCAAATCTCACCAATATTTTTTTTTTGTAGAATTATTATACTTAACCAAAAAAAATATAATTCAAAAAATATAACTATAAATAAAAATGCTTTTAAGTTAAATTGACAATTTTCAAGATTTACAAATTATTCAAATCATTACAAATAATCACTAAAGCGAAATTTATTTTTACTATAAAACGAAATCAAATTAAATATAAAATATTTTCTTACGAAAAAAAATACTTAATAATTTTGATATGTCATCATGCCTAAAAATTTTTTTTTACAAGTTAGAAAAATCCAACAAGTTTTTAAGGTTCACGAACCTTTCATTTCACATTAATAACAAAATTTTGACTAAAATTTTTTAAAGGAAAACCTCCCTTTTTCTTACCTAACTACAAATTTCTAGTACGTTAATCGATAATAAATTTACCATAGCTATAAAAAAAAATTATATATAGTAAAAGAATATAAAAACACAACCGTTGTAATTTTATATAAATTAATATTCGCAAGGGTACAATTCAATTATATTATATGGTATACAACAATATTTATTTATGTTTGATAATCATACACTGATTTTATAAAATCGCTTTTTAAAATTAAAACATGAACATTAAAATAATATAAATGTGTATTTAATAATAATATTACGGTATTATATAATTATTAAGGTTGGATTATAATGAAAAGGATTGCATTATTGAGCTTCACGCAGTAAAAGTGAATATTCAGAAATGTGGAGATTTTGTCAAAAATATAAAAGATAATGAATATTTGCTGTTGTGCTGTATAGACATATATTGTAGTTTCAGACTTTCAGTAAACAGTTTTGACAGCTAATTATAATTAATGAACCAAAAAAAATTACATTTACTCTAAGTTTACAGTAAATTTTTTGTTATCACGAAAGTTTAATAAATCAAAAAAAGTTTCAAAATTTTTAATTTAAGGAAAACTTTTGAAAATTCCTCATCTAATTCGAAAAACTTTGAATTAAATTTGGAAGCAACAAGTTAATATCACTTTGCAACAGTCAATCTCTCATATAACCACTATACATATATAATTCCAACTTGAATTTGAAAAATATGTAACCACAGCTACACCAAAACCAATTTATATATGTGAAAAGTTTAATATTTATTTTATAAGTTATTTTCACTCTCTCTCGGGCATTAAAAAATCATTTATCATTTACAAAATATATAAGTATAAAAGAACTGAACCACATATTATGTTTATTATTTGTTTGGTGGTTCATTTAAAATACATAAATCAGCATATTAAAATATTAATAAATCAAATAATAACAAACATAAAAAATAAAAAAAATATTATCCACAAAACCAATCAAAAAAATTATATATAAAAATAAAAGTTTATATAAATATAAAAATAAAAAATACGTAATAATAATTTAAAAATAATGTACAGAATGAAGAAAAATTAAACTGAAAATTATAATATGTACCTACAACAGAACAGAAAAAAAGTTTATTTAAAAAAATTAAATATTCATTAAATTCTCTGGGTTTGGGTTTTATTATCACGCATAAAAAAAACAAAATACGATAAGATTTTATTATTAAAATGGTCGCAATTTTTCAGAGTTTTAAATATATCATAAAAAAATTTACACTGTTTTAAAAATTCAGCACTTATAGTTTATTATCAGATTGTCTGAATTTTGAAAAGTTCAATGATTTTCATGGCACAAACTGAGAAACTTTTTTAGGTTATCGTAAATTTTTTAATATAAATTTCTGGAGAAAAAAATTGTTGAAGATAAGGAAAATTGAAGAAAAACTTTGAAAAAAAATATAAATATTTGCAATAATATAAATATAAATTACAAGAAATTCGAAAAATAAGTTTTAAAATTTAATGTGAAATATTAAATAATCTTTAATTCATATTTTATATACGAAAATTGGTTAATTTGAAATAGTATAATTTTGAATAATTTCAAATTAATATATAAAATTTATTAGCTTGAAATTCAAAAAATTCAAAGAAAATCTATAGTTTAATATATTTATTGCATATCTTTAGGCGTTTTATATTATAGCTTTTAACAAAAAATTGAAATATGTATTAAAAAAATTAATTTTATTACAAATTAATTCAAATTAACATATTTTTAATAATAAATTTTATAACTAAGAATAAACATTATCACATTCGACTAATTAATTTGTATACCATATTCTATTTTTGTTATAATGAAAAGCTATATTTTATAAATTTCATAAATTCAAAATTTTCTTATTGATTTAAATTTAAATTATTCAAAAAAAGGAAATTTTCCATCCTCAAATTAACAAATAAAAGATGTTTTTCTTATAATTTTTCTAATAAAATTTTTCGTCGTGTTTTAGCATCGTGATCGTGAATATTTTTGATGAAAGATAACAAAGGAAACCGTAAAGGTTTTTTATTTTCGAAATTTATATACTACTTTCTATTTCTACACACAAAGATACTACCATACTAGAAAAGTGTAAAATTTCACAGTATAAATAAACATTGAAGCATTTTGTGTCTCCCTAAATAATACGATAAATTTTTCTTCTAGGCTGGCAGTTTTTATTTTTGGTGATGAAATTGTGGATCCTTTTTGTATGGTAGGATTTTTTTTTAATATTCTTAATCTTCTGAAAGGTTAATTTACAGTCTGTTGTTTGTTGTTTTAAAGGTGACTCTAACTTTGTTTATTTGAAAAGGAGATTATTATTTAAGTTGGAAAACCTTTTTCAGGTTTTTCTCTTATTTTTGATTGTTAATTTAACTGTGTAAGCAAAGAAAAGAAAAAACGATTATAAAATTTCCTTTAAAGTTTTCTTTCCTTTAACATCACGTTATTTAAATGTGGAGATTTTATAAATAATTTTTATAACCTATTTTTGTTGTTGTTGTTGTTATATTTATAAGTTAGTGATATAATTAATCACTATTTGTTAAAGCATATTTTTGAATATTTGAATCCAGATTATAATGAAACAGTAGAGTAGAGTGAGTATATATAAAAAAATTCGAAAATTTATAGTATAATTAAAACACATTTAATAATAATTATTTTTTTATACCTGATTATCTTCTCGTTACGATTACAACGGGCGTTTTTTTTTGTTATTACGATAATTATTCGAAATTATGGAAAGGAATAATAATTCTTGTGTAACTATAATGGGTAAAATTATACTTTAAATGTGTAATGTTGGGGAAATTATATATAAATATTTGAGTGGGACAGGGTGGTTTAATTAGAACACGAAATAAAAGCATATTACATTAAGATACTAATCAGAATTTTATTTTATTTGGTAACTAAATTTAAGTAGGTTTGGTAACTAAATTTAATATCCACGACAACAACATTAATTACGTAATTATTATAAATATTTAAATTTCATGTGAGTAAAATGGAATTAAATGAGTGAGAAATAGAGTGAGAATTTAAGGACTAGTAAGTCTTTAACAACAAAATATGAGAAATTAGTGAACAAATGGTGAAATTGTAAATTAGTATACATCTCTACGAATAAGAAACATCTATTTCGAATAAAATATCAGAAAAATATCTTTGAGCCTAAAATTATGATGTAGTGCCAATCAGAATATTGGAAAAACTTCTTCGAGGTAGGCAAAGACTAATATCGGACTTTTAATCCAAGAGAGAAGAATGTAAATAAATTAGCAAGTATGAGAATTATTTATTTGAATTAATTGATGTTCATATTTCATAGTTTACATCTATCTAAAAAATTTCCTTTCAATGAAAATGGATTAAAATAATTCCTCCTATGCATTGCACTATATGAAGAATTAACAAATGATTATTAAACTATACAACTATACTACAAATGTAATTTAAATTCTCCCATTCACTCTGTATCATTTTTATAAATATAATTTCAATCATTTTGATTCTGTGGTAATTAACTCTAATATAATCTATCACACTACCACACAAAAAATAAATAAATATACATAAATTGTGGTTGAATTATAAATAAATTATGTAAACAAAACAGGAATAAAATCGAAAAGAATTTCTAAGCTATTAAAAGCTTATAATTGATTAATAATATTATTATCATTTATTTATTTATATGTATTATCATTTAGTTTGATTGATGATGAAAGCCCCAAATTTCTCTAATTTTATCAGACAAGAGAAACGAGCTAAGTAAATATTTTTTTTATATATTTTTATTATACAAAATGATAAGGACTGAAATTATGATAATATTTACTACATGATGAAACCGAAATATCGTATATATTTCAAATGATAAAGATAGAATTTCATTTTGGTTGTGTGTACACGAAAAAATTGCTCCCTAAATAATTTTTTTTAATGATTAAATAAAAGGTTTATAATTATCGATTTAATTGAAAATAAATTTTTATTTTTATATCCACGGCAACAACATTTACAAAAACAGAAAACGTAAAGCGAACTTCAAACAGATTTTTTTTTATAGGAATAAAATATGAAAATAATGTAATGTAAAAATTTTGTTTGTCCTTCATGGATGAAGAAATTCAAAATTCTTTCAATTTTTTTATATAGTATAATTAACGTAATAAGAGAGAAATATATATTAATATACAATTTTTTTTTCTGGAAAATGGAAAAAATTTAAAATAAGTAGTTGTAATTAAATATTAAGTACAATATTAAATTTTAATTTCAAAAATTTTTTTTTTAAAATAATTAATGAGACGTTTTATATAATTTTGGTATTAGAAGTTTGAATTTATTTTATTTTTTAATGTAATATAATTAACTAAATCATTTATTTAAATTCCTTTAAATTACTTTTAATGATATAACATTTTAAATTGAATTTATTTAAAGAAAGAAAAATTTTATTTTAAAATTCAAAATTTAACTAATTTAAAGAGTGTTCAAAAATATTATATGAAATTTAAATTTAAAGTATTTTGCTACTATATTATAAATTTTTTTCATTAAAACTTTATTTAATTATTTTAATAAAAATATTCATTTTAATTTATGAATTTTTCAAATTATTACTAATATTTTAAGCCAAATTATTTAGTTAAAATATTTTTTTATATACCAAAATTAATTGAAATTAATGAAGTTTGTTTAATTTTTAGACACGTGCAATTTAATGTGAACCTAAAAAAAGTAATTACTATGCAATTTAAATGAAAATATAAATCAAATAAATTGTTAATTATATGATTTAATAATAATATAAAATAATAATGTTAATGATAATGATATAAATTTGAATTCTAAATTTAAATAAATATTTATATGAAAATATAATTGACTCCTAAGTATATGCAATATAAAATATAACTAATTGTCAGATTAAATTTTTATTAATGCTTTTTTTATTTATATAAAATAGATGTGTAAATATTTACAATTTACCTTTTACAAATTGACAGTAATAAATGATTATATATTGTTTTAACTGATAATATCTAAAAAAAAAGGATATCATTTTGCCCGAAGTGTGTAAATAAATGACTTCATTTCTAATATAGTTCAATCAGTTCAACTGTTCAACTGAAAGTGTTGTTTTATATTTTTTTTTGAAAAAATAATTCATCTAATTTTCTGTACATATTGATGGAAATTGATTACTCACTAGAATTTTTTTTTTAATTAATTGACATAATTTACAATTAATGATTCAATATAAGCTGGTAAAGTTAATTATGATGAAACGAACAGATTGTACAATTAATATAAAGCTGAATCAAATGCTCAATAATTATCGTCGCATGCTGTTTAAAGAATTAATAATAATTTAAATTATTCTTTTCGTCCTTTTTTAAATTATTTTTCTGCAATAAAAAAATCTTAATCTAATTAAATTTGTTAACAAAAAAAATATAAAAAACTTGGATCACTCTGATTCTTTAAGATTATCATAATTTCTTTTCAATTATTATTTAAAGGAAATTGAATTTTTATATTATCGCAAGATTTTTTTATATTTTTTTTAATGCCATCAATTTAATATTTCTTCTTTCATTTTGTCTTTTCTCTTAGCATAGATAAGAAATGGATCACATTTTTCGATGCTCATTTTTTTAATAGTTAAATACTACAAAAATAATCTTAAAATAAACATTAAACAGGTAATTATATTTTATGGTCCGAATGGTTTTATTTCATCAAAAAATAATGATGTTCTTATATAATATTTAACTCATAATCGTATAATATTTTCTTCAAATAGAAATAATAATATTAAATTACAAATTAAGTCATTAAACGTTAATGGCATAAACATAAAAGTATGTAATATAATTATTTTTTCCTTTATTATATATAGTATAAGGGATAAAATTTCAAGGTTTTGATAAAAAGAAGAATGAAATCAGGGTTAGATTTTCCATCTGTTTTTGAAATATTTCTCTATTTTTGATGTGTGGTTTAACTAACATAGAAGAAAAACCGTCTAAACTGTAATCAAAATACATAATTTCAATTACTTATAAAGTGAAATTTATTTTATGCTTGTCAAAATTTATGAATTATTTTGGATGAATGCGTGAAAAGGGAAATTACTTAAATTAATTTTGATTTTTTGGAAATTTTTTGATTCAGTCATAAATTTTAATTTTAATGTTAAATCGTGTCTGGAGTTTTTTTTTTCTTGATAAAATTTTTCTTTGATTTGAATGATTTTCCAAAATGATTTTAATTATCTAAGACTGAGTTGGTAATTTTACGTATTTATTTTTAATATTTTGAATTTAAATATAATTTACGTCACGTGAACGAACAAATCTGTGGAAAATTTCCAAAACATGATAAGTGCATTTTTGACAAATTGTAAAATTAATTTTTAATGATCAATAATTAATAAACAAAATTAATTATGTGACAAAAATATTACCAAAAACATAAAAAAACCTATTCTAGTTCCAATACTTGGTATTTATAAATATTTGATTATTGAAAGTCTTTCTCAAACTTTTTTAATTTGCTCTGCTGAAAATTTGAATTTTGTAGATATCATGTTTTGGCAATTTTCCACAGAAATTATCTTAAAAGTTCAATTTTGTTATAAATGTTTTAGTACTTTAGTTTGTCTTAACTTAAATCAGTTCTCCCATAAGTATGCATTTAAAGTAAGTTATTTAAGTTACAATTTTATGAATTTGAGCAATGCCCAAAAAATTAATTTAAAAATAAATTTAAATTTTATTTAAACAAATTTATCCATTAATTTACAGAAATACAAGTGAAATTTAACATATATACATAAATTGTAATCTCTACCAATTTTTATTGAAATATAATTCTTGGTAAATATTTTGGTATATTTAATCACAAGATTTTTAAATTGCTTTCTACAAAAAACAATAAATTTTTAAGAATTATCAAACTTATGACATAAAAAAATTACCTAATTTCCCTGACAAATCATAAATAAAACCAACGCCAAACCAAAAATTTAGGAACAAAAAATATTGCATAGCAAATGAAACTTTCTGAAGGCAACATTATCCCAGGTCCTTATGGAATAAATTATGATTATACTTGATATTTTCATTTACAAATTAACGCATTATAATAATAAAAAATATTTATAATCATTTACAATTCCTAAAATCTTCATTTTTTTGGTACAATAAAAAAATGAAACAAATTATAATTTAAATTTTTTGTGACAATAATATTGATGAATTATTCAATACAACAAGGAATAACGAAAAAATCCTTTAAAACAATACTACAAAAAAGAAATCCCTTTTATTTCATCAACACTTTTCATTTTTATTTACATAAAGTGAAAAAATATTAGATCCTATCAACTTTTTTCATCGAAAAAACAGAAAAAGGACGACAAAAAATCATTGATCAAAAAAAAAAGCACAGCAAAATATTTCAAAGATAATTTTTAAACATAAATTAAATTTTCGATATAAAAAAAAATTAACCATTAAAAAAACAAGAAGAATAGGAAAAAATTATTTTTATTTTTTTATTTTGGAAAATTTCAAGAAAATAGAACTTTTCTTTACTACCCAAGTGAAAATAATTTAATTCATAATTTATTTTTGTTCATTTCCCTTGACAAAAATGACGACAAAAAATAAATAATAATAATAAAACACACAAAATTTATTCTACCCTAGCCTCTAATTTTTATTTCTATATATATATATATTTTTTAATTTGTAATATGTGTTCCCAAAGGTCTTGACTAATGTCAACAGTTAAATTAAAAATGATTTCATCCAGAAAATGAAGAAAATTAAAGATTTCATTATTATTATTTCAAAATATTTTCCATATAACTTACCGCTCCTGTTCTTTATCTTTATCCTTTTCTTTATCATTCTCTTTATCCTTATCTTTATCCTTATTTTCCGTCATTCTAAAGCGTAAACAAAATAATCTACCAATTTTTATAGATTTAATTTTCTTTATTTAAATGTTTTTGATTTTGTTCATATTATTTGTTGCGTTACATTTAACGCACGCAACATTTTTTATTACTTATATTTGTTGTATATCAATAAATTTATTAACACACATATAAAGGATATCAGTCAAAGACTTAACGATCCTTAAAACAGTATATCACATTTACGTCACATTTATATTACTACAAAAACATGGGAAATTTTAAAAAATATATTTTGCTGTTTTTCCTTTTAATTTTTTTATAACATTTTATACATCACACTTTGTACAGGACATAAACACACACATGATATAAAAGTATTAATTTTTTATCCTTTATAAGCACAACAACAGAAAAAAAAACAGAATTATTTTATATAAATTTTCTTTTTTTGTGGAAATGATGACAGGTACAAAAGAAAATTTCTTAATGTCTTTAAACGAACACAGTTTTCCATACGTAACGTAATTGGTACAATATTTTTTTTTGAATTTATAGGTGTTTGATTTTAAATGAATATTAAAATTTAATTTTTTTTAAAAAGGGTATTCAAAGCAAAATTTTGGATAATTGTTTATTGTCAGTCAATCAAAAAATATAATTTATCCTTTTTTTAACGGTTTACAAGAATTCTTTTTTTATTAATAATTTTTTTTTTGTTATTTTTCCTTTTATCATATTCTCAAGGATTAATAAACAATAATTTTATTTACCTATATAAGGTAGTTTATAATTCAAGTGCACACCTTTTTGATGTATATAGGTATAAAAAAGTCCTTGAATTAATTTTATTACTTTATAATTTATATAAAAAAGTCCTTAAGATTTTGATTTTTTTTTCCTTTGAAGTTGACGACGTTATAAAAAAATATATATCCTTTTTGAAAAAAAAAAACGTTTTTAACTTAATGTAAATATTCAATTAAATTAAATTAAATATACAAAAATTTCCTTGATAGAAAAAAAATTTAAATACGGTTTGTTTTTTTACAAAATATTTTCAAAAAAAAAATATTGAAACGATATAAAAAAATTTTAGTTTAATTTTTTTTTTAAATAAAATTATATGATCCTTTTTTAAGGATCAATACAACGAAATAATAAAAAATCTTTTATAGAATAAAGCTTAATTTTAATTTTTCACAATTTTATTATTAAATTCCAAATTCAAATTTTATTTTTATTTTTTTTGTAATATTTTACGGCAAAAAATTACTAACCGTTCCTATTCAAAGGACATCCACCAACTAAATATTTTTTAAAAATATTTTGCTAGGGTATTTATTATGAAACTTCAATAAAAATAAATTTCTGTTTTGAACACGTTTAATATGCCTTATCAGAATGAAAGCTTTTCCCTTCCTTTTTTATACCAAAAAAAGAAAAATATTTTAAGTTGCATTTTTCGAAAATTCAGTTGGTATTCAGCAAAACACAAAATAATATAGTAAATTTTTGGGGAAAATTCTGTTGCTTTAAAAAGCTTTAATTTTGTTTGTTAAAGAAAAATTTTCTCATGAACAATTTGAGGTTTTGAGTAAAGAAAAGCTTTTTTAGATTTATTAATTTTTTATTACATATTGTTTTGTGTTCTGGATATTATTTTTTTTTGGCTTTTGAATTATTTTTCATTAGTGCAATTGGTTTTCTTTATGGTGCAATTGAATGTTTTTTCTATTATTTTTTTACCCAGGATTTTATTTTGGTATTTGTAATGAATTTCCAACTTTTTATATACATTTATGGATATTTTGTTGTTGCATATTTTAATGGATGAGAAAATTAATGGTCAGTTCAGGTAAAAACAAAATTTACCTCAATATAAAAGTTTACCTTAATTTTAAGAAATTTATACTATAAACTATTTTCAGATTAAATTAGAAATTTTTTTAAATATAGTTTTTGGAATTAAATTTTGAAACAATCAAATTATTTTAATCATTTAATTAGCTTTCCGAGTTGGTTTAGCAAATTCAGCAATGTCTATTTTTGACAACATTTAAAACCAGACTAATTTAATCTGAAATTGTAAAATTTATAGTTCAAATATGTGTTTTTATGATATTTATATAGTGTAATATAAAATATCAACCACAAAAAAAATTGAATTTATGACGTTAATATGCAAATGAACATGGGTTTGACATTAAGGATTAATACGGATAATATATAAATAATATTTTTTTTTGTTTTAAGTCGTAAATTGATTTACAGAAAAAGTGATGCAAAGTTCATTGTCTAAAAAAATTTATATTTAGAAGTCCTGAAAATAAAAAATGTACCTCTATAGGAACTGAAATGGTTGGTCGTAAGCATATTATGTTTAGTAAAAATAGACAAATAAATTTGATTATTTTTAAGTCGAAAACCCTCGTAAATAAATCGTTGTCTTAAAACTCAAACTTTGTCTGGTTTACCATAGTCTTTGGATATAATTCCAATTTCAAACACCAAAAATTATTTATTTCATTAACTTTTATAACATACACGAAAATTTATTATAAAAATTATAAAATTAATTTAATTATAATTTTTATAATTTAATCACCAAAAATTTGTTGGCTAAAACTATACATTTTTTCAGTTAAATTTTATTGATCATAATAATTATTATTTATAACAAAAAATCAATTAACTTTATAATTTTCGCAATAACTCATTAAATTTCCAAAAAAAAATTATGACTCCAATTCAATGAAAAATCATTTAAAATTAATTTCTTTATTATTTAGTGCTAAAGTATTAAAGAAAAATCACTATATAAAACTGGAATAAGATGGAAAATTCTTTTCAAACAATTTTCTTTAGTAAACATGACTTTTTGTATATAACATTGATGGAAGAGATTATTAAACAAAAAAAAATTTAAGAATCCTTTTCAATTATCACATCTAATCCATCAGCGTAAAGAAACAATATAAATTCAATTTTCTCTCTATAAATATGTTTTTTTTAACATAATAATTTTTGTGAGAAAAAATAATTTTCAATGTTTTATGTAATCTTACACATTTTTTAGTTCGTTTTGGTTTTTATCTTTTTGCTAAAGTAGAATATTTTTCTTTTTCCTTGATATTTTTTTTTCTTAATGCATTTAACATGTTACACACAAGAAAATGAATATTTTTTTGATTGACTGATGATAAATTATTTATATGGTTTGTGTTAATGTAACAGAAATCATTGAGTATAACTGAAATGAAATTTGAATTATTTATTATTCGTTTTATTCCTTTTAAATAAAATTAATGTTTAGTAAAAAAAAATTGAATTTATATTTCATTTATTATGATAATTCTGTGATATGTTAAAATTTTGCACATTATTTGTATGATTATTGGGTGTTTTATTCGATCACTAAGAGCTTAAATTCTAGATAACTTTGAATCTGCCTGCAGAGAACTTGAGCAATTATTTAAAATTTAATTAAAGCAGATTTAACGAACGCTTGGCGGTCAAATCAATGAAATAGATACTATATATCAAAATTGGCTAGACTGAAACCAAATTAAGTCTATAATGTATGTATATGAATGAATCATATATGCAATGATAAGTTAGTCCTTGACTTGCCGGTGTAAGATAATATCATAAATAATTTAATTTTTTTTTTCCTTTTGTTGATTCTCTTTTATAATACATATTACATATTCATTGAAAATTATATACAAACTTATTAATTTCTAATTTGTATACAAAATACACTTTCTATATTAAATTACATTTATATACTTATTTTTTATATCCATATATATAGAAATTTTAATAATAATAATAATAATATTATCGTACAACATAATTTCATTTTTTTTTATGATCAATCTTTTTCTCTATTGTAATAAAGATTGAAGCCAACACACACAAAAAATAAAAATAAAGTTGATTGTAAAACTTATGCAGCTTTTATAGATATTACAAATTTTTTTTATTATTAATAATATTAATATTTTTTCTATATATGTATATATGTATAACAGTTAGAAAATGTAATTTTTTTCATTACAAAAAAAAATATGAAAGAATATTAAATTCTTAATAAAAAAGAAGCTTTAAAAAATAAATTAATTTCCCTTTGGGTAAATAAATTCTAATATTGTTGCTCTACTATATATACACGTCACAACACAATGTTGAGGAGACGGCAAAAAAAAATTATGAAGGAAAATTTTCTATAGGTATAGTATAAAAAAACATATAATTAAAGAATAATATTTAGTTAAAAAAAATTTGTAATAGATGCGATCGTTGTATATGAATAATATAGAATTTTTAAAAAAATTTCATAAAATATTTAAATAAAATTTCACTCTTCACATTCAAAAAAAAATATCCCAGAAATAAATATTTTTAATTAAAAAAATAACTTTTTATGAAATGTATGCAAGAAATATATGAATTTTATGTAAAAAGTTAAAATTCTAGAAATTAGAAACTTTTTTCATTTTATACACAAAAAATTTACAAATTAAAATTTGTTCTTAAATAATTTTCTAAACTTATAAATAATTATTAAAAAAAATTCATAATTTGAAATTTTGTAAGATATTTAAAATTCTTTATAAATTCATTTCACCTAAATGTATGCAATACATGAATTATGGATGTTTTTTCTCTATACTACAAAGCACCTGTTGCACGATATTGTAAATTTTTTCTTCTTCATTTTATGAAAATTGAAAATTTTTTTAATTACATTAATATAGAAAATATTGAATATGTTTTTATGTAAAGTAATTTTAAACTGCAAATTGTATTATAGTCAAGTGTAGTACCCATACGCATACCCAACTATTTGTATGATTACAATATAATATATTAAGTAATAAATATTGGAATTTCTGTGATGTAAAATTGTAAAAGAAGTGTAGCAAATATTCATTTAAAAGAAAAATCTATTGCATTTGTGTTGTACTCGCTAGTATTTCAGAGATATAATATAACAATAAATTGAATAAATTCCTTTTTCTCAGAATTTTCTATGCCATTACGTATGTGCATGTACATAAATATTTATCTGGCAAATAAACATATTATAGAATTGAATTAATTTTTACTTTTAAGCTAACAAGTTTTTTGTCCTTGTTATAGGAAAAAATTTTCACCAAGGACATAATAATATTTGTGTTTAACCTTTATACATATTTTTTTATACATATAACTTTAACCTTTATACATATTTTTTTTGTAAATCAATAAAAAAAATTATACTTGTAATTGAACTTAAATTGAATAGAAATTTTTTTTTAAATAACTTTATTTGTTTTTAATGGATTAAAAATTATTTAAGTGGAAAATAGAATGTGTAGTTGTTACCCGGAGATTAGAATCACTTTCATTTGTTAAACCACAACTAATAGTTAGTTGTAAGTTATCGACAGTGAAATATTAATATATTATTTTACAAATTGTAATTATTTAAAAGAAAAATTGTTAAATAATTTAAATATTTATTCAAGTTTAAATGTGTCAAAAACATTAAATATTTTATATATTTAAAAACCACGGCAACGATATGAAACGATAGCGACAATTTTACGCATGCTGTTCAACTATTTAAAAAAATTTAAATTCAGAATAAATAAGAATTCTCGTAGAAAAATTAATACTGATTTCTTTTCATTTCATTTTAATAATTTTTTTTTTGTATCATTTAAAAGATTAAAATATCTGCACAATTTTTTTTGTAAAATTTCTGTAAAAAAATGTTTTTCCTTTAATAAAATTACAAATAAAATTATATTCAAATTCAATTTATTTATTTTATTTTTATATATTTTAAATATCTTGTTTTGGAATTTTTTGTGAAAGCACGTGTAATCTAAATTGATGTAGGTTTAAAGAATAATAATACTCCTTCAAAAAAAAAGGACTACAAAATAAATGAGTTCAAATTAAAAGCACCTGAATTGCTGCTGTACATAACAAAAATTTTACATAAAAAATGTCTTTATGGTTGATGAAAAGATACATTTTATTGTGGTGTTTATTTTTATTTTACAGATACAGAATTTGTTTTATTTAGTTGGTAAAATTAAATTTAATTAATTAAATGTAATAAATCTTTGAAGCTTTTATACATAAAAAAAAAAATGAAATTTATTAAGAAAATCTTTTACAATATGGAAAATTTCAAATACGGTACATATAAATTCAAGTTTTTGAGTATAGATATAAATTAAGATTTAATTTTAATGAGATTTTACATATTTGAAGGAAGAACAAAACTAAAACAAAAAAACAATAAAAATTTCTTAATTATTAATTCCTGTAGAAAATTATTTTTGATATAATTTAACAGAAAATTTTTCTGTTAACTTCTCTGAAATATTATAATATTCTTATTAATTTTCAGTGTAATTATTATCCTTTTTTTTTAAAAAAAAGTTTTACACCACGAATTAAAGACTTTATCTCGTTTCCAGAAATATAATCATAAAAATTTCAAAGGAAAAATCCCATTTTGAAATAAAAAAAGGATAAATATAAATCTTGATTACGAACTTAACTTAAAGAACAAAAATGTACAATTTTCATTTTTTTTTTCTCGTACTCAAAACAATTTCAATGATTTTTCTTTTTCTCAAAATTAAGATAGAAAATTATGAAGCAATTATACAAAATATAATATTTTTGTATGGTTTATTATTATTTTTTTGTATACCAAAAAAAAAGAAAATTTCTTCATTTTCTTTGAAATAATAATAAATAATAAAATAATAATAAAACTTAAATAAAATTTTCTGTCTTGTTACAACAGTTGGTTGGTTTAACTGGGTTATACACTCATAAATTATTTAATATTTTATATAGTTGGGAGTAATAAATAAATAAATGATGTGGTAAAATTGGAACATATATATTTTTATATTGTAAATTTATTCAATAAAATTTCTTCAAAATTATATATTGTATCTTGTTAACTAAAAACAAAAAAATTGTGCGTTATTTGAAACTATAAGTAAATAATTATAATTTAAATTATTGATTATCCTTATCATGAATTTCCTTAAGAATTTTTGTATAAAAAAAAATATTTAGTTCACTCAAATGATAGTAAAAGTCTCGAAGGAAATCAAATTATCATTTCTTGTTAAAATAAAGACGAAATATTTAATATTAAAACTAAATATCATTCAAGTAAGGTAATTTTCGTAATTAGAGAAAAATTTATAAATTATTCTATTTAATAAGTTAATAAGTTTTGTAAAATTTAGCTTTTTAAATTTTTTTTCAAATCTTTTTCTATAAAATATTTAATCGATTTTTTTATCAGTATTTTTTTCTACTGATTTGTACATTCCAGAAATTAATTATAAAAATAACTTTTACAATTTTTTCGTATTAAAAAAGAATATAAAAAAAAAATTATGAAATTCAGCATTTATTGAAAATGGAATCTAACAACGTGGTTAATTAAAATAAGACTTCCTACTTTACTCTCATCTTTATAGTTATCTTTTAACTTAATTATACATAAAAGATAAATGTCAATTAATTATCAATGATTATTTGAGCTTTGATTAATAAGCGATTAATGTCAATTAATTGGAATATACCATAGTAAAAATACTGAATTTGGAGTATGTACTTAAATAAACTCTTAATAACGATCAATCTATATACAAAAAAATTTTCCATAAAGGTTCATCGAAGTGAATAAATGATATAATACAATTTATATAAATTCATTTATACTTAAATAAAAGAAAAATTCTATTCAGATATTAAGGACTCTTCAAGGATATTTAAAAAAAATTATAATGATAATAATTATTCCTAATATCGCACAAGAGAAATGAAATACAATTTAATTACCATCTAAAAATTCCGCTTTTCATATAAAATCAATAAATTAACATATTTCCAATCATATTATTATTCCCATCAAACATATTTATTTTGAACAACACTTCATAGATTAACGAAATATCCTTCGAAAATAAATACATATATAAAATATCCTAATAAAATATATCTAGATAAAGACTTAATCAAATTAGTAATAAGATAAGAATTTTTATTGTTAAAACTTTTTTACATTCAAAACTTTATGAAGGGAACAATTCTTCTTATCCTTAGAACAAAATCTAGCCTTTTATAGTTTCATATTGTGTCCTTTGCTGTTGTGTATCAAAAAACGAAACAAAGAAAATATTATACTCAACTGAATATCTATATCTAAATGGAAAGACTGAAAAGTTTTTCCAATGAAAGTGTCTTTTTCCAACTTTTTTCTTTTTTGATTGAACTTTTTGTAATATTCCTTGATTATCTATAAATGTGAATAAACTCTCTTATCGTTCATATTGACTTCCTTTTTATATATAATCACAACACACACAAAAAACAAGAGAGTGTATAAAAAACGAGAAAACTGCCAATATTTTACAACAGAGAAACATAAAAAAGCATCTTCATATTTATTTTTTTTAACAATGTTTCTCTGATTCATTTTAATGAAAAAAAAATTGATATCAGATATTAAAATTTTGTTTGTTTAACAGAACATAAATACATAAACTTATATATATTGAAAACAAAGGAACATTTTCATTAATTTAAAAAAAAACATTTTGTAAATGTCCTTTTTTTGCAACATATCAAACATATTAGTTATTAAATTTACAAAATGTATGTTAGGCTATTTGCAGCCTGATCACAATTTGATTGAAAATCGAATTTCATTAAAATATAAACAAAAGGAAAATTGTTGATTAAAAGGAAAAAAAATTCCAACTAACAGAAACTTTAATAATATTGTTAGGAAAAATATTCTGGTGGAACTTTTTTGTAAAAAAAAACAACTATTAAAACATATTTTAAGGACTATGCTAAATTTTAATTTAAAAAATTATTTACTCATATTATTTAATTTTATATTTTATAATAAAATTTCGATCAACATTAACAATTTATTTATATCAAAAGTTAATAAGTAATTTTTATTTAAAGAAAAATATTAAATTTTATAATTAATTTTAAATATTTAAATTATACAAAAGTGCAATATTTACTTACAATAAAATATGGAAATCTTTGTCCGATATTTATGTACTATATACGAAATTAAAGACTGAAGTTTCTATTTTCAGGATCTGTGTGGTTTTTGATTGTATTATAGCACATTGGCGAACTTGTATTATAGCACATTGGTGACACCCTAATTGCAGACTTTTTTTCTAGTTTTTTTGCTATAAATTTGGCAAATTTAAAGATATTTGAAATTGGTTTGGAAATTTTTATTAAAATTAAAGTTTCCCCGTCCATAGACAGCAAATTTGCCCTAATTAGCGAATGTCGATATTTTACGCCAATAAGTTAATTTTAATCAGGGCATATTTAAAATACCAAATTTCAAAAATTATTTAATTTAATTATCTACTTACGAGTTCATAAAATAATATTGAAATTTACCAAAATTTATAGCATCAAAATTTGCTGCAAAATAACTAAAAATTGTATTACACTAAAATTATATATTTTACACTATATATTTTTCGTTTTAATGAAGTGAATTTTATTAGATTTATTAAATATTTCTGTAACCATAAACAGTAAAATAATTATAATAATTTCCATTAAAATTGTCCTCGTTTTTTTGTCCTTTATGATACATTTTTTGTGTCGCACATATAAAAATTAACTATTTCCTGTCTATAAACAGGACATCCTTATTATTTGAAGAAAAATTTATTAATATATAATAGCATAAAATTGAAATATTGTTTTTTTATTTATATCTTTTACAAGGTTTTACTGTTTGGTAACATATTTATACAAGACTATGATATTTTTCATATATATTTGTGTTATAAAAAAAACAAACAAAATAAATGAAATTGTATAGATAAATTACGGATATTAACCTCTAACACCTTTTTGAATCTTTCACACATATATAGTACATAAATGTAATTTTTGGGAAAATCTAGACGAAAACAACAAGAAAAACAAAAAGAATTAAATAATAAATCCAAAAATAGAAACAAAAAATATAATGATATAAAAAAAATGTATTTATTATCTCGATACTAGAGAAAATTTAATTAATGGAACATGATTTGCTCATAAAAACATTTTCATGATTAATGTTATTTAGTCCTGTGTTTTTTTGTTTTGTTTTGTTTGTTGGTTGGACAAGTATTTATTTTCTCTTTATTATTGTTCATCTATGTAGGTATACAATATAAAATTATGAAGTGTTGATATTTGATATACAATCTAGAAAATTTTCATTAATTATTAAAGTTCTTTGTTAAATATCCTATAATATTAGTATGTAGGAATGTAGGTGTTATTTTTTAAAATATATATGTTGGCTATAAATATATTTGAACATAAATATTGGACAAAGATTTCTATATTTTCAAGCAGCATGAAAATAAAGTTCTTGGGGATAATAAAAAAAAATGGTTTTTAGAGATTTCAATCTTTAAATTCGTCTATAAATGTACATACGGTACAGATAAAATAAATTCAATAATAAATTAAGTTAGAAACACGCGTCAGTTTGTGGTAAATTTATTTGAACTTTATATACGAGCAATATACAATATTATTTTCAGGATATTTTATAATTAATTATATATCATCATATGTAGTTATTTCAAACCATTAAATATTTATTATGTAAATTTTAGCCAGGGCCCTATTGCACCAACCACTTATCGCTTATTAGTTATCAACTTATCAAAGTTAACGGATGAGTAATAAGAATTAAAATGAGTTATGATTATTGATAAACGCTCAACTTATCAAAAGTCTGTTGCACCAAATAGAAAATCGAAAGTTGATAAGTAATTTTTGGAAAAGCGATAATTTTATAAATTTTGATCATTTTTTTTTTCTCTTTGTGTTGCACCAAAATTCTTACTTATCAATTTACAATTCCAATACTGCTAAGTTTTGTTAAGAAAAAAATTTGTTAAGAAAAAATTCATATATCAATTATTCTGTAAGTTTTATTTTCATACTAACTCGAGCTTTAGTCGTGGTTATATATATATTTATATATATATAAATTATATAACTTATATCTAATAGCCCTGTTTTTTGTAGACGGGTATGTTGTATTGCAAAATTTTACATTGACAACAACAATTTGTTGGCAAAAAAATGAGAATTACAGTAGTTATTTATATATCGCAAATGAATTGTAATTGATAAATAATTAATAATATGACATGTAGATGGCTTTGTTGTCAATATTCCATTTCATTTCATTTCATTTCATTTATTTCAAAGACATTGGACAAAAAAGGCATAGCCTATGTTTTTTTTTTTTACATTAAAAAATAGCAATTTATTAAAGAAAAAAGCCAGTTTTATATTTTTTAATGACATTTAATGATTTTTTTTTTACGTTTATAAAACTCAAAGTTAATGTGATTTAAAAAAAAATTATCAGCTGATAAATTCAACTGTGTATGAAATAAAAAAAAATGTTCGCCTCCTACGTTCAGTGGATCGTTTTTTTGCAAAAATTTTGCAATACCATATACCCGTCTACAAAAAAACAGGGCTTATATTGAATTAAAAAATTTAAAATTTAAAACTATTTTGTAAATTATTATTTTTTGGTTCTTTTGTTGGCTAAAAAAACTATTGCTACAGCACCCGCATGTCCATGTGCAATAACAAATGCAACCATACAAAATTCTACTTATCAAAATGTAAAAATTCAACTTCTGTTGCTAAGTAATATTTTTTTTTTTGGAAAAACGTATCATTATCAAAAATATGATTATTTGATAATTGATAAGTGAGTTAAATTTAATTTCCATTTGCGCAATACTTATCATTTACTCTTATCAAAAAAAGATATTTTTAATTAGGTGATAAGTGATAACTGATAACTGGTTGGTGCAATAGGGCTAAGATAATTTTACCTTACAAATTTTTTATTGAATTGAAATTTTCACAATACGAGTATCAAAAAAAGTAGCAGCTAATCATAAATCCTGATTTCAGAAAATAAATCTACTTTCTATTATTCGCCTGAGAGTATATGTAAATTTTTTTCGACTACAGACAAAGAGTTACACAAGCTTTTATATAATTAATAATGGCCGTTTGCGTTAACGTCAAATGATCGCAGTACTGCAATGTTTTTATTCGTTTTTATGGTGAGGTTTAATCAACGAGACAGCACCCAGTCGGCAGTAGGAGCATTGGTTCAGCTAAATTTGTCGATTTTTCACTGTCTCAAAATACTAGTAAAAAGCGAATTAGTACATAGCAGTACTGCCGATCATTTGACGTTAACGAAAACGAACAATATTTACCAAAATTTAGTAAATCTAGTAAATTTTTAGTAAATTTAGTTTAGTTAGAATTCTTAGAATTATAAGTAATGTTACCAACATTTTTTTTTGTAAATAAATTAAATATTTTGGGGTGTCACTAATGAAAAAAAAATCGTCTTCGTCTGAGAACGCGGATTCAAGATTTTCGTAATCTACATCAAAAATTTATATTTAATATAGTAGATAAATTTCTTACTTCTTCTGAAATTCTACAATTTTCTATACTATGTATAGTGATGAACAAAAATTTGGTAATATTTCATTGGACGGACAATTTATTTATAATGCAATTTTCCAGATTAATGAATGAAATTAATTTATTTGTGGAACGAGCTTTGATACGAAATATAAATATATAATTGATAAAATATAAATAATAAAAACAAAGATATTTTCAATTAATTATAATGTGCAATTATTAGTACCTATATTAATTATTTGCAATTCATTTTGTAATATATTTCATTAGTCATTATAAATAATTCGGCCAATATACCCTCCATAATTTAATTTAAATTAAGTCATTAAATTGCAAATTATTCTTTCAAATATATATATATATATATAAGTTACTATCATTAAAATAACAATATGGTAATTTGATATATTTTTGAAAAGTATTCATTCATTAAAATTCATTAAAAAACTGATAAAAATCAAAGCACGAAATTTAATATTTATTTGATAAATTATTTCTGGGATTTATATTTAAGAACAAGGAAAATTGTAGTTTATATATTAAAGCAAAGTTCTGACTGACAATATTACAACTTTGAAAAGATATGGTTAACAGGCCCATATATAAATGTTATTTGAATGTTAAATAATTTATAGTGTTTTTTATAGTGCCTTTCATCATTTTTCGGTTAGGAAATATATATTAACTTTGGCTGGGACTGAAAAAATTAATTTTAATTTATAATTATACAATAAACATTCCATAATATTTTATAATCATTAATTTCATTACAAAAATTAACTTAATTATTAAAATATTTCGATTTTACCTAAAAGCAAAAAATTCCCTCAATAATTCTATTACCATCCTAAAATATTTCTAAGGTGTTATAAAAATATTGAATACTTTTTTATGTTAATAAAATTTCTTCAACCAGAACCCCCAAAAACAGAAAAAAACAAAGTTATGTTAAATAGTTAACAGTTGTCCTGTTAGCCAGGTGCCTTCCTTTAGTTATCACACACACAAAAAAAAAAACAAATTCCAGACAACTTTTTTCCATAATGTTCAAAATATTAAAGTAAAATTCTTCCTTTATTTTCTTATGGAGTTGATAACGTCCCCCGCCATAATATTAAAATTAATTTATGTAACTCATGATGAGTAAAAAACAACTCGTCGAGGGTGATCAGCACGAGCCAAAAAATATTCAGTGTGGTTTTTTGTTGTTTTTGTTTCAACGTTTCGGTTCGATAGTTGATCGTTCAACTGGTAACTTTAACAACCTCCGCTAATGGGATTGTTTGTATTTATATTATTGATGATCAGGCAAAGTAACGAAAAAAATATAGGATACCCAAAAAAGAACTAATAAATTTGTTTTTGGTGTTCTTGAATTGTTACCACAATTTGTTAGGGATTTTTTTTATATATATATTTTTGAGAGGGTAATTCCTTAATTAATTAATTGGTTAATAGAAGTTATGTTTGAAATACACTATAGAATATTAATATTGAAATAAATTGAAAACGTAATTAAACTTAATAAAAAAATATATGTTCAATAATATTATAAATATTTTGGTAAAAAAATGGTTTTTGTATCCGAAATAAATTTTAAATAAAATCTTTGGTTGTGGTTACATTTATATTATTTAATCACAATACGTTATATACTTTATTTTATTATAAAATATTTTTAAACTTTTTCAATAATATAAATATTTAACTTAATACTTTTTTTACCAAAAATCCAATTTTAATTGATTGTTGTAAATTTTTCAAATGTGTTTTTTTCCGAAATACAAAATTCAGAAGACTACTTCAATTTAGAAATTTTTACAAAATAATTTTCGTATTTTAAAAATCTGAGTTCAAAGTTGAATGTATTTTTAATAATTTTTAATTGATATAAATAATTATATTCAAATTATTTTAATAATTTTACAGTAATTTTAAATTTCTAAGATTTTAAAGATTTAAAAATTTCCAATTTAAAAATATCTTTACCCAGTAAATGTTTTCCTTGTTTATTGAAATTAAATAATGTTTTTATAAATATAAATTAATTTTTAATTATCTTTATTTAATTTTAAATATGTAAATGGTTAGCATAAAATAATCCATGATATATTTTATTCTCATTAAAAGTAAATTTAAATCTTTTTACTTAACTGTAGGGTGTAGGCTGTAAGCTAGAGAAAATAATAATAAATTGAGTAATCAAATCGTTTAGCATATTATTAATGGCAGTATTATAGGATAGAAAAGTGTAGCATAAATAAAGTCTAATTAAGTTTTTAGATTATATTTTATTAGCCATTAAGGATATTTGTATAGGAGTTTTTGCAACAGAAAGAGAATCTGATGTTTCCTTCTAAAGGCAATGTATATGTATAAATTTCCACAAAAGTTTATAATTAAATTTAATCTTTGAAATCATGAGAAGGTTTTTTGTAACATGCTTCAATCATCTCTGGTCAGAAATTTTTAACACTTCTCCCGGTCCTTTCACTTTTACTATTTTAATTGAATCCTTCACTGTTACAAAAACATTTTATTTGTGAATTTAAAATTAATTGAATAAAAAAATTTTTCACAACACTTTATTCCATTTTACATAATAATTTTATTACAAACTTAATATTTTTTAATCATATTAATTAAATTAATTAATTTTTTATCATAAAAGTGAATTCATCAATTAATAATCATTTAATTTTATCAAAAATTGAATATGTCCTTTCATCACAATCTTTATCCAATAAATCACATAATGCTGTAATATAAGTTTGAGCCATTTGTAATGTTTCAAATTTTGATAATTTTGGTTCATCTGTTGGTGCTGGTACAATTTCACGCAATCTATCAAATGCTTCATTCAGACCATTCATACGTCTTCGTTCACGTGCATTTGCTGCAATTCGTCGTTTCTTCAATACTGTAGGACTTGGTGGTTTTTGTTCTACAATTTTTAATTTATCCTTTTTCAAATTTTTTAACTCATTTTTAGATTTTTTCTTTGATTTCGATGTTTTACTAATTCCTTGTTTACAATTCAGTTTCAATTCTTTTTTATTACTATCACTTATTTTATTATTATCACTTTGTTTTAAATAATTTTCTGAATATTCTAAATTATTATTATTATTAATATTATTTATGAGTGGATAATTATTATCAATATATTTATAATTTTGTTGATTACAATTTATTGTATAACACGATGAATTATTTGATGAATTAAAATTATACTCATCATTTGATGAATATGATGAAAAATCACCATAAAATTCTTTTGATAAATAATTAATTGGTGATTCGATATTCATAATTAATTTATGAAAAATAAAAAACTTAAATTATTTCGAATAATTTTTTAAATAATTTGTATATTAAATTTTTAATGTTACTTTGAAGACATCAAAATAATAACTAAGTATATAAGGATGATCAGGACCTTATGGCTATTTTTTTTACAACAAATTTCGGAATTTTTATATTTTTGTATATATGAAAGGGAATGTGTTACACTTTAGAAGGGATAATTTTTGTATATAGTTAATTTTTTAGGGATCTGAAAATTGAAGGTATTTTCTTTAAAAAAAATTTAAATTCATGCAAGGATGCATATGGTCTGATGACCTCAATATACACATATATATAAAAAAAATTTTGAATTCATTCTAAATTTTAATTTAATACAAAATATTTTCTTCATTTACAATTTATACCCAAAATTTAACAATAATTTTGGAAGAGTAAAATTGATAAATTTCACTAAATAAAAATAGAATATTTTGTGCTTAATTTAATTAATATTTCATTGATTTCAATAATATTTACCCCTTTAATAATAAATATCACATAAAATATATTTGGTTAACATTAATTCAAGGTTGAATTTATATTGATCCAATATTCAAGAATTTAATTTAAATAAAAGGGTAAAATGTTTGGGATAAACCAAGAACTATTATTAAAATTGTATATTAGATTTCGAGTTAACAAATAATATAAATTGTTACCAATAATTATCATGACAATATCAAATATTTAACCAAATACGAAAAAAAATATATTTAATTGAGAAATTGAATTTTATAAAATATTTTAACTCATTTTCTATAAATTAAATATCTTAACAAACAAGAAATTTATTACATATATCAATCTAAAATTCGAAATATCTTCAATTTTAATTAATTATAAAACAATTCTAAATATTTTATATTTTAATTTAACTTATTTAATTTTTTCCAATTCAATTTCAAAAAATATTATATAGTAAAATGAAACTTTATAGAATTTCTTAATTATAATTTAAATTATTTATTTTACTTAATTAATTATATATTAAGATAAATTCCTTTTAACTATATTAAGATTTGAAATTATACGAGAGGATATAAAATAAATGTAATTTTTATTTTCTTATTTATAAGTTCTCAATTTAAACGTAAAATGCTTGATATACTTAAAATTTGAAGTATTTATTGAATAGCAAAAACAATTTTAATTATTTTCTTTTAAGTTTTAATTATACTTTGAAATTTTGATTTTCTCTATCCAGGACAACAAGAGAGGAAAAGCTATAAAAAAGAAAATGTTATAAGGAAATTATTTATTTTTAAATTATTTAATAGAAAAAAGCAATAATGGGGTTTGTTTTGATACCAATTTGTCAATTTCTTAAATTTTTGTCAATTTTTGTCAACCAATTTGTCAATTTCTCCATCATTTTGAAATATTACAAAACAAATTGTAAATTTTGAAAATATTCTAGAAAGTAGAAACCAAACTAAAATATTTTAAATTTTAAATCAATTATTTAAAATCTCAAATCAAGTTTATTCGTTTTTCATATATTCAAAATTTACAATTTGTTTTGTAATATTTCAAAATGATGGAGAAATTTATCCTCAAAAATTTAAGAAATTGACAAATTTGTATCAAACATAATTTTAATTTAATTTGACAATTACTTAATAATCCTTAAAATTTTCCTTAAATTTAATCATTTTACAATTTATATTCTTTCGTTTCTCCTATATATAATCAACAATTGATACAATAAAGTAGAAAATGGAAAACTGTATTTAAAGAAAAGCGTCAAATGAAAAATAACTACGTTTTTCCATCAATCTGATTTAGAAAACAAAAAAGAAAACAATTCTATCAAAACCAGTTAACTTAAATGTAATTAAAAATTATACTTCATTTTATCCTTTCCAATTTATATTATCCTTTACATTTGTTTAGTAATTATTATTTATATTAAATAAATCATTTAAAAAGTGTATTTAAACAATCAGCAAAGCTTTTAATCAATTTTCAATCTTAAATTTTTTATTGAAATAAATTTTATTTCAAAAAAATTATTTTTCTACATTTTAAATTGAGCAATTTTCACAAGGAAATTTTTTGTTTTAATTAAAAAAAAATTCAAAAAAAATCTCTGTTAATTATTCATGAAACAAAATTTATTCAATTTTTTTCTATGAACCACAAAAAAAAGCATAAATATATACGAGGAAAAATTTAATTTCATAAAAACTGCAAGGAGCATAAAAAAAAATTTCAATTATTTCATTTATATTATATATTTACTCTATCTATATTATACATATTTACAAAATGAAAACTTTAATTTAATCATTAAATAGAACAATTTATAGTATAAATTTTTAGTTAAGTGGAGGATATCAAAAGGATCTCTGGTATATTACAAATATACTTATATATAATATATACCAAAAATAAAACAATCGTATTTACAGAACATTCTTAATTAAACATTTAAACATTTAGTAATTTAGTTTTTTGTTATTCTTTTATCATTATACCATAGTTTATGTATAACAAATTGCAAGACAATTTTACAGTGAAAATTGTAGTACTTAGACAAAGATTAATAACAAAGGATAAATTATTTGTAAACTATAATTAAATTAAGAAAATAAAATGAATTTAATGTAAAATTTTATTTCCACTTAATTTCAGTGAAAAAAAAATATAAAAATGTAAATTGAAGTTACAAAAAATATTTTTTAATGTTTATCTATTTTTTAGAAGATAATAAATTGAATTATTTCAGACTTTAATAAATATTTAAAAAAAAAATTATGATAGAAATTCATACAAAAATATACCAGAGATGAAATCAATTTTCTTTGTACGTGTTAAGTTTTATTTCTAGTACGTGCAAATGAGTCCAAAATTTTTTTTTGTAATACTTATGTGTAAAACAGTCCAAATTTTTGATATTTAAATCATTATTATTCTTAAGCTTTATTTTTACTCCATTTAAAAATTTATATCAGAAAATTATATTATAGCATATTAAGGATAGAAAAAAATTTATGTCAGTCATAATTTTTGTTATTCGTAGTAATAAAACTGTGACACATATTGTGTATATTTCTCTTGAACTTTTAGTTGACTTGATTATCCTGTAATCTTATTATGTGTCATGTCGTGTCCTTTTATAAATTTCTACGAATTGTGTCTGCAAAATATTTTATTTGCTGGATTTTAAACTTTTTTTTGTACAATTTATCTTTGGTATTTATACAAAAATCAGATTGGCTCTGTGAAATCACGATTTGGTTGATTTAAATAATTTATGAAGGATTCCATGGAATAAAGTATAATAAATTTACATTGTTAAATTGTCATATTTACAATGCAACTTTTAGTTTTAATATTTTTCTTTTTCAATTTTCATTTAAATTATATTGCAAATATTAACATATATTATATAATATTAATTCAGTATTTAGGAATATGCAAAATTTATTAGTTTCCTCTTAAATCTTTACCCTAAAAGGCCTTAGTACAACTATAAATAAATTATGTGTGACAACAGTGCATCATCATTTTGCTCATATTTCTTATTTCTTCATTATTTTTTTCCAACTGTTTTTCATTCATGCTGTGCACTCTGTAATTGCAACGTATTAACACTCCCCATTGCAAAATGAATGCAAAAGTTTAAAAATGTTCATTAAATAAAAAACCAACACCAATTAATGTTTCACATAATTCCATGAAAATGTAATATACCATCAAAAAAATTTTTTTATTCATTTAATTAATTTTCTTTTTCATAAATTTTTCATCTAAATGAATGAACTGGAAAAGAAAACATTAAAATAAAAATTGCATCAATTTCATAAAATTAAAAAAAAATACGTAATAATAATTTCTAAATAAAGTTTTCAATTTCTGTCAATTGATACCAAAAAATATATAAAAGTGGTATATTAAAAATAAAAAATATTAGAAAAGTTTATAAATACGAAAAAGTTTTTCCACAAAAAAAATTATAATTACAAAAAAAGAAACACCCACTGAAAAGTTTTAAACTTGTAGCGATAGTTTTACTTTATAAATAACTTTAATATAATTTTTTTAACTAATCATATAATAAGAAAATTTCTTCTTCTGGCTTTATTTGTGTAACTTTTCATAATTTTTTGTACAAATATTATTTTTTTAAATATCCTGTGGGATGAAAATAATATGGGAATATAATATTATTTTTATTTAGCAAATATAACCGAAAGAAAAAAAAGATGAAATTGTGTTTATTTATAAAAAAAAAGAAAAAGGTTGTTAACCCATCATCTTTGTAAAGAATTTTCTATATTTATATATTTTATTTTTCATCTGAAAAAATAAGTTGAATTTGATAAAACATCAAAATTAAGTTAAAAAAATATAATAAATAAATAAATAGAATGTTTGAAGGAGTATGTAAAAATTATATTATTTATCAATTAATAATGCAATTTAATTTTTTAATTATTTGTTAATAAATTTTAATATAATTTAATTAATTTGCTCAAATAATTCCTAAAATAATCAAAATAATTTAAAGTCAATAATGTTGAATCGTTGTCATTTTATGTGACTTGAATTACAAAATCATTTCGATAGTTTAACATTAATTAAAGATAATTTTTTAATAATTATTAATCGATTAATATAGATTAATATACAACTACTTCATTATAGATGAAAAATGATGAGTGTTGATACCATTTTTTTGAAAAATTTAATAAAAAAAATTAACTGACAACGTGTCAAAATAATAGTATTAAGCATATTTATCCAAAAATTACAAAAATTTAAAGTTATACTAATAGAAAAAAGAATCATGTAAAAAAAATATATTTTTCATATAATCCTTAAGAAACTGCAAATTGGAAGAATTAAGCTTTGAAATGCACATTACTGGAAATGATATAAATAAGTAGAAGCAGTCAAAGTATATATATGAAATAATTCTACTTTGATATTTCTACTTATTTATATTTCATTGCATTTCACTTGACATTTCTCTACTAATGAATCTTGTTTATTTTTATATAGAGAAAAAGAGGATTTATTATTTTTGGAATTATGATTACATTTTATAATTGCACACAATTTGGTTGGAAAATTTACTTTGAATAAAATTACATATTAATTTCATATCCTCATTATTATAAATGAATTATCCTACTATTAAAATTATACCCTCATTTACACAATCTAATTAAATTATTAATAAATTTCCACAAAACAACTTTAGTATACAAATAATTAATGATCCTTTCAGTTATTTAACAAATCATTTTACAAATCAATTAAACTAAAAAATAATGATTTCAATTTTAAATTTATATCCTCTAATCTAAAGGATGTAATAAAAATGACTTTTAAATTCAAATAATCACTTAAGTGGAAAAAAAACACACTTAAATAATTTAACACCTGTTAAATAATACAGATAATTATTTTCATAGCACTTAAAATTAATCAAAAATTTAAAATCTTTTTATTCATTGTGAAAATTATAATAAAATATATAAAATAAAGAAAATTATTTAAATGTCACTTCACCTTATCTAACAACAAAAAAAGGTAAAGTAAAAACTGTCAAGGATTTCTTTGTTGAAATATTTGTGGTTGACCTGAACCTCATTACCTTAAAAGCATATGTAATATATGTAAGAAATTGTACAAATGTTACTAATGAATTTTTATATATACACAATTCGTTGTTAACGTGTGGAAATATCCTTTTTTTTTTTAATTTTAATGTTTTTTTTTCTTCAGTTTCAATATTTTCTAGTATATGTTAAATGAAAAGGATTTTCACTAAAATAAATTGAAACTTCTCAAAGTGGAGACATGAGTTTTTAAATGAATAAGTAAGTGCACCGAACCATAAAAACATTACATAAAAAATGTATACATATACATATAAATATTTAGTTAAAATATTCTTTTCTTATTATCTACTTAAGATTGATTGAAGCTTCAATTTATTTTTGTCTCCTTTAGCTTCACTCTATTCTGTCTGTTTTAATAAAAAATACTGTTTAACATCGCATTCTTTAAGATTTCGTTGCAATATTGTGTCAACAACTTGAGTCCTCCGTCGATCAGTTATTGCAATATTTCCCTAAATTGCATTTTCTACTTTAAATGAGTTTTGAGATGATTTATTACATTATTTCTCCAGACTTTTTTTTATTTTATCCACTGCATTTCACTTATCATTCTCTATGCTCTTAATGGTTAAATTTCGCATTCAATGTTTAAACAATATTATTTACATTGAACTATTGATATTACTTAGTTACAAATTAAATATTTAATTCACTTTACTGTAATTGTAAAGTGTAATTTTCCTTAAATTATTTAAAAGATTAAAAAACATTCTATAAATTTAATACAATAATTATTTATTAAACCATTTAAAAAAAATAAATAATGGAAACTAAAAATAAGCTTTGGTAAAAAAAAGATTTAAAATACAAATCAGTATTCACAAACTATTTACGATTTTCTATTCGAATTATGTGCTCAGAATTTAAATTATATTCAATTTATATATACAAGAAATATTTTTTTGCTTTAATCTTATTACAAAAAATTCATAGTAAACATTATTATTTCTCTTAACTCTTAGAAAAATATGAAAATAACATAATTTGTTGGAAAATTTATAATAAAGATAATTTTCATAGTTTTTTCTACTAATTCCCTAGAAATTTTCTAAATCTAAATAATTTATTTTTCAAATTATCACAAGTGATTACTTTTATTTAATAAACATTTTTAATTTATGATAAATTGCTCCTTTGAATTTATACTAAAAAAAATTTAACTATTCCGCATATTTTCACTTGTAAACTAACCAATATTTATTTTCCAGATAAAATATTTATATATCTTTGATTTGTAAAAATTTATGCTTTACATAAGATATTTTTTTATGATTTTAAATAAATTATCTTCATTGTTTAATGTTACCAGGAAACCTTTGAAAAGTTCATATTATGGTTTATATAATACTATTTCATTGGTAATATCATTTAATGAGAAATTTTTAAGAATGACTTCTAAATTGTGTTAATAGAACACAAAAAAATTCTTTGCTATTTTCTTTTTGGTATATAAAACGAATATGTACAAAAATCTCGTAACAAAAAAGAAGAATCAATGACAAATAAGAGTTAGTATAGTATAGTAGTATATTACTATCTAACATTTATATCCTTCTTAAAAGGATGACATGATTTTTTGAGCTCTTTATGTAGAAATTGCAAAAAAGTTAAATGTATTTTTCAGAAATTGTACAATAAAAACCATAAATGATAATATCTATTTTTTTGGAGATATTTTTTTTTTAATTTTTAACTAAGGGATAAAAAAATGAACAACCAAAAATAAAATAAAATCAATTGTAAAATTTTTATGTTCACAAGATGGTGATGATGGTGACCCAAAAAATATAATAAATTTATACGTAACTAATCTAGAAATTCTTTATGTGAATATTAGTGATATTAAAAGTATATTATTATTAGAAAATTTAAATTCAAATAAATTATATTTAGAAATTACGATATTTTAAGATATTAAATTATTTGATTTTAATTTGATGGAAAATTGGTTTATTAAATGTACATACATTTTTGGTTAAATCTTCCCGCTTAAATTATTTCAAATAAATTTAGTTAATATTTTTGGTTCAAAATTGAATTTCGAAACGAAATTTATTTCTATTAAAATATGGTTGATCATAAATTTATAAATTCAATGAAAATTGATTGAAAATTGATGCATTTAAAGCAAATATAATCTAAATTATATTTGATATAATTCTTAATTATTGGAAAATTACAATAGATAATATATTTACTGTCGTTTTCTACAAACAATATTTCTTTATATTCACTTTCAATAAATCCTAAAGTTTATTAGTTTTAATAATTTTCCAGAATAATGAAATGTTGGTGTAAATTCACCGCAGTCAATTAATCGGTTATATAAATTCAAAAACATCGCAATTAGGCAATTGATTCTAAAACTTTCTCTGTTTATATATACTGACTCTTGGATTAAGTAATTATAGTTTACTGTTACGACACTAACAGCCTGCTAGTAAAATATGTGTTTCAGACAATACTATTCATAAAATTCTTGTTTACTGCTCTGGTGACAGGGCAGTTTAATACAGGACAGTAATGATAGCAAAAGGCCAAGATTATTTTATTAAATTTCCTCTTCATTTCTTTATTACATTTTTCCTATGAACTGTCCACAATGAATATACCCAGTATACCTGCATTCATGTTACCAAGAAAAAAGGTTTATGTACCTGACTAAATCGTTTTACAAAAAAAAATTGTTATCAATTACGACAATCTTTGAACCAAAGTAAAGAAGTTGTAAACAGTAATAGAAAATTTACCTTTTTCTTATTTTTTTTTTGTTTGTGTATTTAAAGCATGTAAAATGTATTTCAAACTGAAATTTAGTTGTTAATAGTTTAATGCTTAACCAACTCTAAAAAAAACAATTCTATTGTTTTTATCATATTGAATAGATATAAATAGTTTTTTGTTTTTATCACGAATCCCAATTGCTTCTTCTATTTTACTTACTTTAAGTAACTAAAAGTAACATTAGTGGAATGCGAATTATGTTTTTCTTACCTTAATTTCAATATTTATAATAATAAATATTTCAATTTTTAAGATTAGTTTTTGAAAAACAGTCAAATTGGTTGTAACAAAAAATTGGTATATATATTACTGAGCAGTTTTTCCAAAAATTGTGATTTTTTTTTAATAAAAATGAAGTGTTTGTGGAATATTATATTAATTATTAGTTTAATAATTATTAGTGTTAATTGTAATGAAAATGTAAATAGTAATAATGATGATAATAACAATAATAATATTATTGTAAATCAACAACCAACTGGATGGTTTAAAAACGCAAGACAAATTTTAGCTGGTCCAACTGGACATTTAGTTGTACAAGTTGCTAAAGAATTGATTAATCGTTCTGGAAATAGTCAAGTAAATAAATTATTAACTTAATAATATATACATATAGTCGTAATAGCATTATTAAAATAGTAACAATCTTTGTAATATATTTAAATGTCTTCAAGATTTTGTAAAAAGATTAATCATAATTCAGTAAATACTGACATAATAATATACCAAAGATAATTCATATTTTTATAATTTTTACTAAAAGATAAATTCATAAAAATATGTAAAAAGTAATAACACGATACAGAAATTATATAATTTTTAATTACAAATTAAATTGTGCATCTACTATCCAATCAAGGTGAATTTCAATTTAAATTACCTGAATATAATGGTGTACTTTATGGTATTATGAAAATTTCAATTTCACTATCAAATATTGATCAATTACAGTAAATTTAATTGAATTATTTAAATATATTTAATAAAATTTAATATAAAACTATAATTATAAATAATTAATATAGTTTAACTACTTAAATTTAAGTAAACTATTATTCGAAATATTCAAATATTTCAAGAGTAAATAAATACTATATCACCTCATTAATTCCATAATATTTTCCACTTTCATTTTTCTTTCAACTTTATTTTAAGTAATCAAAATTAACTTGTCTTCATTAGAACAGACAATAAAAGCGTGTCTTGAAAATTCAACAAATTTAACATTTCGTTATGTATGCTATTAATGCCACACTAGATATATGTTTAAAAAATGTTTAGGTTTCAAATATACATACTTTTACATATTTACAAATTTTATTTAAAAATTAATATTTTTTTCTTGTAGGTTTTAAGTTTGAATTTAAGCAATTTGATAATATTAATATTATTGAAAGCTTTAATATTTATTGCTGGATTACTTGGAGCAGGAAATTGGAGTCAATTTGCTAGAAGTGTCAAATAAAATATATAATATAATCATTTGTGAGTTTTTTATTTTAAAATACGTTAAATAATTTAATTTAAATTTCTTATTTTTTAGGAAATAGAAATACAAAAATGATTTACTAATTATAGTTCTTTGATTTAGTATATTTTTATATTATGTAAATATAAATTATTTATACAAAATAAAATATGTAAGACATAAAATTTCTTTAAATAAAATAATTAAAAATGAAATTGTTTTAATTAATTTAAAGGAAAGCTGAAAAAGTCACCAGACATACTCTATTGAAATATCTAAATATTGAAAGGTAATAAAATATGAAATATCATTGATTCGGTTTTGTGAGAATTAAGTTTGCCAATATCAATAATCCATGACTAAAATTTCAAAATCCTGGATTAATTATGTAGAAATTCTTTTGAAAAACTTATTTAATTAATTTTAATTTTACTGATTAATCTTTTCCTTCAAATATAATAAATCATTTCGTATTATACTTCATACAATTAACTGATCCAACTGTGATTCAAAATTTATTTAATCAAAAATTTCAAGTTAAGAAAAAATCAAGGTCATTACAAAATTCCCATTATTGAACCACACCTAAAAAAACCCTATAATAAGAAAGACAAATTATTATAATAAAAAGCATCCAAATTGTTAAATCAAATAATGAAAACTTTTAAGTTAATATTTAAAATTTTATATAAGTTTTATTATTTTTATATATTATTTTTATTTTATATATTTTGACACATAATTTTTTTTCGATCTGGGAATCAGTGAAACAATTTTATATGCATATGTTCTTAATTTACATTTCCTTGATTTTTCATAAATTAAATTTGGTATAATTTTTCTTATTGAAATAATCATACCATTAAAATGATTCCTTAATGTCAAAATATATACATAGTATTTTTTTACTAATGAGTTTTATTGATTATCCAGATAAAATACAATTTTTTTTTTATCTTAAAAACTTTTTTCAAATCAAGGTTAATAATGATTTTTAAATGTTTATTAAGTAAAATATTTAATTTGAAAGAAATTAAATACTGTTTAAAATATATATAGGAGTATTTTATATTATACCTCAATTAAGTTCAATTATGTTTAATGAATCATTCCAATAAATTCCAAACAAAAAAAATTTAATATATTAAATTTAGATAAAAACCTAAAATTAGATCACTATTTAAATAATCAAATTATGCAAGATTAAATCCAATAATAACCTTCGTAAAATTAAATAAAAAATTTTGAATTCATCTGAAAGTTTCTTAAAAATAACACAAAAAATCTTATTAACTGAAAATTATGAAGATTTTTATAATCGTTTCTAAAATTTTTCGTATAAAATATATATTGTAAAATAGTTTTAAGCAATTTATCAATCATCTAAAAAATACTTAATTACAATATTTCAAAAAAATCTTTTCATTATCACAAATTTGTCAAAACGAAAAAATAAATATTTCTCATTAGACAAATCTTTTGTCGCTTCAGTTAAAAAAATGCTTTTAATCTAACACTACATAAATCTAATTTTTTTTGTGATCAATTTTTCTTCCTAGATTAAAATCTAAACTGTAAAAATTGTTAAACAAAAAATAATAATTTATCTAAAAAGTTCAATAAAGATTTTATAAGAAACAAAAAAAAAGTAAAAGTTTTCCTAATATGTTGCCATCATAATTTTATCACAATATACAAAAAACGAAAAAAAAAATTGCTTAAATTGTGATAACATTTTTTTTAAATATTTTAGTCATCGAAACGAGATTTTTGATTTAATATATTTCATTGCCAAATCAAAATCTACTTTTTATTTTTATTCTATACTATAATATAAATTTATTACGCTCCTCGCTAGTTGGGAGCTTTTTATTATTGTATAATAAAATTATATTTTACAACTGAAAACCATATAAAGCTATTAGAAATAGAAATAAAATCATAAATTTTAGATAATTTTAAACACATTAAAATAATATTAATTAAAATTATATTTTTTTGATTTTTTTTCGAAATGTTAATTTATTTTATTTTAGTTTTGTTCAATAAACTTTTATTTACATTTTTTTTATTTTATTTTATAGGAAATTTAAAATTTTTTATTTCCGAAAAAAAATTGTATAATAAAGTATTTAAATCGTTATGGTAATTAAAAGTTCTTTGAACACATAAATGATCATTAAAAAAATTAATTTTTTATGTAATTATTGTCAGTGGGTTAAAGGCGAAATGCCTAAAATCACAAAATAGGATAAATTATTTATTGGGATAAATCAAAATATTTGAGCAATTTTGTTTGTCTGAAACTCCACCATTTTCAGACATTCATTGAGTTAATGCCCGTTAATAAAGGTACTAAAAAACCTTACTTATACTTTCTGATTATTTTCACTGCCAAATTCTTTCTAAAATCAATTTCTTTTGACACTTTCCTAAACCTTATATGTGGATAGTTTCTGAAAACCTCCTATAGCCTCAGTTAAATCAGTTGAGTAGGTAATTGGCTACGAATATACCTTTAATTGGCTTAGTTCTGATTCTGACATATTTTTGATAGAAAATATTCTGATTATTCAATTTAATATACCATAGACAAGATTATCATGTCAAATTGACGTTTATTTACTATAATTTTAGATTTATTTCTGTTCGAAATCCAATTCGTCCTTTCCTAAAATTTCATCTTTATATTGGGAAAATATCAATTTAGAGACGAAAATTTTAAAATATCAATTTGAATATAATAAAAGAACGATTTAGAGACAACATTTTTATATATACCATTATATATACCAAAATTGTTTTTAAATAATGAACAAAAAAATTAACTTAGTTCATTTTGGTTGTTAATTAACGATATTAAATATATACACATATAACTTTGCCTTTTTTATATGACATGTCATCATCACATAAATCAAGGATTATTTACAATACATAATTCACATATTAAATCATATGATAAATAAATTATATATATTGTAAATAATTGAAAAGATTGTTTTTAGAAAATTTGAAAAGTTTATTTGTAAATAAAATATGAAATTAATTAAAAATATTTTGAGGTTGCAATCCTTGTTTCAATTTAATAAATCAATGAAATATCGTAAATATTTTATACAAAAATATTCTAATAAAATTTTATTAGTGCAATAACTTTATATTGTGTTGAAATAAAGATTCAAGTCATTTTGTAATTTATTTCTTTTAGCTAAAATAAATTAAATCAGAACAAATTCATTTATACAATTTATTTATATTTTTCGATGTAATCCTAAATAATCATTTATTTTTTTATATATAAATAAATTGAAAATCCCCTTTTCAAAGTTATTCGATTGAATCAATTTGTCCATTAAAGGATTTATATATTCAATAAACAAAACGATTCTTTGTTTTGTGTCACAAGAGAAATCCATATATAAATATTGATAAGAGTATAGGGCAAAACCACTACACCACAGTCATCCACAAATCTCCCATTGATTCTATTACAGAGCTTTTATCACACTTCAAAAATTATCTGTTTTACCATCTCCAAATTTGATCCGTTTTCTGCTTTCGTGCTGGTAAAGATAAAGACTAAATTAAATGCATTCAAATTTATATTTTTGTTGGTCTTAAAAATAGAATTTCCGATGCTGCGGTTAAAATTCAAGTATCCTTTTTTTTGGGGAACGAATAAATGTTATTCACAACAAAATTGAATTAGTGTTATTCGGGTTTTCTGTACTTATTCCTTTAATGTTTATATAGAGTGGAAATTTAAGAGGATATAAAGTTTAATGGACAAATTTTTTGGTTTCACTTTTCAGTCGCAAGAAAAAAAAATTGAAAATTCGAATAGAAAAAGGATAATTTATGTAGCGAAAATAATCAAAATAGAATTTTATTTATTATATAAAATTTCCATGCCTCTAGGGTATTTCATTTTTTCACCTTGGTAATTAATTAGAATATATTTTTTCTATAAATTTTTTCTTATGATTTTCAATTATAAACAAATTGTTTTTAAATATTTTTTTAATTATATTTTCACAAAAGTAGTTTTTTTCTTGTCGTGGATAGAACAAAAATGTCAATTAATATTTTGAAAGGACAATATTTTATTATAATAATTATTTACCTTAAATTTTAATTATCCTTATATTTTTTTATTTTTGGCTAAAAACTAGAGGAAAATAATATTTTTTTTTCTTTTTATCAAAAGGATTGAAAATCCTACAAGGATTTAGAAAGTCATTGAAAATTACAGAGTTAAAAATAGGTAAGTAGAATTTCTCTATGATTTTGTAAGTTCGTTGGTCTATGATGGTATCAAGTAGGTAAAATCACTTTTCGAAATATCTTGAATTTATATTAACTAAAGAAACTTTATTTTGAGTTACAAATATATTTTAAAAGTAGTACTCAAAACTGATCAATACTCGTCTATAATTTCTGTCTGACCAGCTGAAGTCAAGTTCAGGAAGGTATACATATAATATTTAGGACATGGCTCTACAGTAGGTCATTTATTATTATAATCCTACAATTAATCAAAATTCTTATTTTATAAATTGTTAATTCCAACATAAGTTTCAACACTTTTTTCTGTCGCAAATTTTTTTAATGAAATTAAATTAATTACTATTTGTCAACGAAATTTCTGAAAATAAAATAATTATTATTATAGTAATTAGTTAATTCTAAAAAAAATACAATTTTGAATAAAATATTTTATTAATTTGAAGAATATATCAAACTGTGACAATACAAATGTGACAACACAAACACTTCATATTTTAATTTAATAATTTTCCGCCAGAAAAAAAATCAAATCGTAAATCAAATTAATAAATTAGTATTTATTATTTTTTTATTAATAAATTTCAATAAATTAATAATTAATTAAAGTACAGCTACTGAAATATTATATTAAATTTTATTTAACCGTATATTAAATTTTAAAACAAATTAATCAATTTTTAAAAACCTTTAAAAATTTTAAAAAATTATTTTAAAATTTTTTTTATTAAAAATATAATTTCAAAGAATCAAACAAAAAATTTATGACAACATAGAAAAAACATGAAAAAAAAATCAAATTAATTTAAATACATAAAAAATTTGTTGGTTTCGTTATGCTTTTGTATCATGTATATGTATTGTATATATGATTAATAAAGTTTATGGTTCATCTAATTTTTTGTTGTTTAATTTTAATAAATTATGTTGAATCTTTAAAAGGTTTTCCTTATAGCAAAAAAAAAATATAACAAAATTAGAAAACAAGTTAAACTAAATATCCCACCATTGAATTACTAATTATGGAATCGTTTAATTTTTGATTAACAATATAATAACATTGTCTTTATAATAAAAAATAAATTTACAATGCCGAATTTAGTATTTCTTATATTTATACTAAAAAACTAAAAATCCAGTTCTGTAAAAGTTTACTCTGAGTATATACCAAACCAAACCAAACCAAATCAAAATTTTTTTAGTATAAAATGATGAGATTTTTTTTCTAGTAGCATCATAATCAGTTGAGCAAGCTCTTAAGAAGCATTACTCTTTAAATTATCTAAAAAACATAACATAAAATTTAAAATCAAAATGAAATTCTTCGTAAGTGATCGAAATATTATATATAAGTGATAACTAAAATCATAAAAAAATAAAATAAAAATGGATTACATATAATAACTAATTATAAATAATATTTTATATATATAGATTGTATTATTCGCACTTGCTGCCACCGCAATGGCTGCTCCACCACGTCGTGGACCAGGTCCAGTAGCAAAAGCAGCTGTAGCATCAATTGCACATGCACAATCTGAGGATGGTATTATTAGTAAATCATTTGATTTAAATGAAGATGGTTCATATGCATATGAATATGAAACAGCAAATGGTATTAGTGCATCTGAAAATGGTGTTGGTGGACAATATGCTAAAGGTGCTGTTGAATATACATCACCTGAAGGTGAACATGTTGTATTACAATATACAGCTGATGAAAATGGTTTCCAACCATCTGGTTCACATGTACCACAAATACCAGATTATATTGTTAGAGCTTTGGAATATATTAGAACTCATCCACATCCAGAATACCAAAACTAAATTTTTTATTTCGTTTTAAAAAAAAATTCCAATAGACTAATTTTTATGTAAATTTTGTGTTAATAAAAAAAAATTAATAATAAATTATAATAAATGTAACAGAAAAAAATTAAATTAATTCTTTTAATTTTACAATATTTATCTTTCAATCTTACGAAGCTCGAGAGCAAACCTTAAATGCTAAATATTCTGAAAAGAATTTCTTAAAAAAAAAACTAACAATTTATTGTACAAAATTCCCAATCTTAACTTACATAATAATAAATGACTAAATGATTAGCATTTAAATGAAATCTAAGACGACCTTCTAATTATTAATATTTTGAATACATAATCATGTAATCAAAATATCAATGATCTAGATTTTAGAAGGTCGTCTTAGATTTCTTCCAATAATTCTTACTTAAAGAACATTTAAAAAAAAATAGACCTAATAATTAAAAAGCTTTGCTAGAAAATTTGGTTTTTTTACTCAATCTTCATTTTAACACTAAATGGGCGTATTTAAATAAATGGGTTGGGTTTCTTTGTTTCTAACCAAAAGGGCGTCATTATACCAAAAAAAATTGTGCTAATTTGTAGTCAAACAAGATCAGTAATCAATTATAACTCCTACATAATTTTTTTGTTTAAATACTAGAAAGGTTAAATTTTTATCATTTATTAAATAAATTAAAATAATTAATTATTGCAATCATTTAACTTTTTTACCAATGCAAAAATCAAAACACTTTCATTTTTTTTAATTAATTATAAATTCGCTACCAAAAACTGTTCTTTTATTAGTATAATTTTGTTTTTTATCATTGCCATTTTGTTTTTTTTTTGCTTAGTTGTTTGAAAAAAATATATCTATAAATTTTTAAAAATAAATTAATATTATTTAATAAATCTTTATTTTTTATAACAAATAAGACTAGTAAATCAAAGATTATTAGTTTTATTTAAACAAGCTTGACCATAATTTTTTGATTTTATCCGTTTTCATTTTGGATTACCTCATTTTTCATTTTATGAATATTAAAATTTCCAGTAAAAATGAAGAATATACATATCTTATTATTTATGGATATAAATTCGAAATATATAGTCAAAGTGTATATAAAATAAATTGTTTTATAATTTTTATTTCATTAGTAATTAATTTTATTTATATTTGAGGGTGGGCGCTGCTGTGTTGTCGCTATGTAAATTAATTTATGTTTCTATATTTTTTTTGAAAATTGAATATTTTTTTATATAATAAAATATTTTTTAATTTATTGAATTTTATTAAATAACAAATTAGTCAGTTAATTTTTCTATCATACAAATTAATAACATAAATGTATATCTATACTGTTAAAATAAGTTTTTAATAAATCATTTTAATTACTTTATAGCCTCTGTGTGGTATATTTCCTGTGACCTTTACAGAAAAAATAAAAAATATATATACTTAGGTTTAATCGCAAATATGTAGAAAAATATTTCAATGTTTAACATAGATTAATGATTTTTTAATAATAGTACATTTTTTTTAAACATTTATGGTAAATGGTTTCTGTCTGTTTGATGATTAACTAAAAAAATATATGTATATTTATAATATTCTTTTTATTTTATGTGAAAAATCAATAAAAATCAATTAGTGTCTATAATTTACTACAAATTAAAAAAAAATCAATATTGCATAAATATAAATATAGATTTTTGATTTTGGCAGCGATAGAATGTAAGGGAATTAATTTATAGATTGTAAATCTTATGAATATCATGTACAATCTATTAAGCATTTAATTTATAGTAAAAACTAAAAGATGAAAAAGATTTTTCAGAAAAATAAAGAAATATATTTCAAAAAACATCTTTGTTTTACTAAATATTCAAAATTTACTTATATTTTATAAATTTATGAAATTACAAAGAATATTAATTTTATAATCAAAATAATTTGAGAATAATTTAAATGGTATTTAAAAGGATTTATGGAATCTGAAATAAGTAGCTTTTTACTTTCTAATGAAATTGGGATCTATGATTACCTGGTAATTTTATGAATTTTTTAGATTAAATTTACAAATTTTGTATATCAAGTATACATTTTTAACAAATTTTCAATTTTTGGAAAAATGATTTTTTTGTATTTCTAGGATTTCATGGACATTTTTTATTTATAGAATTTGGATTTTTAATATTATAACTAAAATTATAAGTAATTCAACTCTTATTTAAATAATCTATTTTTTTTTTATTAAAGATCTTTCAAAAACTATTCCAGAAAAATATCAAATACAAAAAGTTCTCTAAATCTAAAATATTCATTTTCAGTGTTAATTCTGTATCAAAGATAATTTTCCATTAATATGTCTGTTAACTGAAAATATTATCAAAATTTTGTAAATTTATTCCAAATTCCATAAATCCTAAAAATACCATTTAAATTCTTCTCATATTATTTTGATTTTAAAATATATTTTAATAATTACAATAGTAAACTTAACATACAAGAATGAGTGGTTACAAAACGGCACGTTAGTGCTACTTGGAGGTACCCTACCAGTTGGTAGGGCATCTCGCCACTTCAACCAACCAACCAAACTTAACATTTATTTACAATGTTAATTTCCATAGTTGGTTGTATTATCATTGATTTATTATTAGAATATATTTTCTTTACCATTTATTTATACCATAATATTTCAATAAAAAAAATTACCAAAAACTCCTTTAATGGATCACCTACTAATTTTCAATACATAATTTAAATTATAATTTTTATGAATTTCAGAAATTGATACTAAGTACATATATTTTAAATGAAGTAACTTCATTAAAACATTGTTTAAATCTCACTTTAAATCAATAATTCATAATTTATCTTAATTTGTTGCTCTGTTTAAATCTTTAATATATGTATATAATAACAAACCAATACGACATCAATATTAACACGTGCCATACCTAATAACAATTCGATCTGTTACCAAAAAAAATTATAACATAAAATTATGTAAGTTTCTGTATAAAAAAGCAGTCTAATAATTTGTGATTAAAACATAAACGATGACCATAACTAGACTAAAAGTTTAATATAGGCACACCTTAGTTTATATTTAGATCACAATATAAATTGTATGTTTGGTCTATTATAATAAAGTAGTATATATTATAGACATTATATTGTTCAAGTGTCTACGGAAGAACATGTGTTTTTTTTCTTCTATTTCATTAAATTAATATAATATTTAAATAAAATAAATATAGATTAAAAATAAAATATAAAATCGTTTACAGTTTTTTTTTTAATGAAAAGAATAAATTTTAAGTCAATGACAACACTCTAAATATTTCAAAATTTTCAAATCAAATTCCATAAAGACACACACAACATAAACTCATAATATCTCTAACATTTATGAAGAAGATATTTAAAAAAAAATTACCATAATATAAAAGATATTATGTTTAAATGTTGGTAAATTTTTGTGATCGAAACTGGATCCTTTTGTGCAAGAAACTTGAAATAAATTTTCGATTTTAATATAGATTATTATATATTATTTATTAGAATAATACAAACTTAATGAAAAGTTGTTATTCGGGTTCCGTATAATATTTAAAAAAAAAAATTAATTTATAATATAATAATTATTTAAAAAAAAAACATATAAAGAAAAGAAATATCAGTTAACCGGATATGTTTATTAGAATTTTAACAAATTTATAATATCCTTTTTGATAAGATAACAACATCACATTAAAAATAATTATGAGATTTATATATTTTTTTGATTTAATTTTTGGAATATAATATTAATTAGCCATACATTAATTTAATGACATCCTTGACACCTGCAAGAACAGAAACAAAAAACATCTTTAGAAATTTAATATTTATTTTTAAGAAATTTGATTCTTTTATTTCTTTATTTAAATATCTTTTAGGTGATTTCAAAAAATTTGTTAATAGAATTTGTGTTGATCATCGTAATTCACAATTTTTCACCAAAAATATTATCATAGATAATTCACTTTACTTTAAATTGAATTTTAATGAATTTAATTACTAAAGCTATAGGCAAAGATATAGCTTAGTAATTAAATTCAATTACTAAGACATTATATACTAATTATTTTCACCCAAAAAGCATAATAATATTTTCGCCAGAATTAGATAAATTAAAGATTTTAATTTCCATAAGGTAAATTAAAGATTTTTTAGCAATCTTAATGTTTACAATGTAGATGACAGATTAAAATTTTCGTCACTATCACAATATTTTAATATTTTCGTCCTTTAATAAGAAAATAGTTGATAGTACATATTAATTAAAGAGAAATTGTTACAAAATTGATATAGAATTTGGAAAGATTTTGGAAATATCCATTTTTGGTTCCTGTTCCTCCTATAAAACTAGAAATATCGATAGTAAAATATAATTTTAGTTTCTTAATAAAAATCAAATGAATTCCCAAAATTTCGTACTAAATTAAATTTGCGTTGCTATCACAAATTCGCCTGTATACCAAAGCCATATTTTTCAATCAGTTACAATATCATTTTTAATTTAATGTTGACTCATTCATGGAGAATACCAAATTGAATTTTGTTATATAAAATTTTGTACAATATTTATTGTAATTTAATTGTATAATTGTATGTAATTATATATAAAAATAATAATTTTTTCTATAGATTATAAAGTAATAATCATACTTTATAGATTATACTAAATTAATAACTATATAAAATTCAATTTGTTACCAGGTAAATATTAATAATTTTTAACTTTAATTATATAGTGTCGAAAATGAATAAAATCAGGAAATTTATCATAACACATTATTGTCTATAAAATTTTTAGCATATGCCTATCAAAGTTTATTCCAAAATATATTTTAAAGTTATTAAAAGTTTTACGATGTCCATAAATAATTTTTAATATTAACAGAAATTAAATTTTTTGATGACTTTATGTTACTATAATGAAAATTCTCAATTTTGTATTGGAAAATATTCTTATTTAAGTTCTGACTGATGAATTTTTATGATAAATCTAAAATAAAGTTAAAAATTTTTGGGATTTTTCTTTAATAAATTTATAGTTATTACTATATAATGTGAAAGTTATAGGGTTTAATGACACCATTAGGGTCAAATTTTATATATATTTTTTTTTTGGTTAAATTTCATAACTAATAAAAATTATATATTTATGACTCATTTTATATTTCCAAAATGGGTTCAGGTTTTTCTATTTTTAATCAAAATCATTAAATAAATTAAAATGTTTAATTTTAGAAACTGAGATACATGTATAATTATTCTATTATTTTTAACAACGACCCCCCTAAAAGATCAACACCAAATAAAATCTATTGTTTTTTAAACTATATAGAAGACAAACAAACCCCTGTAGATTTTTATTAATTTTTATGTAATTTATGAATAAATAATTTTGCCCAAAAAAATGCGGATAAGACAGAAACTAGTTTAAAAAATAATTAAAATTACGTCAACACTATTTTCACTTAATATGAAAATAGCCTAGAAACTCTTGTATACAAAAAAAAAACACAAATTTCTATTAAAAAAAAAAAAGAACAAAAATTCGTTGTCTTTAATTTTAATTTAAATTAATTCAAAATTAAAACCAATTTATTTTTAATCTAAATTACTATATAATATTGTGAATTATATCACAGAAACAGAACAGAATCTTTATGAGTATCTACACTACTACTAAAAAAAACTACAATATTTATATGTTAATCATTTTCCTGAGATATAATGAACCAGATTTGCCAAAACTAAGTCAAAAATGATTTAATTTAGAACTGGACTATACAAGATCTGGTTTTTAAAATAAAAAAGAAACCAAAATTAAATACTTGTGGCATAATTAGAACAGAAAAAGAATGTGAATATCATCCGTATAATAGATTCAGAAAAGTTTGTATTTTATAAAGGACATAAATTATGTGGATAGTTTCCAGAATTGAAATAATTTTCAAATGAAACAATTTTGCAGCAAAAATACTAAAAAAAATTCGATGGCAAAGTTCTATCGATTGATTCCCAACGAGAAAGCTTAAATACTAAAAAAATATCAACATACTTTTAGTAAACTTTCCGTTCTACTTGTTATTTTACACTTTTAACTATTCACTTCCTTCTAAACGCTTTGATTTAGGGTCTCTTACACGTACACCTGATACATATAGAAGATTGAACTTACACTTTGAACTATCCTTCTTCTGAGCGTTCCATTTTGATCTGTAGATGTGTCAGATGATTTCATAATGTTTTATTAACAAAGTTTGATCTCTAAAGGCTAAATTATTTTATAAATATTAATAATTGCACCCGTTTATATAACTTATCTCAGTTTTCTTTAATTACTAAATAGCATAATAACTACTTTATTTTAGAAATTTCATGTATACCATTTAAATTATATTTAAATTTAAATTATAGCATAAGAAATAAATATCCAACAACTCGAAGGACTAAAGCAAAAATTCTATAAAATAAGTCTATTATCGTTAAAATTAGTCTTGAAACTTAATCATTTTTACTACTACTGTCTATATTTTTAGATAGATTCAAATTCAATATATTTATTTACTGAAATTTAATTATGTAATAATAAAATACAAAAGAAATCAATTTGTAACTTTTGAAATGGAAATGACCCGAAATAGAGTTCATATTTAGATAAAATATTTAATATAATTTCAAACATAGAAGACCTTGTGACAAATCTATTGATATTACTACGAGTAGGTATATTAAATTTAAAATTTCATTTCATGTTTCTAAATTGTAAATCAATGAACTGAATTCAATAAACTTTTAAAGCAATTTACAAAATTATTATTATAAATAAATTTTCAATAATAATAATTATACAAATAATTTAAAATGTTAATTAAGGCGTTTGATCAAATTCGAGTATATACATAATAATAATTTTCGCATAGTCAATTCCGGAAATTCATTATACATAATTTAAAAAATATATTTTTGGTATAAAAAGAACGCATTTTTTATGTTAAATCATCACAATCAGTTTAGCAATCTCAGAAGAAGAAGTGTAAAAGAAATATTAAAACAAAATGAAATTCTTTGTGAGTGAACTATAAAAAATTGGATTAAAATTATTAATTATTATTAATTATTATTATTAATTATTATTAAGTGGATTATAATTATTATTTTATAGATTGTATTATGTGCTCTTGCTACCATCTCAATGGCTGCTCCACCACGTCGTGGACCAGGTCCAGTAGCAAAAGCAGCTGTAGCATCAATTGCACATGCACAATCTGAGGATGGTATTATTAGTAAATCATTTGATTTAAATGAAGATGGTTCATATGCATATGAATATGAAACAGCAAATGGTATTAGTGCATCTGAAAATGGTGTTGGTGGACAATATGCTAAAGGTGCTGTTGAATATACATCACCTGAAGGTGAACATGTTGTATTACAATATACAGCTGATGAAAATGGTTTCCAACCATCTGGTTCACATGTACCACAAATACCAGATTATATTGTTAGAGCTTTGGAATATATTAGAACTCATCCACATCCAGAATACCAAAACTAAATAAAAACTAAAATTATAAATAATAAATAAATAAATTATATAGTCAAATAAATAATATATACAAGAAAAAATATACAGTAAAATGATAATTAATTTTTTATGGTTTAAAAATCAATGCAAAAATCAAGGAAATATTTGATTTATGATGATAGTCAGTTAGTTGTTTTTTGTTTTTAATTAATCTTTGCTCTATTTCTGTCCTAATAAATAACATTGGACTGTTAATTCACGAATATTTTATAAATTATATTATAGCCAAATTTAGCCAAAAAATATACATACTTTGAACTCTAAAACTTGTGCAAATAATTAACAATTTAAAATTGATTTCAATCATATAAATCAATCAAATTTATTTAACTATACCATATAATTATCATTATAATGTTATCGTCTAAATTACAAAATTTTAACAAAAAAAATTAATTTAATTTCCATATAAATTACCGTAAAAAATCATAATAATCAAAAATATCTCCAAAAAAACATAACAAAAATTAATTCATTGGATATCTAAAAAAACAAATGTAAAATGCTTCACCAAAATATACTAATATTGTTTATTAAAACATGAAAGAATATCATTAATAAACAATATATTTATCTTTTTATCTGAATTTTGAATAGTTGATTTAATTTACATAATTATGTTTCTAGCGAATACTAAGATTCTACATACAAAATCAAAAAATATCTCAATAACTAAAAAATCTTCCACATACATTTCCCGAAATCAATAATTCCTATATATCTATTTTATAATAATGAACAACTTTTTCTTGTTTTATGATTTATGTTTGGCAATTTTCAAATTTAATTTGACAAAAAAATTTGTAACTTGTTCTCCCAAAAAAACATAAAACAGAAACAAAAAAAAAATCTTAATTAATTAAAAAAAAACATAAGAGAATACAAAAAAAAAATCTTATATTCAAAAACTGACCAGGTCTTCACACCACAGGCGTTTAAATTAGAAACAGAGCGGAAAAAATTATACCGAAAAAAAAGAAGATTTCGAATTGAATAAAAAAATTTGAATTTGAATAATGAATGAATAAATTTTGAAATTTTTTTGTTTTAAAGATGACGACAACCTTCAAACAGAAAAATTTTTTTTAGTGTTTCGAGACTTGTTTTTCCTTTCAATTTTATTTTATTTTTATATAAAAATGATATAGATTTTATTTTGTTATCAAATCTTTATTAATTTATGATTAGTATAGAAAGATGAATAATAAAAAAATGAATTTATGTAGATTCATTTTTTTTTTAAGTTATTATTATTGTAGTTAAGAGCGCATCTTATTTCCAGTTCTTAGAATCAAATAGAACTTTCTTAATTTTTTCCAAGATTATAAAATGCAATGATTTGTTTTGCAAAATTGTCAGAAACAGTTTTTAACTAACTTTAGAAGCTTCTATATCAAGACAAAACTCTATAAATTAAAATGAAATTCTTTGTAAGTTGATGAAAAAGAATTTGTGTTAAAAAATGGATTAAAATTATTATAATTAGCTAATTAAAAAATTAAATTTTTTTTTGTTATAGATTGTATTATGTGCTCTAGCTGCAACAGCAATTGCTACACCACTTAGTGTTCTTGGTGCTGTTAAACATGCTGCAGTTGCACATGTTCAAAATGATGTTGATATAATTCATAAAGCATTTGAAATATTAGAAGATGGTACATATAATTATAAATATGAAACAGCTAATGGTATTTCAGCTAGTGAAAATGGTATTGGTGGACAATATGCTAAAGGTACTGTTGAATATACATCACCAGAAGGTGAACATGTTTCATTACAATATACAGCTGATGAAAATGGTTTCCAACCATCTGGTACACATATTATACCAATGCCAGATTATATTGTTAGATCATTGGAATATATTAGAACTCATCCACATCCAGAATACCAAAACTAAATTGATTTTGTTTTATAAAAAATTGTGTTTTTTTCGTTTGTACATACATAATTATTGTTATTAATATTCTATTAGTCAGCAATGAGTTAAAACGTTAAATTTTGGAATAATATTAGACAAAAAGAATTCTGTTAATTATTGTTTTTCTTGAAAATAAAATCTTGTTAATTGTTTCCCCAAAAAAAAAAACTTAATAAATGATATCATGAATTAAAATACTAAAATAGAATTTTCATTTAAAAAAGAATTAGAAGAATTTATAGTCATTTTTTTTTGTATCAAAATTTAATACAGTACAAAAATGAATTAATTCTAACAGCTTGCATAATTGCTATTAAAAGTCATTTAAAGCATCCTTGCAATATCATTTAATTTAATTTGATTAATTTTGGGTTCCATATATTTACAAATTTATAATTAGATAGTTATACAAAAGTTTCTATTATTAGCTTTAAATCTCATTAGTTAAGATGTTTTTTTTTAATTTTTTTTTCATATCTCTAATATTTCATAAATATTCAGGAATTATGAAATATTATGAAATAATGTCCACGGTGAAGATTATATAATTATTATTAGTTATATAATGAACTAATTTTAAACGAAAATATTATATAATATTATCACATATATACAAGACACAATAATAAAGAAATATGTAAATAAATCAAAGTCAGAACCAGTTTTCTACAATTCAATCATAAAATATCAAATTTAAGCACTAACATAAAATATAAATATATAAGAAAGTGTTCTAAAATGTGGGAAAAATTGTGTTAATATGTACATTTAAATTTTAATTTATTATATTTTTTTTTAACTATTTATGGAAACTAGAATTTTTAAGATCTCTAAAACCCACACTAAAATTATCTTTAATGGGACATTTTAGTACCAATTTAAATGTAACAAAAATTAGTGAAAACCTATTATTCCATATTAAAAAATTAAATATACTTTCGTTTGCTATAAATCCATGTTATTTTGTTACACGTAAGACGTAACAAAACCATAAACTAGATTTATTATATATATAATTTTTTAATTATTAAGATTTAGATCCATTTAACTATGTAATCCAATCCAAAATAGGGTTACAAATTATGCATGGCTTTTTTAGAATCAAAATCTCGTTTAATTTTAGTCTTTTTAGGAACATTTTACAATCAATCAAAATTTTAAAAATTAATTAATGGTAATTTTGGTTTTGTTTCTCTCTGTACTCACAAAATAATTTCAAACTTCTAAGAGGTTTTCATTTCAAAATAATTACATTTTACAAAAATAATATGAAAAATTCAAATTAATTATTTCATAAAACTGGAAATAGAACAATAATTACTAAATCTTCTCATCCCAATAAAAATTTGTAAAAAAAAAATTAAATAATTTTTTATGCAACGGTTTCCGTTTTTGATCTATTTCCTACTTCCCAATTCCACAATTTATAATAATGCTTTCATTTTCATTCACAATAGTTAAAATAATTCACCCGCATTTAGTTATTTTCTCCATAAAACTTTTTACGACTGTTTTTATTTTTTATTCTTATCAGTAAATTTTTTTGACAATTCAAAGTGACAAGTTACGAAAAAATATATATAAATATATTTGTCAAAAAAAAACAAAAGTATGAATAATAATCCAGATTTATTAAGTTTTAAAGAATTTCCACCTGTACACGGTAGTGCCACATCAAACAATAATTATCCAACAGCACAAATTAGTATTAATTCACCCCAAAAACAACACCAAGAACAACAACAATTTGGTAGTAATAAAATGAAAGATCCATTAGAGGATTTAATTAATGATATGTCACGTAGTGTACGTGTCCTAGATGAACAAAATAATTCTGGTGGTAGTAGTAATGGACAACAACAATTATCATCACCTGGAGATGATGAAACAACTAAAAAAACAATATCACCAATAAATATTGAATTTTATCAACAATTTTTTAATGTTGATACATTAATGGTAGTTGATAGAATTATAACATCAATGATACCTAAAAGAGCATCACCAAATTATTTAAAATCCAATATTGGTTTAAATCCAGATTTATATGGACCATTTTGGATTATTGTGACATTAGTGAGTTTATAAAAACAATATAAAAGAAAAATAGTAACTTTTTTGATTATTTGGAAAACTTTTCTTCTTTTTTTCAGATATTTGCAATTGCAATTAGTGGAAATATTTCTAATTATATACAAACAAATAATGAATTGTCATATAATTGGCATTATAATTTTCATTTAGTATCTTATGCAGCAACAACAATATGTATTTATGCTATTTTTGTACCAAGTGCATTATGGGGTGCATTTAAATGGAGTCTTAAACCAAATGAAACTGATTTAGAAGCTGAATCTGTAATATAAATTTAATATTTAAAATATAAATTATTTTTTATTTCATTTTCAGGCTGAATATACACCTAGTCTTTTGTCATTAATTTGTGTTTATGGATATTCTTTGGCTATTTATATTCCAATTTCGATATTATGGCTTATACAAGTAAATTTTCAGTATTAATATATGTTGATTATATGATATTTTTTATTTAAATTTTTTAGTATTCTGTATTGCAATGGATTTTAGTATTTACAGCAGCATTTTTATCTGGTTCAGTATTAATTTTTGTAATGACACCAGCATTAAGAAATTCAAAATATTCATTAATAATAATGATTGGAATAATAATAACAAATTTCCTTTTGGCTGCTGGTTTTATGTTTTATTTTTTTGAAGCACATTCTGGTTCTACAGTTACAACAATATTACCTACACAAATGCAACAAATATCACATGCTGTACAATCATCACCAGCTGTACAACCTGCTGTAGTTAATCATACCATATAGAGAGAAATAATATTAATCATATTTATAAAATCTTAAATATTCCAACAACAACAACAAAAAATTAAAGAGGAAAAACCATTTTCAATTAGGATTTATATTTATAAATACAATTATTGTTTTATCATTTATATATACCTATTCGAGGTTTACTATTATTAATAAATATATTTACTAAAAATTAAAACTTCGTATTTTTGAATTAAGTATTTTGGAAAATTTATTAAAGGCGACCAAGAGGATTTAGATCTACGAAGAAGGATATTTTCTGTAGACGCTTCGAGAAGAGATATTTTATGGTTAATAAATAAGTTTCTTTAAATATTATTTGAATATAATTTACATTGTAAATTAAATTTCCTGTAACATCACCAAATTTTTGATAAACATTTCAGAAGGGTGTCCAATTACAAGGTGTCCTCCAATTTATGTAATATTGACAAATTTGTTATCTATCTGGCGGGAAATTTAACTTAACAAAAATCAATACATTTTAATTTACTCGACATAAACCGAAAAACCGAAGAATACACTTTTTCTTTTGCTCAAAAATACAGAAATAATTATCTGATATTTATATTTTATATACCACATTTAAAGTTTATCATATATCTATTTTCAAAATCTACAAAATACTTTGGTGTACTTATCTTAAAAATTGAGTATTTTTGAACATTCAGAAAATTCCTCCATCATGTTTCATGTACCCAAATTTTCAAAAAAAAAATTTTCTTTGGTATTAACTCGTACATAATGATCCCTTTTTAGGGCTTTTTTTTAAAAAAAATCCCTTATGCTAACGCTTTTGTCCGTCTGTCCGTCTGTCCGTCCGTCTGTCCGTCCGTCTGTCCGTCTGTCTGTCCGTCTGTCCGTCCGGTGTAAACAATAAAAACCAGTTATTTCACATGGTTAATGTACACTCAGGTATATGATACATAAACCGATGGAAAGCTTGATTTATTGAGAACGAGATGCAATTGATAGAATTTCAAACTTCGGCCGGTAGGTGGCGCAATTCGCATTTTGCCAAAACCTCTTTTCCGAATAAAAATTATAATTTTATATAGTAAAGTGCACTAAAAATGAAGTTTGACCACTCGTTGGAAAGGTATTTAAGAGTAGAATATTATGCCAGTAACCGTATTTCAAATTTCTACCGCTAGAGGCGTTGAAAACTAAAATATATAAAATGTTAATTTTTAAAATGTGATTTTCAATAGTCAATAAGCCCCAAAAATTAGGTTTAATGTTGCAACTGAAAGGTAGTAAGTAGTAATATAAAACCACAGTTGTTATAATTTTAAATTCTACCACTAGAGGGTGAAACATATAAATTATATTGTTTTTTAAAAATGTTATTCAACTTGGTGAATCTTTACCAAAAATGAAGGGAAAGCAAGCGCTGGAAAGCTAATATAAACTAAAATAAATCAAACATATTCAAAATGCCACTCGAGGGCAGTAAAATACAAGTAAAAAGTTGTAATTTAATATAGTAAATGTGCACCAAAAATGAAGTGTGACTACTCGTTGGAAAGATAGTTAAGAGTAGAATACGATGCAGTTAACTGTATTTCAAATTTCTACTGCTAGAGGCGCCAAATACTAAAATATGGAAAAAGAGTTTTCAAAATGTGTTTTCCAATTGTGAATAAGCTCCAAAAAATAGGTTTAATGTTGCATCTGAAATTTAGTAAGTAGTAGTATAAAATCACGAATAACAACATTTACTCCAAATATGCATTTAGAGTAGTTGAATTTAAAAAAAGCCCGTAATTATAAAACTACTGATCAGTAGTTCGGCTGCGCGGCATTTTTTACCTATACCACATTATATTTTATATTATTAAAGCTCTCCAAATTTTAAATAATTATATTAAATTATGTTTTTTTTTTTATTAAATTTCAAAATTAATAACTTAATTATTTTGAAATTAAATTAATTATTAAACCCAACATATGTATATAAAATATTCTAAAAATAATATATAAAACATGATGTAGGGTAAAGTAAACAAAAGTTATGTCCACACAGATGTTTATCTAAAATGATATAAACATATAAATCCTTTTATAACAAAAAACATTTATATACTATCAAGTTAAACACTCAATTTAATTTTCTTCTTTTTGAAAGGAATCTCTCTAAAATTATACTTAAAATTTTTACTTTTCTGAAATTCTTGTCTCCTGGTAAAATTACTTATTTGCATAATCATCATCACATTTCAAACGATAACTTTTTCCACCCTCTTTTTAAAAAAAAATAATATAAACATACAAAAAAAAAGTTATATCCTTCTTTTATACCTTCATTACTTTACAGAAAATTTTTCTCCTCGCCTGATCGCAATTATCATCATTAAAAACATCTAATATTTTTTTTACCCTAAAAAATATTTATTTCTAAAGTATTTTTTTAGAAGAAGGAAAACTTGGTTGGTTTGTTTGAATATCCTCCAGTGTGTGTACAGGCGAGAATTTTAAATTGAAAAAGAAAAAAAATATTATATATGCAAGTTAAAATATCCTTTTTTTATTAAATTTTATGTTGTTGTTGTTTTTTTGAATTTGATATTTAAAACAATTTTTTTCCCTCATTTATTTAAAGTTTCACAAACTAAAAAATATCAAGTATTCCTTTTAACTTTTTTACCCATTTTTCTGTATTGAATATATCGTAGTATATAGGAAGAAATCTATCTTGTTTATCTTTCATTCCTGATAATACAACTGATGGGCGCTTAAGGCTTTCCAAAAAAATTCAAACAATTTACAAGACCATATAGAAAATATTATATTTGGTTTATGCAGAAAGAAGACTTTTATTTAAATTAAGAAGATACATTTTATCCCTTATACGTTATATAGCTGATTCGAATTTTGAAGGGGTTATATCTAGATAATAATTTTGTTACTTTCATGTTGTAGCATGATGATTAGTTACTTCATAATATCATGGATTTAGTTACCCAATTATACCGATAATAGAATAAATTTGGTAAAAAAAAATGTCAAATGAAAAATATCCTTTTTTTCCATTAATAATAAATTAATTAAGTTGTAATTCCGAAATAAAAATGCTTAATTTAGTCTATATATTTTTACTGGAAAAATATTCAAATGATCCAAAAAATGTTTAAAAGAAATTTCAACTGTTACTGGGATCCCATTTACGATTTATCAAAACAGTGTTTACAACTTTAATATATTATATATTTTTAATTCGGACGTACTACTTTCTACAGTACAAATTGTGACCAAAAGGGTATGTTTACTCAAGTAAGAAAAAAACATTCTTCTACACTAAAGACACAATTTTGGAACCAGTTTTATCATATATGCAATAATTGTAAGCTCATATGGCAAATACATTACTTTTAATATGTATAATTTTTTTGGGGTTCCTTTTCTTTTTTGTACTACCAAAATTAGGGATTGGAAATTTCATGATAAACATAAAATTTCTGCAATTGAAAGAAAAAATCATGTCAAATACAAAATTATACATATATACAACAAGGACAATTCATATTTCTCGAAAAAAAACTAATCAAAAATGTATATGTAAAAAATGGCCTACATTGTCAATCATTAGAATTTAATTTTTTTTATTTCTAGACACGTGTCGTTTAAATTTTTACTACTCTGCTTTAGATACCAAAAAAAATTTAAGGGTTCTTAATATAAAAGTGAAGAAGAATTTCTGAACATAAAAATATTTTTACGATAAAATTTAAATTATTAATATTTGAACTAAGTAGTTTCTTTTTTAAATAAGCAAATTTGATCCTGTTTTGAAATATATTTACATTGAAAATTGAAAAAGGATGAAAATCGGTGTCATCATATGTTGCTAGGAAAGTAAAAATTTAATTAGTATGTAAAGAAAATTTTTAGAATTAATGAATATAAAATATAATCCAAGTAAATGTAGAGAGAGGGTTAAATATTTATAATTCTATAAATAAAAAATATACAATTTTATTTGTGGCTATGCGGCTAAATGTGGCTATGCGGCACTCGTAGTCCATACCCAGTTGCTTCTAGCCACCATATCCTCTTTCATATAATTATCATTATAACATTAATATAAATATAGTTTTTTTCTATTATTGATAAAAGTCAGTATGAGTTGAGTATGGCAATACTTATTACTATCTATACGTTTACTACATCAAATTGTAGGTATTCTAATTACCTTTAATTCAAGACAGTCCCTCTTCCAATAATAACCGATATAAAAATTTTCTATAATAAATTTAAAAAAATTAAGTTCTTTCATTCTAAAAATAGTAGCTGCTGTTTTTATCATGCTGCAGCCGAGCTTAGTCCCAATCGTGATAGTAGAAACTCCGGCTTTTATTATGAAATATTACTTATTGTTAGGAAATATTCCCTGTTCCAATAATCATCAATATAAAAATGTTCTTTAATAAATGGAAAAAATTAAGTTAATGCAATCTTAAAATCTTACCTGTATCTAGCCACCACATCCTCTTTCATATATTATTATTATGACATTAATATAAAAGTAAGTATGAGTTGAGTATGGCAATACTCATTACTATCTATACGTTTACTACATCAAATTGTAGGTATTCTAATTACCTTTAGTTCAAGACAGTAAACGTGGCTATGCGACACGCGTATTCCATAACCAGTGGCTTCTAGCCAAGTAGAAAGATATAATGTAAAGAAAAAATAGTAATATCCTTTTTACATGAAAACTGAAAATCAATATTTAAATATATATAGTTAGGCACTAATGTATGAATTCTATAAAAATATAGAGTAAAAATAAAAAGTCATTAGCATATCAAACTATAATAATCAGCTTCCATATAAAATCCTTTTTTATATGTTTACTCCTGCCAAAAACAAATACATAAACACGAAATATACTTTTACAATTTTATATATACCACCAAAAATTTAAAGCTGTACTAACAAAAAAATATATTAAACCACCCAGCATAATGAAATTTTCTCCTTTTAAAAACTTGTGGTGATTAAAGTATAGAGAATTTTCAATAAATTTTGGCATAAAAAGCTTTTATACATATCCCTAGCCGAGGAGAAATTTTCATAATGGCCTTGTTTTTTCCATTTAAATATTATAAATCCCAGTACGAGTAAATCAGTCTTCAAGTCTAGCAAAACACGCGAATTTAGAAGCGCGTTTTTATTATATTATTCTACTCATATAATTTATTTGCGTCGCTATATAATTTTTTTATATATTCCTTAATATCAATTTTAATTTTTTTTATATCCTAATTTTTCTTGATATTTTCATGGAAAAATTTTTCATTAAATTTTTTTTTTTTGTATAATTAATTAATTTTAATTATATTTATTGATTGTGAAAAACAAAATCTAAATAAAAGTGAAAAACTCTAATTGTATAATATAAAAAGAAAAATCATACAGAAATTTCCGGTTATAATTTTCTCATTAATAAATGAAAATAAACGAGAACAGAGTGTCAAAATATAGTTTTTTTTTTGTGTGTCCTTAATTATAATTTTGTGTAAAATTTATTTTTTCAAAATATTATTTGAAAATTTTATTTTTCAAAGAAGCACAATACAAAAAAAGAAGAAAAGCCAAGCAAAAGGACGTAGGGCGATATTAATATTAGGGCGTATCACAGTTAAAACGTAAAAGTAAAAAGAAAAAAAGAAAGAAAATTAGGTGAAAAAGGAAAAATATTTTTTTTGGGTATATCAAGAATATCAACAAATACTTTGATAAAAAATCAGAAAAGCTTTTATAAACCGAATATAAGGTCCTATATATGTGAATATCATTTATATATAGAGAGAAAAATTTATTACAACTACATTGATAAATAGAATGTAAAAAAATATCCTGGATTTTTCAATTTTCATTGAACTTTTCATATTTTTTTTGGTTTAGGAAAAATAGCCGAATCATATAAAAATTTTGTTATTCAGAAGAAGATTCGGATTTCCGTGAATATTTTGTAACCGGTTTTTGTTTTTTTTTCTCAAATCGAAAAAAAAACTTTTCCATTAATTTTTTTTTTTTTTGTTTCAATTTTTTCTATAAATTTGATTTTCCAAATAATAAAAAAAAAACGAAAAATTTTTTATTTAAAGTGGAAAATTGTGTTAAGTTTATTATTAATTATTAAACTACGAAAAAATTTTTTAATACGAAAATTTAATTTAAAAAAAAAAAAGTGTGTTATCCTTTTTTTTTCATTGCATTCATATAGAAATTTTTTTCTTTGGCACAAATAAAATATTAAAGACTGTACTCTAAAAAATCAAGGATATTATTGTATAATAAAGATATTATATTTTAATTAAATTAATTAAAGAGGAAAAAAGGATATAAAAAAAAAATTGCAAAAAAAAAGTACAATTTTCCTTTTATATTGAGGCACGCCCTAAACTTAAACTACATCTACAACCAAAGAACCATCGCAAAAAAATTTTTGTACTGTACAATCTGTAATATATAAGTACATATAGAAATTATATATATTTGTATTTAAAAAGGATAACTAATAGAATTTAAAGGAAATTTAAATTGATTGATTAGAAAAATTATTTTTTTAAATAGAATGAAAAACCACCTTGTCAGGTTTACAAGAAAAATTCTCTCTACTTCCAGAATTTTTTAGAATATAAAAGAGACAAATTTTTTAATTTTATTTAAAACAGAAAAAGGATAAATATATATACCGTATATATCAGAAAGATAACAAAAAAAAATTTTTATACATAGATAAAATATATAAAGGATATTAATAATCCTGGGATAAGAAACGAAGTAAATTTTTTTAAGTGTACTAGAAAAGGAGATTAAAAATAAATAAACTATATTTTGTATAGAGAATAAAAGGTAAGATTTATAATTATTATATAGATGTAAATTAAATTTTCCAATTTGAGAAGAAAAATCTATATAGAGAAAATATAGGAAATGATTTTAACACACTTTTTCCTTAAAATTTGTTTTTGAACTGTATTTGTGTGTATAGAAATAATAATTTTAGGGATTTTTCTTAGAATGTAACCAACACCCACTGACTTTATTCAAAATTTATTAGAAAATTTTATTAAGGTAAAAAAAATTAGGAAAATTTAAAATTGTATTAAAAAAATAAATTTACCAATGATTTTTGTATAAATTTAGACCATTTTATGAAAATTAAATTTATTTTCAGACGTTTTTATAAAAAAAAAGGAAATATATAAATCCTCTCAAAAACTATCCTCAAATTTGTACATGTCACAGATAATAATCCTTCTCCTTTATCTACAACTACAACTAATAATCTTGTTTAAATATAATTTTTTTTTTATAAAATTCATTAAACTATTTTTAAATCGAAGAAAAACTATTTGTAAATCCCATTCACTTTATAACTATTTATAATTTTCATAGAAATATAAAACATATAATTAAAAAAGTTTTTCAAATAATTAACATTTACTCCTATTTTACTTACAAACATTTCTATACAAAATTTTGTTAGTTGGAAAGTGTTTGAATTTGAAATTAACATTTTTATTTATACAAAATTATGTTGTTATTTAGATATTTTTTTTGAAATTATAACAAAAATATTAGTTTTTTTTTTATATAAATAACAAACGATTAAAATGTCATTAATAATTGCTGTCAATAATAATGGAAATAATAATGGAAATATATGTATAAAGAAAATTACCTTCTATGTCTACACGAACCAACAAAAATTTTCCTTATTAATGGTGAATTGATTTTTCTATATAATTTACCACAAAATTCAAATTGTACAGAAAATTATTGATAATTTTCCAAAGAACAAAAAAAAATACCATATTTACATTTTGTAATTTAGGTATTTATTAAATATTAATCAGATTTGTCAGATTAAACAAAAATTATATGAAAATATAAATTATAAATAAATAAATTAATATAATTCTAAATAGAAAATTGACGATAATTTATTCATTTCATAAAATAAAATTTATAATTAAAATGTTATTCAAAATTTTACCCAACATATAAATGCTAGAATATCCTTTTTTTTTCTCAACTATAGAAAATGAAAACGAAACAAAAATTATATAATACAAAAAACCAAATTCGCAAATGTTTTAACGAGAAAACACTTATGTACATTATTAATTAAAAATGTTGCTAACACAATTTTCACGAAATTATAATTATATATAAATATTATATTTTTTTCTGAAATATGTGAGGGTGGCACATAAAAAATAATATCCTTAAATATATATATATATATATATAATATTTATATATATATATAAAAACAAATATATATTTAATTAAAACTTTTATATACCTATACAAAAAGTATTTTTACGGAAGCTTTTCTCTAGGTTCCGGATCACATAAACTTTACCTAAGGGTGTGGTAGTACAAAATATAAAAAATATGCTATTAAAAATATCAAAAAAAATTTAGGTATATAAATAATAATAATAAATATTAAAGTGCACCATAAGAGCAAAAAAAAAAGGAATTATATTTAAAATTCTTATATGTATACTTCAAGTCAATAAATCCAGTCTCTCCTATTCATAATTCAAGATTGTATTAGTGTACCATTCTATACACACACAAAAATTAGTATGTTTACATATATTTTATTCATAATATTGTGTAGACCTTGTATAAAATATAATATTGCCATGGCAAGGATAACATGGTATATAAATTCTTTATTGTATTTGTATATAGTTTTGGTAACCGAAAACAAATGGCATAACAAAAACAAAATAATGTAAGTAGGAAGGATTATTTAATACCGGATGATGGAAAAGAAAACTTTTCTATAGATTTATTCATATTTTCAAAACTATACTAAAAATTTTTGTTCTTATACCAAAAATAAAAAACATAAATAAATGAAAAGCTTATATACGACTACCAAAGTGTGTTATTTTGTATAGGTGGAAATGAGGCTAATAGTTTTAAATTATTATATATACGAGTATACATTATTATGAAAAGGAAAACCAGAAATTTGATTTATGATCAAAAATCTTCTTTTCATTCTTTCCTTTATAAACTTTGTATTCTACTATGAAATTTTCGTATCTAAGAGAAATTATGGTATATATGGTAAAACGGATGCAGCCATGCAAACATTGATTGCCCATTTTTATATTTTAACAAAAACCAAAATTGAAAAATTACCTGAAAACAAAATAAAAAAAAAACATAATAATAAAATTTTCACTGCTGGTTTTTTTGCTTTTTAAATGGGGAGAAATTTATGGAAAAACTTTTGTTTATGTTTACCATATAAAATATAAAAAATTTCACAATAGATGAAAATTTTAATGAAAAAAGGATTTCAGATTATTTGAATTGAAATAATTTTATGGTTTATTTTTTTGTGAGGATCTAAATTTCATGCTGGTTAAATTATGAAAAAAAAATTTTTTTTGAATTTTTCCTAAAAATTTAATTAAAAATTTTAAACAAAAATCTTTTTTTAATTAACATTTTATTTCTTAATGATATATTTTAATTATTATTTAAAAAAAAGATTATTTATAAAGGTAAATTAAAAGGTATTAAATTTGGTTCAAGTTTATTTCCATTTTTGCTTTCATTTTGATTATTTTCAACATAAAAAATGGTTTTTTATGGTTTTTTTCTTTTATGACAAAACAAATTACATTAGAAAAATGAATATAGCGTGACTAAATAAATTAATTGAAATATAAAACTGATTGTAGTTAATTTATTTAAAGCAGACAGACGCCATTAATTATTTAAATAAATACAATATACCTTTATAAATATTTATAAATCGATATTAATATTGTTGAAAATTCAACAACAAAAATATAGATAAAAGTACTAGTCGTATATTTTAGAAACCTTTTCATACTATTTCACACTAGATAAAAGTACTAGTCGTATATTTTAGAAACCTTTTCATACTATCAAGATTATGGAATCACCTGCTGCTAGAATTATTCTCCCGTGAATATTTGCAATATATTTTTAAAGTTTCTTTATTATCCTGTCAAATTCAATATTCGATTAATCATTTTCTCATCCTTTTGATAACTCATACTTGGTATTTTTACAATGTCTATCCTTGTTTATTTTTTTTGCGAATTTGCTTTATAAAATTCATCTGAATATCCTTTTACATTTTAGTATTCCATGTTTAATTTATTTTAGTTAAAATTTGACAAAATTATAAACAAAATTTTATATTTTACTATATTATTTCATCAACTATATTTTTTGAATAATATGTTGTAGCATATCTTTAGGTGTTTCTGATTAATATTTCAATTAATTTATGAAATCCGGTATTTATTTTATCCTTATTAATTATTTTAAATACCGTATAATAAATAAGTAATTTTTCACTTATTTAATGATTAATAATCAAAATTACGTTTTTCTTCAAAATAATGAATGATATTTAATGGATTTTTATCTTTCAATTAAAGTCAATATTTCAAAACAAAAATCCCCCTTGATCGTATTCGTATATAATTATTATATTTTTTTTCCTGTCATGTTAAATGAAAAATTATTTACATTTGGGCATAATTACTTTAAATCAAAACCCTTTTACAGAAAATTTTCATTACAAACAAAACAGGAAATTCAACATCCATATATATATATATATAATATCAAAAAAATAACATATTAGATTAAAATTGACTTTTCATGTCCATACAGAAATGCTTCAGTTGTTAAGTATCATCACATCCTACCTTTTTTATACATTAGACCATTTTGATTTTATCCTCCACCAAAAAGACAAAAGAATAAATTTGATACCTGAGTACATTTTTCCTATTATTATTATTATTATATTAATCCAGAAATTTAATCAAAAAATCATAAGTGAAATTCTTGATCATAAAAAAAACACCATCATATCTCCTCTTATATGCAATCCAGACACATTAAAATATCCCCTTAAACTCTTCCTTTTTTTATGAAAATTTTTTTAATTTGTAGTATACACAGTGCAGATTGGAATAATGAAGGGTCCATTTTAATTGAAGGAAACTATATCTATAAGTTACGTATATACACATTCCGCCCCTCTTGGACATACAATAAAACAAAAAATGCATTAGACAAGTTCCAAATTGAAAAATGTTGCTAAAAAAATATTTTGAATCTAAAATGAAAAATGAAACAGAGTAAAATATCAACTAGAAAACCAAAATCCTCCACCCTTTTTGATTTTATAAATTGGCCACTACATTCTTTGCTGCTGTATAATATTTACTTGATTAAAAAAGTATGAAAAAAAATATGGTAATGGCTTGTAATACAGAGTAATAAGAAGAGATTTAACTGAAATTTAAGATTTAATTATTATAAATTTTCTATTCTACGATATCTAATAATGTTGGCTTATCAATAATTCTTGTATTGGGTCTACAATTAACTTGTTAACGAGAAAATCAAGCTTGGTGTTAGCATTAAATTGAAGACATGGCAATATGTTGAATACTAATAAACAATATTATATTTGATTTTCTATATTGAAAGAGTTATTACAATTCTTTGCATAATCTGAAATCAAAATAATTAAGTTTCCCACCAATATTTATTGGAAATAACACCAGAAATTTAAATATATTCTATACTTTCATCAAATTATTATATAAAATTTTATTATTAAAGGAGATATTACAAATATTTTTGCAAACTTACAGGTGATTTCGTATAATATTAAATATTTGCCTTATAGAAAATTAAAATTTTCAATAAAGTTTCATTAAAATTCTATATTCAAAATTATAGCTACCCTCTTTTCCTATAAATATCCTTAAATCCTTGGCATTCTAAATCACCCAGTAATATTTTTTTTAAAAAAAACTACCCTTTTTATTTTGTAATTTTCTATTTTTTTAAAATTAAAGATTTTCTCTTGATGCATTTATGCAAATTTTAACATTTTAATATCCTCGTGGCTATATAAAATTTATACATATATAAATAATTCAACAGAAAAAAAGTACCTCACTGTGTGTTTTAAACCATTAAATAAAAAACGAAATCATAAATTTTCTTTTAAAAAGTATTATATGTACATATATACATAACAATAAATTAATGAAAAGGGTCAAGGGTTGCAGAAAGCACACGACAAGTATGGCTACTATTATTTATTTATTTTTTTACATGGTCGGAAAATTTCAATTGCAATTTACAATACAGAGAGAGCATAGAATTAAACATGACATAAAAAAAATTGGTTTTTTGTTTTATCTTTTCGGCACACGATTTTTACAATTCGATGTTGTAGTACGAGTAATATCCGTGCCACACTATAAAATTCTTGTTTTTTTAATTATTCACAAAATAGCAAAGAAAAAAAAAGTATTTTTACATCCTTTCCAATCGTATTTTACATATATATATATTTTTTTGTAATACATATTAAAATGAAAAAGAAAAATCGACAAAACAAAATGTCGCGACATGCAATAGAGAAAAATTTGATAGATAGTATATAATAGAGTAGTTTTAATATACCAATTTCTATGTATATGTCATTTTTTTTGATATCATAAAAAAAATCTATGTAAAAATTAATATTGAAAGGATATATAGGAAAAATATGAAAAAAAATTATTAATACCGAATAACTCCCCATCCACACAATATAAAACCATTTAGCCATACCATCCTTTTCATTGTACATAAGTATATACATCGAAACATAAATATACGATAAAATTTTATCTCCCGAAAAAATACCTTCTATATAAATTTATGTTCAAAGTTCATTGTCCTTTTATAGAATTAATATACAAGGATATATACACATATTTTTATATATGAAGGAAAAATAAAAAATTTTTGTGTTGCACCCTCACTTTTAGTTTTAAAGCAAAACAATTTTCTAGAGAAACAATTTTCTTTAGTTTTCCTTTCTTAAAAGGAAAATATAGTGAAAAAGTTTGTTAAAGCTGTGTAACAGAAAATTATAAGAAACATGTAAAAATCTCTTTTTACTTGTTACGTTATTTAAAACACTCCAATAAAACACGAATATTTCACAGGATTTTATAAAAGCTTTTAATTTATAGATTTTATTACTGGCCAATCCTTTTTTCGCTTTTAAAACAAACTACCTGCCCCAACAAGTTTTAAAATTTAAAGCTTTTACATACATAACAGAAAATACAGAAAACTCAATATTTTATAGGTAAGCACCCATAAAATTTAAACATGATTTTACAGGGAAAATTTATATATTTTATAATTTCAAAAAAAAACAAAAAAATTTTTAAAGGATTTGTTTTTTTCCACTGTTTTATTGCTTTGTAATTAAAGATTTTCTTTTTGTACTTTTGTACCTATTCATTATTTTAATGGATATTTTGTGGATTATTTTCTAATCGATTTTTTTTTATATATATATTTTTATGTCGACGCTTTATATACCACTTAATAATTGTATGTCGTGTAATGGCGACTTGAATTAAGGCGCGAAGATTATAATTTCAGGATTTTATGTATATGTTTGCTAGGAAAATTCAGTGAAAAAATATTATTTGTAAAATGATATTTGAAGGCATATGTGTTAATAATATTATTTATTGCAAAATATTTTTTATGGTCATAAAAATAGAACATTTGTTATATATGTATATAAAATTAAGAAATGTGTTATTAGAAAATATTCTCTATATGCTATGGTAAATTGTATTAATAATAATAAAAAAAGGACGAAATTAAATTTTTATGTTTTATTTTTTGTATGAAAAATATGATTTTGACAGGTGACAAAAAAATGAAAAGAATTAAAATGGTTTATGCGTAGAAATAAAATATTTATTAAAATTCTAGTCAAGAAAACATGATTTCCCAGAGACAACGACACGTAAATAATATGACATTAAATTGATACAAAAAATTAATGTAAATATAATTAGAAATTAGAAATTTGATTTTGAAAATGATAAAAATTACGTGTCTTATGAGTAGCGTTTTATGAATAATTTTATGACTTACTTAATTCTTCAGTTTCTAGTTTTTCGTATTGCAGTATATTAAAATAAATCATCTTAATTAATCCATTTTTCAATAAGTAATTGGACTCAAAAGTCTTAATCCTTTTAATAGGATAAATCAACGAATAAGAGAATACATTTAAATCAAAATCATATTTTTAATTATATTTTGATCCTTCTAACAGGATAAATGATATATATTTTCTAAACAACAAAAATATTATTAATAGTTTTTCCATGTGTGCATATTCTTGGACGCCTGTTTATCAAAAATATTAAACAATCCATGCGTTATATTTGAATTCAGTTCAGATACATTTATATTGTTTACAAAGTATCTTTTTAGATTGTGCTAACTAAAGTCAATATATCTTTTTTATTTAATTTCACTTTTTTTGTTAATATATTTTATAAATAGTTAGATAGGGTAAAGATATAATGACAGTGATGGATTGAGAAATTGGACTTATTCAATTACACTCCGTAAAGCCTCTTAATATTATGTAATGAGATACAATTTACCAAAACTTATATAAATAGTTCGAAATAATAACTTTAACTATAAAAAGTCTGTTAATTTAATTAAATAATTCAAATTTAAAAAATTTGTAGTAAACATACCACATTCACAGATACCAAAAGAACTTATTATTCCTTTAAAATTGACCTTTTAAATAATTCATAATTATTTCTTAAACGAAATCATTTTACAAAATATTCATTAATAGGAACCTCAAAGGCCAACAAAATCCTTAATCCTCTACTGTTTATACCAGAGGTTAAAGAACTTTTTATGTGCGAATATTAATTTTTTTTTTCAGTTCTGTTTGTCACATAATTTATGACTAGCTCAGCCTAGACATAAGAGTTAGGGCTGAATTTTTTGCGGTATTGCATATTTTATATATGTATGGAAAAAAAAATTTATAAATCAGGAAATAGTCAACAACAAAAAATATATTAAATAGGGATTGACTGTAAAAGAGATTAGATCAGAGAGAAAAATAATAAAATAAAATTTGTTTTATTTGAGATATTAATTTAAATAACAAATGATGCTAAGGACATAAATTGTTATTTATTTTAAATTTATACGTTTTTTTGTTCTCCTGGTTGTCTCTGTGTGTAATTGATGAAAAAAGGAATAATGTTAATTAGGTGTAAAATTGATTTTTATTTTCTGGATTTAATGCAAATTTCTATTTGTAAGTAGAATAGATTAATTAATTTTAGCAGAAGCTTTTAGACTTAAAATATAAGGATATTCAAGTATTAATCTTCTGGTCAATATAGTCAGCTTTAAATATATTCTTAACTGGTATTTAAGTTCAATATGATATACTTGGATGATAGTATTCATTATTTCTCATTGTTAACATTTAAAAAAATTTTATAATCAATAATGTAGAGCTATTTTGTCGTCCTTTTTTCATCGTATTGCTATTATTACTATTAAAACTGATAAAAATTATTGCTACATTCGAAATGTGAAAGAATATATTCAAGAAATATTAAACATTTTATCTATAAAAAGCTTACAACAAACAACAAATGCTATCTTAAATTTCTTCATAATTTAGTATACTTTTGTAAATTCTCAGTATTTCCAATTCAACATAAATGAAACTAAACATCAAAGACACAAAATTAAATATTCTTCTTACTTATTATTGTTATTTCCATTAACAAAAAACCTTGTCCTACCCTTTTTTTCATCCCTTTCATTTACAAAAAAAAAAAAAAGCAAGAAAACACTAGCCGTCAACCGTGTCGTATTTCGGTCGGATTACAATCACTGCTCTTTTTTTTAATAAAAAAAATTCAAATAAATTTACATTATAAAATTTTTTTTAAAAAAAACAAAACTATTTTATACAGAAAGTATCCTTTTTGAAAAAAAGGAAACTAAAAATGTATGTTCAACTTACGCGTGCGCTCAATTGTCTTTAACCCCTGAAACGGAAACAATATTATCCATATGATAATATATTCATATATGAATATTTTTCTTGGCTAATATTATGAATGTGTACAGAGGATATACGCACACAATTACGTATAGCACATGTTTTTAATTCATATGAATTAAAAGCACGCACGCACGCAATTCGAGGGGGAGTAATAAAAACAATATTTTTGTATATGTATAATGCCATATATACATATATAACATATATACATATATACATATATAACATATATAACATATATACATATATGTTATATAAACGATACGAACAGCATCGTCGTTAATAATAAAATATAGTATAAAAAAAATTTAATTTATGATTTACTCTTTTAAAAATAAAATAAAAGGGAATTAAATTGAATCAACCCTTGGAGTTCAGTGTACCATTCACGGATGTGTATAGTACAAGGTGATAAAGAAATCGATTAAAATTGTTTTGATGTAGTACTAAATTTACTGAATTACACTAAATCTACTCAATTATACTGGTCAAATTCAACTTTAAAGGATTAGTCCGTTTAATGTCGTAAAATCGTTAAGATAATCGATTAAAATTATATTAACCATGAAAAAGCTTTAGATTACTACAGATGAAAGGAGATTTATATTATCATACAATTTTCTTTGTTAACTGATTATTTCCACCTTAGTGAAAAGTATATAACCGGTTTCTTCGATCCTATTTTCCTAACCGGCTTTTTAAATCATATAAAATCAGATAAGATTATATATATTATATATAAAGATATATTGCTCAATTTATTAGGTTTTCTTACGAAAAAATTAAATTCTTGAACCACCACACAAACTGAAATCACATTGTCAATTTTTTCCATAGCAAAAATATTTCTCCATTTAATCGTGTTCCAGTTGTTTTCCTTTTTAAAAAGAAAAAGGGTCGTATTATTTATACGTATATGCGTACATAGTACATATAATTATAATTTATACCATTTGTATTTGCAATATATGCAGGGTGGTTCACTCTGTTACCTTGGTATTTAATCTATATATGTATTTGTCTTCGTCGTCGTATTTTAATATACACGTATATATATCCATTAATAATCACAAATTTTTTCGTCCTTTAACAAAAACTTTTCTTCAATGAAGTTTCTTGTCCCTTTTTTTCCAAAAAACAAAAATTATTAAAAAAAATAAAATTCTGTCATGTTTAAATGTATTTGTATTATTTTTAATATTTCACATTTTTTGAGGGTGACTTACGTAAAAAAAAAATTACCCTTATTTTTGAAAATTTAAATTGTGTCGCCTGATACAACCTGATTTCCTTTTGAATGTATTTTGTTTCTCTTATGCCAATAAGTATTTGTTGAGTATGGGGTGTGAATTGATTTCTCCTTGTAAAACAGACACAAATACATTAAAAGAAATTTTTATATATATCCTTTAGATTTAAAAAGGATAACGTTGCCTTAGAGAAAATTTTTTTTATATATTTTATGCTAACATGAATTTTATATTTTATATTTCCATTGTGTGTTGAAATAAACAAATCGAAATTAATCGCCGGACAATTTAGACGTATATTTTGGTGTGTGTCGGTCGGTACGAGGTTTTTTCAAATTCAATTTCAGTTTATTTTTCTTATTATATAATTTTTATATTTTATTTATTTTTGTATTTATTTAATTTATTTATATTTTAATTTAATTTAATTTATATATAATTAATTTTAATTTTCATATCACATAATAATTTTTTTGTAAATCTAAAAAAAAATAAATCGTGATTTTATTAAAGTGTACGTAAAGTAAAGGACAAAAACTTTTATCACAAAAAAAAATATTAATTCACAAATTAAAAAAAAAACTTTAATTTTCTATTATTCAATCATTTTCTTTTTTTATATAATTTTCATCGAAAAACGTATAAAGGATGTAAGTTAATTTCCTTCATATTATTATTTTTTTTATTTAGTTTTTTATTTATTTTTTTTATATTCTTTAAGTTTATTTCTTCCTTATATACTCATGAAAAAGGATACTTCATGTATATTATAATCCTTGTTAAATTTTTATTTTAAGTTTAGTTTTCTATCTCTTATCGAGAAAGTTGAAAGAGTTCGAGTTCTATTATGAATATAATTAAGCTTTTAAAAGGAAATATGTTTTTCAAACAAAAAAAAAGGATATATTAGAAGATCAAGAAAAATAATCTTTTCGAGAGGTTTAATGTGAAAAGGATCAAGGATTATTATTATTGTAACCGAAACTAATAAGGATATTAATAAAAATTCATTGAAATATTACTTTTTTTTACAAGATTTTGAGATTTGGATAAAAAAAATTCAGTAATTTAAATGTATCGTAATGAACTAATGATTTTTGAAGTGGAAATTGTATTTTAAATGGTTCGTTATATTTTAATTGATTGTCTAGAGAAGGATTTATAATGTTAAGGAATATTTTATTTATTACTACAATTAGTAACAATATTTTTAAAGAAATTTTATATTAATTTTGTACTGAATTCCTAATTATAAATTGTTAGATAGAATATAAAATTTCACATACAAAATAATGATAATGAAAATTTTTCCATTTTTTGAACGAATTACGATTGCCTTTATACTTTCATAATATCAGTAAAAGGACTCATGTGTTAATTTCCTATTAACTAGTACATTAAAACATTTCTAATATTTTGCTACTAAAATATAAAATATAATTAATACAGAATCATAGACTATAACAAAATATTATTTTCTTCAATGAACAAAATCCTTTATATTGACCATAATCCTATTATAATAATTTTGTTTTGAAAATAATATTTTCATTCATTTCAAATAACAAATAAACTTTTTAACAAACAACAACAAAAAATAAGCATTACAAATTTTGAAAATCCTATTACATATTTACAAATATATCTACGATAAAATTCATGCTTCATCAACAAAATATATTTTTTTTGCTAATTTTATCCTTTTTTGTCTGGGGCCAAAAATATAAAAGTTTCTCTCTTGTTGTTATATATTCGTTGATATTTGCTGTACGAGTATATACAATCCTCACTATAACGATAAATCTGATTTTTCCAGACTAATTCAAATTGGTTGCGATGCTAATAAATAAATATTTTTATTTTGTTATTATATACAAACCCTTAGTAATTTTAAAAATGATATATATATAAAAAAATTTTGCCCGAATGTATAGTGCAGAAAAAATAATTCGAAAATTTAACCCACCCCAACAAAATTGAATGAAAAATAAAAAAAAATTTGTCATATGTAATTGCATTTTGATATAAAAAAAAAATGGGGTAGTTTTTATATTTACAAAATATTAGGTCAATGACCAATAATATTTCCTAAGTAAAAATCAAACCAAGAAAATGTTCAAATATTTATAGAATCAATTTCTACAATTAATCGGACAAACATTTTTTATAAATGAAATTAAAGATTTCTAATATAAAGTCTGTTTGAAAAATTAATCGTCTGTAAAATTTTGTTGAAACTGGAAACAAATTAAATTAATTATAAATTTTTTATATGTAATATTTACCATGGGTCAATATCAAAATTACGAAATTATATATCGGTTCAGGTTACCTTTTTAAGACTGCTAGGTAAAGGTTCCGAAAAACCATCTAGTGCATATAAAGTTGAAAATTTGGTTCCTACATTACTACATGTGGAATTAATTACTAATTGAAAATTGATTAAATTAAACTCGGTTTGATACCAAAATCATAAAATTTCATGTTGTTAATTAACTAAATTTGGTATATTACAAAATGTCCTATATTTTAATTAAATTAATTTTCCAGCTGACATAAATGACTGTATAAAGTAATATAATTATATAGATTTATATATTTAAAAAAAAAGGATACAAGAGTAAATTACATATTCCAAATTTTTTTAAATAAAATAAAAAAAATGCATTTATAGGGGTACATTTGATCTTTTAGCTCCTTATTGTTTTATAAACCACATAATAAACGCAATGATATTCTCTGTTATTTTATGTATAACAAGTGTATTTTTTTTTCTTGTTTTGTTTTATGAACGTGTGACACTCCCGCATGGTTGTAAACATAATTTTTTTTTCATTTTTGACACGGAAAGGCAAACAAGGACTACGAGAACAAAATATAACAAAAAGTACATATATAAATGCACTCAACACCGTGCCAAACAGATGTTTTAAAACACATTCACGACAATTTATATGCTTTCACTTTTTTATTATTATTATTTATTATCATAAATAAGGATATGCATTTTTTTTAAGAATTTATATTTTATTGTTTATTTATACAAAAAAAAAAAGGATATAAATAATAAAGTTATCATTATGTTTTTTTTAAATATAATTTTACAATCAAATTTTATGTAATTTATATTTTTGAAGGATAATAAATCCTATTTTTATAACTATATGTATATCCTTTTTTGGTAACTAATTTATTTTTGTTGATTTCTTTTTTTGAAATTCCATTTTTAACTTTAGATTTTAATCGTAACTCATTCTATATATTAAAATTGAGGTTCTTATTTTTATATTAACAGGGATTTCTGATGATTAATTTAGAATTGTAAATTGAAAAAAAGATTGTAGGTTGTTAGATAACTCAATCCAATTATCCTTTTTTTTATCTGAAATGAAAAACGTCCATTTATTTAATTGAATACGAGTATAATAGTAGATTACGTAATTCGGTATAAAATATATTTAGAGAATTAAACCTTTTTCTATTCATAGATTAAATCTTTTTTTGAAAAAAAAAGGATTCTCTTTTATATTTTAGAAATTCTGAAATTATATAATTTTTAAAAAAATATCATAAAAGGATATTATTTTCTTTCTTTTTAAGTCAAATTAAAAGATTTACCATGAGAATAATTTTAGAATGGTTACGATTGGTGATAGAAATATTTTGAATTACCTACGTGTACGTCCTTTTTAATTTTTTTCAATGAAGTAAATGTTCATAGTGTTATTTCATCCTTAAAATATAATACCAGAATATTGAGCTATTGGTCTTATATTAATATACTAGCAAGCTAGTTTATTGCAATATAAATGATTGTATTCAGATTCTAATGATACATAGTATGGTAACTAGAATTTCTATTCCGAAAACTCTCCAGTATATTCTCTAATGCCCACGGTAAATTCTGAATATAAAATGTCTATTCTTAAATTCTTTATTATTTTTAATTTACTCCTTTAAGTTTGTGAATTTTAAACAATTATTTGTATTTTAGATTATTAAAAAGTTAAAATTTTGTTGATAAAACAATATCTAAATCTTATCTACTTAACATTCAACATTAAACAAGAATATTTCTCATTGAACTCTCCTCTATCTATATTATTATTATTATTTTTCCTATTTTGAATATATAATCCTTAAAATCCACCCAAACAAAAAGCATTGTCTGGCACGTTTTTCATCATACAAAATAAAGTATAAAGTACAATGACCTCAAAATAATCATCCCTAGAATATGTTACAAAAAAACAAGGGATATCCCTTAAACTGATTCATCTTCATACACACAATAAAAATCAGACACTAAAAACAAAATTCTCCATGTATAATTTCTACTACACTATACTACAATTCCCAAAAGGGATACTAAGTAAGTACATAAGCAAAAACACGCATACAACACACAACAAACACAGAAAAAGGAAAAAATAGTTCAATGTTCATTTTTAAACATAAACAAGAAGGGATATTTTTTTTTAATAATATCGTGAATGACCCTTAAATTATAGTGTCAGACATTCATTATAGAAATCTTTTAGTCCTGAGCAACTATAAATTTCTTTGTCCAAAACAAAAAATTATAATACTTAGTTGCACTATATTTACACATTATTCCAAGCAGGGTGTGTAATCTAGTGCATTTCCTAACAAAAAATACTAAATGTTGATCATCATCTCTCCTATTCTTTCAATATTTTTTTTTTGGGTAAAAGTCATTATCGGTTTCCCTCTCTTAAAAATGTCATTACAATCCCACACCCTTTAATTCCCAAAAAAATATGAAATTAAAATTGGTTCACTGAGGGTTGTAATTGCAGTAAAAATTACAATTTTGTTTTTTGTCTTTGCTATTATATCATTAATATATATTGCCTAAAAGATGTTCTCGTAGTCTTTGCTGCCAAACAAAAAATCATTGTTCTCGTAGTCCTTAGGATATTATCAAAATACCAAAAAAAAAAAATTTTGATTAGATTGCAGAATTTTTTTTTGAATAATCTGAAATATTGTTTATTTTTAAAAAAAAAAGATATTTTATCCTTTAGGGATTAATAGCAAGTTTTGAAAATCTTCTCATTTCATTTTTAGATCCAATAAACTTCCAGTTTTTATAAAATAAGAGTTTTGTAAAACATTATTTACAAAACTCTTTCGATAATGATTTTCGTTTTGTTTTACGCTAAATTGATATTAGAATCCTTTTTAACGGTTTTATAATAATAATAATAATGAAAAATTTATTTTTTTTTTAAAATAGTATAACAAAATTTATTGACTAGAAGGGAATTTTATTTAATGTTCATTTTCATTACACTGACAAGGATATTCTTCATCCATTTTTTTAATTTGATATTTGAAATGGGTAAAATAAATTTGTTCTGAGCTGGAAATAATTTTTAAAAAAAAAAAAAAGGGTTTTAAAAGATTTAAAAAAATGAAAGTTATATAAAAAGTAGTCATTCTAACCAGTAGTTGTTAAATTTCTATTTATATAATTAATAATTCCTTTTTATAGTATATAAAATGATTGTCAAAATTCTGTACATATATTTAAATATGGATTTGTGAAATTTTGCATAATGCTATAAAGAGAAAGTTTTATTCAGAAAAAGGATTAAAAAAAATATGGCCTCAGAATTTGATGTAATTTGATGTTAAAATAAAATAAAAAAGGATTATCTATTTTTATATATTCTTCAACTTGCGAAATTAAAATTTTTAGGTTGCTTTATATGAAGGATTATAAAATATATTTAGGGAATTGATTTAATAAATTAGAAATATTTAAAAGGATATTTATTATAAACTGGAATTTTATTCTTCCTCTGAAGAGTTTTCATTATTTAATATTTAATTATTAATATTATTTCTTGATAAATTTTACCATTACTTCGTCATATATTTTACCTTTTCTAAAAATTGAATCAGATTCCACTATGGAAATGTAATTATTTTTCTTCAATAAGTTCATGATATAGTGAAGGTTAATTGATTGATGGTCTTTCAATATTATACACAATATTTTGAATTTCTACAAGAAGTTTACTTCTAAGCGAATTCAAAACTATTCAAATCATTTTAACAAATTCTCAATTATTGTATTTAAAATCTTTCTTTACTAAAATTCAATTAAATTCTATAACAAATACAAAATAATATTTATAAATTAAATGAAATTTATATTAAATTTACTTTCCATTTTTTTCTTTTACAAAATTTTCCAGATTGAAAACTTGAACAGCGATTAAGAAAAAAAAATAATAATATTCAACAAAATTTAAAAGCAAATTAACACCACCAAAAAAATTCCATTATTTATACGAAAAGTATTCAAATTTAAAAAAAAAACGAAAATATAAAATCTAATAAAGTTCCAAAAAGAAAAACAAAAAGAGATATAAGAAAATTAAAACATAAAAAACATAAACTTTTTTAAATTTATAAAAACCAAAAAAAAAATCAAAAAATTATAGTAAATTATAAACAAAAAAAAATAGAAAATTTTGCTGTCGTCTTTTTTGCATTTTTTGCAATTTTATATAAAAAATTATACAAAAAATTTAAAATAAAAATAAATTTTAATAAATAAATTAACATAAAATAAAAAAGTATTATTAACATTTAAATAAAAAAAAAACAAAACAAAAACAAACCAAAATAAATTAAGAATTTTAACGAAAAAAAAACAAACTATAAAAAAATTAGATAAAATTTTTTTTTGCTAAATTTTCATTTTGAATTTAAAATTATATTTAAAAAAAAAATTAATTAATAAACAATCTATCAACAAAACCAAAAACATTATTTTAAATTATCCGGGGTTTGTGCAAAGCGCAATCAAAATATTTAAACTTTATTAATCTTAATTAGTCGAAAATTTTAATTATTATATTATATTTATAAAAATTTAAATTAAATACAAAAAAAATTATAAATTAAATTAATTTAAATTAAAAAAATATATCTTTAATAACTAATTAAAAAAAACAAGAAACCCCACAATAGTGAAATTAATTTAAATTAATTAAAAGAACGAAAGGAGAAAAAATTTATCAAAATATTTTAAATAATTTTCTGTTTTTTTTTTTAAATATATTTAAAAATAAATCAATTTTTAAAAAATGACTAACAATATGGAGACTGTAGTCCAAAATGGTGGTGCCAACAACAACAATAACGGATCGGTTGATGGTGTTGTAGATGATTCAAAAACAAATTTAATTGTCAACTATTTACCACAAACCATGACCCAAGAAGAAATGCGATCATTATTTTCAAGTATTGGTGAATTGGAAAGTTGTAAATTGGTTCGAGATAAAGTAACCGGTAAGAAATTTATAGATAAAATATTTAGTATGAATTCCAATTAGTGTTGTGTTGCAATTTATATGAAAATGTTTATCACAAATTTTGCTTACGAGTACAAATTTTCAATCAAGTAAATGATCAAAAAAGAATTTAATATATATGAAAAATTGTTTTCAAACTAACGAATATATGGATATGTACATCCAAATACTGTCACTAGAATTTAGTAAATATGGAACACATTAAAATTAGATTCTTAAAATTTTCAAATATAGTTTTGTCTTGAAATTCTTTAATTAATTTACTTCATTTCTTTTTCAGTTTTACCAGCTTCCTTAACTGCTTTGAATCCAGCATTGCAGCAAGGTAGTAGTATGTATTATGTTTTTTTTTCTTCGAAAATCTTAAATAAGAAAAAATTAATTAAAATAAAATATAAAAAAAAATTTTGAACAATTTTTATTGTAATTTTCTCTTAACTATACCAACCGAAAAATTCTATACCAACCGAAATATTAAATATTGTTTTTGTGTTCTTTAAGGTCAAAGTTTGGGTTATGGTTTTGTCAATTATGTACGACCCGAAGATGCTGAAAAAGCAATAAATACATTAAATGGTCTTCGTTTACAAAATAAAATAATAAAAGTATCATTTGCTCGTCCAAGTTCAGAATCAATAAAGGGTGCTAATTTATATGTATCGGGTCTTCCAAAAAATTTATCTCAACCAGATTTGGAAGGAATGTTTGCATCATTTGGAAAGATTATTACATCTCGTATACTCTGTGATAATATTTCTGGTAAGTTTTATATATGTACCATAAAATTATTATTATTATTACTATTTGAACCAACAATTGAACCAACAATGTTGAAGAATACTAGTTAATTGTTTTGCTTATCCTCCTTTTTCAACAAAATATTTTACAACTCTTAACATTAATATTAATCAAGTTATATAAATATAATAATAATTGATATACAAATTGTCCCAATGGAATTTTTAATTAGTTCTATAATTAATTAATTAATATGATACCTATAGATAGAAGTCCTTAAATGATAATATACCAAACAAACTACACAATATACAACATGTGCCAAGCAAATCATCGTATCAATCATATCCATTTGCTGTAATGCAACATTTTTCGATGACTGCCTATTGTGGTGGCATGTTGCATAATTGAAAAATTAGTAAAATTATTTAATTTATTACATTATTATTATTATTATTTTTATGAGAAATTATTTCTGAATTATATTTATTTTTAAATCATTTTATTTATAATTTTTTTTAAATTTTGATTTTATTATTTTTCTTTTCTTTTCTTTTTCCGTATCGTTTTAGTAACTCCATTCGGAATTGATATATCAGACGGTAAATATTTATAATTTAATTTAATTTATTATTTATTAATTTTGTGTTTTATGGAATTTTACTAATTTTCGTTAACTATTTTTCAAAATTTACATAATTAAATTCCGATCGTAAAATTTAATTTTCCTATAAAATTTTCCTACAGAAAATTATGATATATATAAATTTTTCTTTTATATTAATTTTCCAGGTCTATCCAAGGGTGTTGGATTCATACGATTTGATCAACGTAATGAAGCTGAACGTGCTATACAAGAATTAAATGGTAAAATACCAAAAGGATGTACTGATCCAATAACAGTTAAATTTGCTAATAATCCAAGTACAAGTAATAAAGCATTACCACCATTGGCAGCTTATTTAACACCACAAGCAGCAGCAACAAGACGTTTAGCTGGTGCTGTACCAAATCCTGGCCGAATAAGGTTAGAAAATTAAAAAAAATAAAAAAAAAAAATAAATAAATATTAAATTTTTTATAATTTTTCAAATATTTTTAAAAGAAAATAAACTTGAAAAAAAAAAAGAATTTTTCATATTTTTTAAAAAATCCCTCAAAAAAAATATTTTCATATTTTTTTAGTTTTTGAAACTTTTTCTGACGCGAAATTTAGTAAATTAAAGAAAACTTATTTTATTTTTGAATTTTGTCCATTTTAAATACTTTTTTTATGAATGATTGTTTGGTATTTAAATTATATGAGAGATTTTTCCTTGAAGAGCAAAAAAATTATTATGATTTTACTTATTTTTTTTAGAGATTTGAACTTTTTAAAGTTTGCTTTTTTTTTCTTATTTTATAAAAAATTAGATAAAATAAAAAAACTGAAAAGCGTGCGTTGTGCATTTTAAGTAAAAAACTTTTTTTTTAAATATATATTAATTTTTTAATTATCACTCCTCCGTACAACAGTACAAACTAATAATAATATATAAAAATATAAATATACCTATCACGTATAAACGATAATTTGATAATTTTACCAAACGAATTTCTTATGTATTTTTTATTATTACATATTATTATTATTATTTTATATTCAAATTTATTTTAACATTTCTTTTTATATATATTTTTAATATTATCATTTTCAGCAATTAAAAGCTTAAATATAATTTTTTGTAGAATTAAACCAAAATTTATTATTCTCTAATAAACTATGTATACTGATATATTCTCCCACCTGTCCACAAAATCTAATCACCGCTGTCAAGTTAGTAGTTGTACCTGCGTTATAATATGAGCGCAGCAAGTATATATTAATTTGAAATTTCTTGAAGAATGAGGCCAACGACATCACCAAATGGTAAATTCATTCGAAAATTATTGAATATTTAAATCATATAATTTTTTGTGGACTATATATTCTTCATATGGTTGCCTGATTCTCTTCTATACCAAATGGTGCAGGCACAGAACCATCAATAAGCGAAGTAGATCCAAGCACGCTATTTAAACTATGGCCGTTTTCGATAATGCAGTATGATGAGTACTGCAATGTTTTTATTCGTTTTTATGGTTGTTTAATCAACCAGACAGCAACCAGTCCACAGAAGGAGCATTAGTTAAGCTAAATTTGTCGACTTTTCACTGTCTCGATAGTCAAAATACTAGTAAAAAATAATTTATACATTGCAGTACTGCGATCATACTGCGTTTACGAAAACGACCTATTTTATATTCACGTGAATTCTCCACCGCTCGTATTGAACTCTGTTTTTCGCAGCCTGAGAAATTTAAAAGAATTATATTTTACATTATCAGAAATTTGCTAATGACAATATCTTTGTTAACTTATCTATTCCAAGAGCATAACATAGAGACTATCGGATTATTCCCTATAACATCATCCAGTTTAAGACTATTTCTAATATATAACTATGAGACCTTTTTTTGTTATCAATTTTCCATACCGTACAAAGAAAATATATTTGAAAATTATATTTTATTTTACTTTTAAATTAAAATAATTTTTGTTTAAAAAGAAGACGAAAAAATATAAATATAATTTTATCTAACCAAAAACTAACAAAAATAAAATATAATTTTTAATAATTAATTATTATTATTTTTTTAATAATTAATAAAATATAAAATAATTAAATATAAAATCATTTTTTTATACATATTATTTTTTTTTTAACTTTATCTCTACTTTTCTATTTTATAATTTTAATTTATTAATTTTATTGAAAAAAAAAATTAATTTTTTAATTAATTATTAATATTATTTTATTTATAATTTATATTGTTGTTTTTTCTTATATTTTATAGCATTGGAAAAAGCCCGATGTTAGCCATTAACAAGGGTTTGCAAAGGTGATTTTTTTTTCTACTGTTTCTCGTTTAATACTATTATTTGTACAAAAAAATGAAAAGAAATTAATTTTAATTAAAATATTTGAAAAATAATTTTATGATTTCAAATTTAAATTTTTTATTTTTTATTGTTGTGACTTCAGAAATAATTAATTTACATATATATAGCATTGACAGGAGAAATTATGTGTGTATTTCGTTTCTGTTGGGAAATTAAATTAGTCATTTATAGATACTCGCTTTAGAGATTGACAGATGATGTCCTTCTCATTGGAGGAAGACTGAAATATGATTAATAAAATGTATTAGATAAAAGACAATAATTTACACTAATTTTACACTTCATAACACTTTGAATAAAATACTTAACAGATAGTTCACATAATAATTTGATAACAGTAAGATAACAGACTTTTCAATTACTTTCAATTACTTTATAAATTACAGATAGTTAACGGTCTACTACAAGATTACATTTTACATTTTGATTAACAGTTGACTAATTTTGAATATACATATATAAAAAGGACTAACTAATTTGAAATATGAATAGACCAATATATCAATTTACTAATTTACCTTGTCAATGCTATACAATATTTGTTTATAAATAATTATCTTATTTTATTATTTATTATTTTAATTATTTTTTAACAATTATTTTAATCGTTATATTTATTTTATTTATAATTGTTTTTTTTTTTGTGATTTTTATTTTAAATTTTGTTCAACTGTTCAAAAATGCATCTTGAAAATTATAAAAATCTAGCTCATTATTGTTGTTGAAAATATTTTATTTGTTTCCTTTTCTGTTTTAATAATTATTGTATTTTTCTGTTTTGTTTCTTTTATGTTCTCTAACATTATTACTAACATAACAAATATATTTTACACTCAGAATTAACACAAATGAAAACAATGAAAATTGCACACATATAGTCTACAACGAACCCGAAACGATAATGTCCTTTATTGGATTTTCAAATTATTTTCAAAGTTTTATAATATTTTTTCTAACAAATCAAGAAAATTTTGTCATTTTTCATTTATTTACTATTTAAATTTTCCATATTTTTTTATGAAAATTCAATACTTTTAATCTTTATATTCCTGGAATGAATAAACTGCTAAGCAAAATTTATTTAATATTCGAACCTAGCCAATAATTTTCTGGACAAAATTTGAGTTAATTATAATTTATTTAATTTTTAAATTAAATTTTTATTGTTTATTTATTTTAAATTCCAAAAAAAAATTATTTAAATTTTGCAATTCTTTATTACTTTATTATGCCATCAAATTTAGCTATCTTCTATTTAAAATTTAGTTAATATTCAATTTAAAGGACATTTAATATGATATAAATAAAATTTCGTCAATTTTTTTACCAAACTTTTTTGTTAAATAAAATATTAATTAAATTTTATTCAAACTTCAATTATAGTTTGTATTTTTTTGTAAATTATATTCTATATAATTTTATTTATAATTTTAAATCAATTTTATTTAAGACAAATTCTACGTAAATTCCAAAACTCCAAAATTCGATCATTTAACTATTTCTCAAATTAAGTATTTTCCAAATTTTCTACTCTAATAATTCTATATAAAATCAAAAACACCAAACTGAAAAACACTTTTTTTACATATGAAAAAAAGGATACAACTCTGCATGCTCTAAAAATTTCAACACTATTTAAAACATATTTTCAAACAAAATCGTTTAAACTAAATTTCTTTTACTTTATTATTATTGTTAAATATTAATTTAAAGTTAAAAAAACTCAAAAATATACAAAACATAATTTTCAAATTTGTAGTAAGTTCCGTAATTTTTGTATAAATATCAAAACTTTATAAAAAAATTTTCATTTTAAATAATTTTTTATATAATATTTTTAATTTCAATTTCAAAAAGTAGTAATTTTGGATATTATACAAAATATATAATTAAATATTTTCTAGCATATTTACATATAATTTTAATCTATAATTATAAATAAAATTTAAATAAATAATCACAACAAAAAAATTAAATTAATTTAAAATATATTTACATTAAATTATTTAAAAATTAATTTAAATTTAATTAAAATTTATTTTTCTATTATTACACAAACCACAAAAAAAAAATTATAGATATTCACCATTGGCTGGTGATTTATTGGCAAATTCATTAATACCTGGCAGTGCAATGACTGGTTCTGGTTGGTGTTTATTTGTATATAATTTATCACCAGAAACTGAAGAGAATGTTTTATGGCAATTATTTGGACCATTTGGTGCCGTCCAATCAGTTAAAGTAATACGTGATTTACAAACAAGTAAATGTAAAGGATTTGGTTTTGTTACAATGACAAATTATGATGAAGCTGTTGTTGCAATACAATCCCTTAATGGATATACTTTGGGTAATCGGGTGCTGCAAGTTAGCTTTAAAACTAATAAAACTAAAACTGCGTAAATTAAATTTAAAAAAAAAACAAAATTATTAAAATTTAAGAATTAAAAATATTTAAAAAAAAAATATTAACAAAATTCTTAAAAATATTAATAACAATAATAATAAATTTCGACTGAGAGAAGAATTTGGAAATAATAATTAATTAATAAATTAAAATTTGTAAGTGGAATATTTAATTTGTTTTTTTTTCATTAAATTAAATAATTCAAATTTTCTTTAATTAATTATGGAATGTTCCATTAAAAAAATAGTTATAAAACTTATTTAATTTATATCTTCTACTCTCAATCATTTTATTAAATTTTATTTCTATGATTAATTGAAAATAATAAAATTTAAATTAACAAAAAAAAATTATACTTAATAAAATTCACAAAATAAAAACGCTTAAAAATCAGTTGGGAAAATTTATTTTAAAATATAAAAATAAATTAATTAAATATTTTTTTTAAAAAAAATATATATTAAAAAAATATTTATTTAAATTAAAAAAATTTTTTTTCTTTGAATTAATAACATTTTCTATAATTAGAATTAGAAATGACAATGTTTTTATTTATATTATTTTAACAAAATTGAATTTAAGGGACGGGAGAACACGATCACTTTAAGGGACGAATTGAATTTAAGGGACCGATCCACTATAATAATTAAGAAATTAATTTAAAAGTCAGTATATCAGTTCATTGATTTCAAATTATTAAAGTTTTGAGTCGTATGGTACGGACAGACTGTCACAGCAACAGGGAGTGAATGAAGCAACATTTGATTCTTGGTCGTGATCTTGATCGTGACTTAGATCTCTGATCATTCCCTTATAATAAATTCAATAAACTTCTAATAAATAAGTATAAGCGTTGTCACAACTCTGTCTATATTAAATTTATCATTAAAACTAAATAAATTTTATTAAAAATTCTTAAAAAAAATGTAAAAAAAGAAGAAAAATTTATACAGAAACACCAAAGAAAAAAATTAAAATTAAAAAAAAATGAGCAGGTAAAAGTTTTTAATGAAATGTGAAAAATTTAAAAAGAAGTAGCATAAAAATGACAAGAAAAATTTTTTTTTGTTTTTTTTTAAATAAATTTTATAAATAAAAAAAATGTTTAAATAAATTTAAATAAAAATAGTATAAATAATTAATTAATTATCATAAATAAAAAAAAATATTCTCATTTAAAAATAAATTAAATTAAATAAATCAAATTTATATTATAAATAAAAATTAAAACACGATGGCAATATTTTTGGAGGTTGAGGTAAATTTCAAAAAAAAAAATTTACACACAAAAAAATTATATAAACAATTTTATAATATTTAATTACAAACAATTTAAAATAATTAATAAAAATAAATTAAAGAAAAAATATATCATCAAAAATAAAAAGAAAATTTAATGGAAAAATGAAAATTTTAATAAAGAAAAATTAAATTTTAGACAAAATAAATTAATGTTTGTTAGAAATTTTTTTTTAACAAAATTAATTTCTACTTAGAAAACTGAAACGCATAAATACCGAAATATAAAATAGAAATATTATAAAAATGTCATCATAAATAACATCGCCAAAAAAATATATATAGTAAGTCAAATAAAAACCACCATTAAATATATAAAATTAAATTATTTAAATGAAAAATTGCACAACAAGACGAAGCATGACGGACGGGAACGGATTGTGACAAAATAGACCGAAACGTGACAGAAATAAATGTCAAAATAGAGCAAAACGTGACAGAAATAAATGTCAAAATAGAACGAAACGTAACAGAAATGAACGTTACATCAAATATTACTTACTATATATAATTTAATAAACACTCAAATTACTAACACGAATGTCAAAACTTCTGCTTCCAAAATCAACAACCAGAAAAATATTTACATTAAAAAAACTGAAATGAAAGATTTTACTGAAATTATCAAAGAGCATTAAAAAAATAGCAAATAAGTGTTTAAATAGTATTTAGGAAAAAAATTTTTACGCGCAAACAAGAAAAAAAGAAAAACCCAAAAAAAGGACAACCTAAACTGTGAATATGAAAAAATATATGAAAAAAATATATTTTTAAAAAATAAAATAAATTAAAAATCCCAAAACTGTGAATAAAAAATTATACATATATAAAAAATAAAAAAATTCAAATAAAAATTATATAGTTAAAAAAATTTGTTTTAAAAGAAAAAACTTCATTTATAAAAAGTTCTAGGCACTAAAAGTATAATTAAAATTAAATATATACAATTAAATATAAATTTCTTATTTTTAAGTCAAATTTGACATATTTGGCAAATTTTGACAGCATATGTCAACTGCAAACTGTTAAAATGCGTATTAACATTAAATTTTTTATTTATAATTTTTTTATGTTCACATAATTGCTATCTTTACGTGAATAATTTGAATAAACATTTCCAAATGTTAAAACGCGTTACGTATCATAACGTAATGTAACGTATTATAAAGTAACGTAAATATAGTTTTGGCAAATTATATAAGTAATGTCATTTTTTTAATCGTTATATTTAATATAAAATATACTTTAAAAAAATTTTAAAATAGTGTCTAGAATTGCAAAAATTATTCCGACAAAAATGATGATTATTAAATAATATTTTTTTGCTATAACAAAAATTTTTTGTGTTTATTTATTTTTTTAAATCAAAAACAATATTTATGCACGCACATTATATTAAATATTATAGATTTGCTTTATATACCAGTAAAAATTTGAATAATATATCAAATTTAAATTTTAATAATATAAAATCTTTCTTTTAATTATTTTTCTTATTCAAAATCATGAAGATTGCAAAATACAGAAAAACAACATCATTTTTTATAGTAATATAAACACAAAAGTTAAATTAACAAAAAACATGAACTGAAAAACGAACCTAAGAAAATCAAACAACATAAAATCGACCACAACCACCTGAAAAAAAAAATATATATATATAAAAAATTAAATAAAAAAATATATAAAAAATAATAAAATATTATAAAATAAAATTGTTCTTTACATCACCTAAAATCACCCCCCCCCCTCCGCCTCACGCCCTTAATTGTTTTTAAATTATTTTTAAAAACCAAAATCAGGGTGTTTTTTTTCATAATTAACCATAACACCCCCCCCCCCCCTCTTTCAATATTACAATTATATACGAACAGACAAAACCACTAAAAAAAGTTCACATGCTACAAAAGTTAAAACTAACCTAAAAAAAAACAATATTTAAAAAAAAAAAATAAATAAAAAAAAATTAAATATTTAAATTTAATTTTTAAAAAAATTAACGAAAAAAAAATTACACAAAAAAAAAATGAAATCCACACAATATTAAAATTTAAATAAAATTGTAATTATCATAAATGTTTCCACTTTTTTCGTGTCTCTCTGTAAATTATTATTATCAAAATAAAAACAAAAATAAAATAAAAAATAAATATATTTAATTAAATTAAATTAATTAACAAACAAAAAAAACTATTGATGTTCAAAAACTACTAATTTATTATTATCATTATTATAAATTATTAAAAAAAATTATAATTAAAAAAAAATATCAAAAAAATTAAAAAAAACTAATTGAAAAAAATGGAAAAAAATATTAATTAAAATAATAAAAAACATAGTAAATTTATATTATTAATAAATAAATAAAATCATTAATTTAATTTATTATTAAAATTAAAATTACCAAAGAGATTTCTATTTATTTGTTTTTTTTTTCAAAAATCCATCAAATAAAATTTAAAAATGAAAAAATTTGTTATTTCCAAAACAAAAAAACCAAAAAAAACATTCTTTAGAAAAATGTAATTTAAATATAAAATGTTAAACAAATTAGAAATCAGTAAATTAATTATTAATTATGTGTTTAATAATAATTAAATATTTCATTTATCTCATCATATTTAAATTTATTTCATTAATATAACATTAATATAACATTAATGATTAATATACTGGCTAAAATCTTTAGGACAAACTATATTTGAAATTTTCAAATGTGGTATACGAAAAAAAAACAAATCCGGAAAACCGGATAGAAAATATCTAATTTTCGAAAAACTGGATCAATATATTTTTAACGGATTTTAACTATTCTACTAGTTCAAATAGTTTGGTTCCAGTATAGGAGGCTTACCATTGCTATATTCTCTCTGTTTGATTAAATTGATAGTAAATTAAGTTCTACTAATTTTTTTTGGTTTTTGCGGTTATGACATTTTTTTTTAAATATATAAATATAAGAAATTTCTTTTTGAGGTTATGGGAAAAAAAAATGCGCAATAATTATATTTTGTTGCAACTCCCAAAAAAAAAACGTGTGCACACAAGGTGGGATATTTGCAATAATTATTTATTTACAACAAATAAATTTTTATAATATATATTTAAAAAAACAATTTTAATCTTTAACCTTTTTTCTTCGTATTTTGTGTGATTTTTTTTATAAACAATATTTAATTTATTTTTCCAATTTTCTTTTTCATTGATTTTTTTTAATTCAGGATTTTTAATAATATTACTTAATGCAAATTTTTAATATTATATATATATATATTATATTTATAAATAATTAATCTTAAATATTTTATGTCTAGTCAATATTTATATTTATATTTGTGTCATTTACAATTAATTAACAAAAAATTTAATATATTTAATTTTTTTTTATTTTAATTTTTAATTAATAAAAAAAAAATATTTATAAATATATTTAAAAAAAAACAACAAATATTTATATTCGATGGTAAAAATTTTCCATATTTTAATTATTATTATTATTATTATATTTATTCTCTATATTTAAACCAAACAAAAAAAACAAAAAAAAAATCATAATTAATTAATTAATTAAATATTATATTTATAATTAATAAAATGTAATTTCAATATTGTTCTCATTAATTAAACTCAAAATTATAATTAACTTTATTATAAATTAAAATTTTAAAAACATAATTAAAATATATTTAAATGTCTAATTTATATTTAAAAAAAAATTCTTTTATCTTTATATATATTATAGATTTTAAGTTAAATAAAAAATCTCATTAAAAAAAAAAACAATTTAAATATTTAAGAAAAAATATTTTAATTAATAAATTTAATTATTTTTATTATTTTTCATGATTGTTTTTTTTAAGAAAAATTTTGTTTTTATGGTATGTAAAAAATTTGCAAACAAAAAATTAATAAAAAAGAAAAATACTGAAATTTGTAGAAAAATAAAATGAAAGAAAATTATTTTTCTGAGATTACTAGATAAAAATTTCAAATACAGTATTTTTTTTTTCTTTTATTTTTTTTTTTAGAACATTTTTTAATTTAATTAAAAATTTACTAAAAATGAAAAATTAAATAAATATTATAATTAAAAAAATGATTTATACAAGCAAAAATGAAATAATCAAAATAAAGAAAAAAATTAAATAAACAACAACAAAAACACACAATCGAAAAATATATTATTTCCAAAGTATTACAAAATAAAATTTTAAATTAAATAAAAAAATAAAAAAAAAAATATTAACAAAAAATTACATTAAATATTTCTTAAAAAAAAAATATATTAATTAAAAATATTATTATAAAATACAAACAAACAAAAAAAAACATAAAAAAAAGTAAATAAACATTTAAAATAAAAACAATTTCAATGTTTTGTTTTAATTATTTAGAAAAGTTTTGTTTTACAGGAATTTTCCAATCACTTTTGGTATAATTTAAAATTAAAAAAAAACTAAGGTACCAAAAAAAAAAAACTAAGGTTTCCGAGGACCATAATTTCCATTTTTCCCCACCAGTCTTAAAATCAAAATTTTGAAGAAATAATCATGAATTGATTAAACTTAACATATTTTATTTAAATATTACCCAATGTATGCAAAAATAGTATGAATTGACGGCGAATTCAAATTCTGTTATAAAAATGTTACCATAATTCTATCAATTCGGATGAGATAAAAATCAAAAAAACTAAAAAGATGACAAGAAATTTAAAAACTTCATCTTTTACTATTATTTTCAGATAATGTCATGCTGTAAAATTTAATTTAGTATATGTACATAACATTTATAAAAATACATTTAATTTTATTTGTAGGAGTATTCTAAATACTTGTATTTAAAGGGTGTTTCATAAGTCGGTGCCGAAAAGTCAATTATAAATATTTAAAACAATTAAAATAAATAAAATAAAATAAATATTCGGTTGTACAAAATGTTTATTTCTTTACGAATATAACATACATTTACACTGCTAAAGGGCCTTTTTCAGCTACATTACGTAAATTTTTGCGGAACTTTAAAAAAAGATTTTTTCCAGATTTTGATAGAACTTGCTTAGAAATTTTTAACTACAACCGTTTGAACTGGGGAAGACTATATGCACTTTTGTTTGCTAATTTAAACCCTTTTTTACAAAGAGCCCAGTACCGCTCTATAGGTCTGCATTGTGGTAAATTTGGTGGATTATCTTTTTTTGCAACAAAGTGTATTTTGGCTTCAGTTAATTTGTCTACTAAATTTTTTGCATAATGAGCTGTAGCAAGATCTGGCCAAAATAAAATTGGTCTTTTATGCATTTTTATTTTACGTTAATTCATCTTTTTTCAATAAACGGTATTTTTCCATTTATTGTACCAGTAGTAATAAATACATCTGAAACATCACCATCCTCCGCAATAGCCTGCCAAACCAGATATTTCTTAGCAAATTTCGATTTCGATGCGCATTTATTTTCTAAACTTATTTCTGCATCTGGTGCCTCACTATAAAATTCCTCTCCTGGTATTTCATTCGGATCAGCAAACACATAAGTCTCATCATCCAAAATTTAAAAAAAATTTCCTGCACTACGAACACTCATTTTGTAAAGTTTACGAGCACCCTGCATTGCTCTCTGTGCCTGATTTTTGATATACTTTGGCTTTTTCTGCTTTTTTGTTGTTGTTATGTTTAGTTTTTTTTAGCTCTGACTACTGTTGAAGGAGTAATATTGAGTTTACTTGCAATTTGTCTTACGGAAATTGATGGTTTACGTTTAACAAGTCTCATAACTTTTCTTTGGATATCAAAAGTATTGGCTATTGGTTGTCTTCCTGGAATGGCTTTATATTTTACTATTCCAGTATCCAAGAATCGTTTAATTATGTTTCTTGTTGTTCTAGCGGAAATACCGTGTTGCTGAAAATGTTTAACTGTGAAATTTTTTTCAAATCATTAGCTTGGAAAAAAGTAATAACTTCTTTCGATCGAATTTCATGTTCTTTGCTACTCATATTGAAAAACCGAACAAATATAAACACTTGTTTACACACATCTAATTGCGCACTTCAAATTCCAAAAAAGAAAATTTTCAAAATATCATGGCATTCTTAAATATAACAATTTTAAAATTCGGCACTGACTTCTGAAACACCCTTTATTTAATAAATTTGATTCAAAATTTTTTGTGAGTGTATATTTCATTTATTCTTTTACCACCTTAATATATCCCACTAACCACTAACATGTAACACTGGATAGAGGCAGCCTACTTCGCCATTGCTTACAAAGCCAATAAAGGAATAACGATATGCTTCTGCTGTGCAAACTATTTAATCTAATATGTATTAATAAAAAAATAAATTTCAAATAAATTATTCAAAAAAATTTAAGTTTCTTGTAATTTTTATTTTTAATATTTCCTCTGTATATAACTAAATTTCATATTTACATATTTTAATTATATAATTTATTTATTATTATTATTTTCATTTAAATTTTTATTCAATTATTATTATATTTTTTTTATTAATATATTTCGTTCAGTTTTTTTTGACAATTACTTTTATATTTTTTTAAGTATATTTAATTTATTTAATTTCATAATTTATAAATTTTCGCAAATTATTTTTGTTTTTATTAAATATTTGAGAATTTTCATTTTCATTTTTTTTTTTGTAATTTTTGCGTGTAATATTTTTTGTTTTTTAAATTTTAAATTATTATTTTATTATTATAAATTTAATTTTTAATATTGTTCTTGTATATAATTTTAATATTTATTTACTTTTTATTTTATTTTTTCTAAGTGTTCCTATCTAACTAACCTTTTTTTTGTAATTTTTGTTTTGTGTCATTTTACATAAATAATATTTTATATATAATTTTTTTATATAATAATGAAATATAATTTTTTAGTAATAAATAATTTAAATTTAATGTTTTTTTTATTATTTTAAATTTTATTAGAATAATTTCATAGATTTTATTTATTGAAAAGTATATTTAGGTAATTTAATTTTGTTCAAATATTTTCTTCAAATTAATTTTTAATTATTATTTTGTATTAATATAAATTTAAACATTTTATCATTTTATTTATTTAATTTTTTTTAAATATCTTACAATTCTAATACTTTGTTTTTCTGTTTATTTTATTTTATATAATTTTTTTTTTGGGAAAATTTATTTATGCTTTTAAATAATTTTGCATGTTCATCAAAGATTTATTTATGCTTTTAAATAATTTTGCATGTTCATCAAATTATGCTTTTAAATAATTTTGCATGTTCATCAAAGAATTTTTTTTATACATTTTCCTTTTTTGATAAATTTTTTTGTCATTTTACTTGGAAAGTTTTTTTATTTTTTTTTTTTAATTATATAAATATTTTCTTTTGCATTTAAAGCACAATTAATTATAAAAATTAATTTGTTATATATTTTTTTTGCTGATTTTATAAACATTTAATAATAATTGATAACATAATACATTACCCAGTAGTACATAAATTTATAATTGCATATATATTCAAATTATACTTCAAAAATTTTATACAAAAAAAAATCGGATTTTAGTGCAGATTTTTCAAAATTTTTAATCGGATTTTACGAAATCCAGTTTGACTTCATAATTTTTTTTCATATTTTTTGAACATTTTTCTTACCTCCTTTTTTCTATTTGTTTCTTTACGAAATATTTTAAAAATAATAATAATTTTTAAAGAAAGGATAAAAAAAAGTAAATAAATTTGATAATGATTTGAAATAAAATCGTTATAATTTTTTTGTAGGAAATTATTTTTTAACTTTTTTTTATATTAAAATTGAAACGAAACCACAATAATTTTATTATTGAAAATTGGAAAAATATAGTACTTTTCACTCGAATTTTAAGGCACTGTCTGACTTGTAGCTCGAGCAGCAAAATAATTATTGACAATTCCAAAAATATTTTATGATCAAATTATGGATTACTGAAACTTCGTTGGGAAATTGCATTTCAAAATAACTATTTTTGTTACACAAAGGAAATATTCAGACAAAATTAAAAATTATTAAAGCCTAAAGAACCTTAGGCTCTGCTTCCGACCATGAAGAGTAATAAATTGTACACAATTGAAATTAAATCATTTCAACCAAAAAGACTAAAGAGGATATATAAATACTCATGCAAAGAAATAAGTTTTCCCATAAATTGCACAGCATGAAAATTTAATTATTAAAAACTCGAAAGGATTTATATGCTTATAACCATATTTATAACCATATTTCCAAAATAATCAATTTTAGAAATTCGAATTTGAAGATAAAATTCCAAATTTGTCTGTCCTAAACTAAAAAGATCAAAAATACAGAAAAACTTTTCCTGTTTTTAAAAGGATCAAAAATACAGAAACCAAAGAAAAAAACGACTGAAAAAAAAATATTTCAAAAAAATTAAGATTTTTGGGTAATGAACCAAACAACGAAACGAAAATAAAAATATTTCATAATTTTTTATATATTTTTTTATTTATTTAAAAATTGTTTTATTTTTTTTATTTATTTTATTTAATAAAATTTTTAATTTCTTCATTTTTATATTTATATTTATTTATTTATTTATTTATTTTATATATTTTTTGTTCAATATTCTCTTATCGTCAAATTTGTTTAAAATGATTTTTTATTTTATTTCCTTTTTTTCTTTTTGTATCCCAGAATTGAAATATAAAATTTAGTTTTCCATTTTGTAGATTATAATAATAATTTATTCATATATTTTTTAAATAATTTTTTTTACTTTGATGAATTTCCTTCAAAAAGCAACGAAATCAAAAATTTGAAGAAGAAAAAAATGATAATAAACGAAAAATTTTTAAATTAAAAAATTTGAGTGATTTGAAAAAGATTTTTTTGCAAAATCAAAAAAAGATAAAATAATATAAAAACTATAAAAACAAATCTAACTTAAAAAAAAAGAATTTGAATAACAAATACTTAAAAATTTATGAAATTTCCATTTTTTTTTAGTTTTTTTTTATTTTTATTAAGAAAAAGATTTATATTTAAAAAAAAATTATTTTAATTAATTATAATAATTAAACATTACGAAAAAAAAAATAATAAAAAAAATTACACAAAATAAAAATTTTAATAAATGAAAAAAATAATAATAATGTAATTATTTATATATTCTACACCGCCAGTTATCAAAGATTTTATTAATTTTTTTTTCTTGTAATTATTATTTTATTTAGCATATTTTTTTTTTATATAATAATTTTTTGTAATTTATTTTTTATCCTAAAACTGTGAAACTTATAATATATTTTTTTTTATATATATATATATATTTATTTAAATTTTTCTTCTGTTAATTTTTTAATTAATATTTTCCTAGAAAAAACATTATTTCTTAATAATAAAGTTATATATTTATAATAAAAAAAGAGAATAATCATTAGCAAAAAAATTACATATAGTATATATATAAAAAAAATTATTTAATTGAAACTAAAAATATTCATAATTACATTTTCTTAAGAAGAAAAACACTAAAATTAAAAATTGTATTTTTTTATGTTTCTTTTTTTTCTTTTTTTTTTTAATTAATTTTATTTGAATATAATTTTTATTTTTTAAAACTATTTTAATTAATTAATTAAAAATAGAAATCTACATAAAAAAAATTAAAATAAAAACGATTGTTGAAAACTTAAAAATATTATAATTATATTCAAAATAAAAAAAAGGGTATTTGTTTATAATCACTAAAACTTTTTCTGTTTTTTTATTATTATTTTTTTAATTTCTTATAATAATTAATATTAATTAAATTTTATTTTATTTTTTATTTACCTTAAAAAATATATCTTGTTTCTTTTTTAGAAATTATTTGAAATTAAGATAATTAATTTAAAAAACAAAAAGAACAAAAAAAATTCTTATTTCATACTTGAATATTTAATTTCCAAGAGAAATATATTTTTTTATTATTTTTTTTACATCTTATTTCTTGTTTTTTTTACACAATGTTTTTATTATATTTATTAATTATATATATATATATATATATATATATCAGTTTTTTTTAATTGTATTTGTTAAGTAAAAATATGGTGGTCAACAATTTATAAAAAAAAACTGTTCATATATATTTTATTAAAAACTATCGTTTTTTTAAGTGTCAAATATATCAGGTCGAAATTAAAAACTTTCAAATATAATTTTATATTATTGCGGCGAATTCATTTTTTGCGGCGAATTCAAATTTTATGGCGAATTGGCATATTCATTATTTGCTATATTTCTTGGCATATTTTAATAATTTATTTAATATTAAATTACCAATTTTAAATTAAATTAATTTGAATATTGATTTAATATGAAGTGGGAAAAATTACATATGTATAAATGTTGAAGAATTGAAGAATTTTTCATTTGAGAATTTTTTTTAAATTAATTTATTATATTTAAAAAAATACACTAAATATTATTTGTTTAATAATTTGAGAGAAATTAATTGAAATATTAAAATAAATTGCCAAGTATAATTTTTTTTTATAAATTGTTGAACACACAAAATATGTTTCTAACTATTTTCATTAAATATTTAAATTTTTCTCCTCTTTTTTTTTGTTTAATTTTATTTATATATTTTGAAATTGATTTTTTTTAAATTATTTGTATTTATAAATGTTTTGATAAAGCAAACTTTTTAATATTGTTTATAATATATTTTAAACAGTTTTTTTTTGTAATTTAATCAAATAAAACTTATGTTTCTTTTCATTTTTTTTTATAATAATTATTTTGCTTATTGTTGAATTTAAAAAAAATTTTAATTATATAAAAATAGGCAAAATTAAATGGAAAAAATATAAGCAAGTTTTTTTTATAAAATTTGAAATTTTAATTAGAAACTATAAAACATTATTAATTGTATTTTTCATATAGAATTTCCTTCTTGACTTGATTTCATATTTATATATTTTTGTTTGTTTTGTTTGTAAGGCGAATTTAACTTTCTTTTTTTTTGTAATTATGAAGTCATTTTTTATAGCAATTATTTAAGTTTGATGATTTTGTTTTATTTTAAAATTATATATATAGAAATCTGCACTAAAATTTATATTTTTTTATCCCTTATAAACATATTTTCTAATAACAATTTTTTCATCAATAGTTTCTTTCTTCCTGTGCCATTGTTTAATTGAAAACTATTCTTCGTCACTTAATGCTTCATATTGTGCTGATAGTAAAGGTTTTGGTTCAGCTGCAATTGATTGTTGTTGTTGGGATGACGAAGATGATCCACCATCCATATTTTTACCCTGTGGTACTAAACTAGTACCAGATACATTTAGAGCACTAAATGGATACGCATATGTTGTTGTTGCAAATGTTGTTACCGGCGGTTGTTGTTGTTGCTGTGATTGATAATGTGATGAATCATTATTTTGAGATGATGGATGATTATTACCAACACTACTACTAGTAGCAGTACTACGCCTACCATCTTCATAACCACTTGGTGTCATTTTACTACCACCACCTACATGACCATCTTGATCTTTACCATGATGTCGTTGTTGTTGCTGTTGATGATGATGTTGTATATCATTACGTTCATGATGATGCATACCACTACCACCACCATGTCCATCATCTGGACGACGTTCATCTTCTGTTCGCATTGCCTCAACTATACGATTTTTAACATAACAATCAAGTGCAAATGGATGTGTTGATCCACCACCAGCACCACCACCACCTGGACCACCGCCAGGCATTCGTCTATCCATTAAACCAGGTGGCGGTGGACCACCTGGTCCATAAAAAGAACTATCTAACGGCATTATAATTTCATGAAATTTATTACGTGGTGATGGTGGCTGTGCCATACGAATTATTTGACGTTCATCTGGTGTATTAGATCGATTACTACCACCACTACCACTATTGCCAGATTGTGGTCCACCACCACTAACTGGTAATTGATTAACAACCTTATTACGTTCAGCTGCTTCAGCTTCTTTTTGTTGCATTCGACGATTATATTTCCATTGATCTGTTGTTACAATTGGATCTTGAAAATATGCCATATTCATATATGGGGCACGTAAATGCATTGGATTTGGCCCATAATCTTTTTGTATTATTGAATCAGTTAATTCGCCAAGTGTTATACTTTTTGTAACAGTTTGTTGTTGTTGTTGTTGCTGCTGCTGTTGTTGTTGTTGTTGATTACGATTTATACTACTACCACTGCTACTAGTACTGCTATTACCACCACGATCACCATCTAAATCAATATTAATTACATTTGGGGAATTTGATTTGCCATTATTTTCAACAGCTGCAATTTGGGAAGGAACCGGATGTGGTGGTTCACGTGTTGAATACTGAAAAATTATATTTTAATATTAAGAACAACTAATTAATTTTATTTAATTATTTTATATCACTTACAAATGATCGAGGTGGTGCCTCTCTATTTATCTGTGCTGCTGGTGGGTCACTTGTTCCTTGATTTATTGAATGTTTTATAATAGCGTCAATTAAACTGGCAGCAGAAAAAGTACTTTCATTTGGTCTATTTGGTGCATGTTGTGGTGGTGGTGCCCTATGATAACTAATTTAATAAAAAAACAGAATTATTATTTTATTACAATTGAAAATTTTTTTTATAAATATTTCCAAAATAAAAAAGAATCAACTTACGGATCTCTTTCTCTCTCCGGAATTCCTCTTGGAGCTGTATCTGCTCTTAAAAATGGTGGACCACCTACTGCAGCAGCAGCTGCAGCTGAATTAGCTGCAAACATTCTAGCTGTTTCTCGACGACGTTGTTCTTCACGTTCTTGTTCTTCTGCTGCACGTTCTCGTCTTTCACGTTCTCGTTCACGTTCAATTCGGTCACGTTCAACACGTTCATGATGCCGCTCGACACGTTCACGTTCCTGTCTTTCTTGACGATCGCGTTCCTGCTGAGCATGAATACGATTATATTGTTCGTGCCGCCGATGAAGATCAACAGCTGCTGCTGCTGCTACCTGTTGTTGTCGGAAATGATGTTGATGTTGTTGTTGTTGTTGTTGTTGCTGTTGTTGTTGTTGTTGTTGCTGCTGCTGTTGTTGCTGTTGCTGCTGCTGATGATGTTGTAGAGCTGCCATTTGTTGATCACGTTGTAAATATCGAATATCATGATGTACAGCACCAGGATGATCTAAAACACTTGGATGTGGAACACCACCACCAGATCCAACATTACGTTTCTCATCTTTTTGTGGAACTGGTAGTTGTGGTTGTTGTACAGCAACATCAACAAATGATGAAAATGCTTCATGACCTAAATTTAATTTATCAATAAATATTTCATTTAATATATCTTTTTTATATCTTACCTGGAGGAGGATAATGATGTGGCATTATATGTAATCGATTTGGTGATGGTGAAGGTGGCTTTGAACCACCTGTATTATGTCTTTGTATAACTCCTTGTCTTTGTGGTGGCGGAGTTCTATGAGGACTTGGAGTACTACAAAAAAAAACATATTAGAAATGAAAATATTATACAAAAATTAGTTAAAACTATTTTACCTATTAATATGTTCAGCTGGTGATGTTCGACTTAAATAATCAGCTCTACCACGATCCTTTTCCGTATAATATATCGATGCTGGTGAACTAGACATTGGACCAACACTACCACCACCAGATCTTGGTGATGGTGATTCTTTATCACCACGACTAACACTTCTTTGTTGGCCATGCATTTGTTGTGACGTCATATAATCATGCATTACAATTTGCCGTGAACTAAGTTGCGGCGATTGTTCCAAAGCATAAGCAGATCTAGCATAAGCCGAATTTACGAAATTTTGTTGAGCAGGTGATGATTGCTGTTGCTGTGATGGTTGTGATTGTTGCTGTTGTTGTTGTGCTGGACTCTGTCGACTACTAGTTTTATAATAATCATATACAACACGTTGCTGTTGTTTATCTTGTAAATGATGTGTTGGTAAATGAACTGGTGTACCTTGTGTTATTGAACCTAATTTATTACTATTACCACCTACATCACTAGCTGATGGTGGTGTTTGTCTTAAAATACCATCAAAACGTGGACTTAATGTTGTTGAACATTGAACTAAAATTTGTTGTTGCTGTTGTTGTTGCGAATTAACTGGAGTACCATGAGTAATTGAACCTTTTGGTCCACCAATCATTTGATTTGGACTTGGTGATTGTTGATGATGAACTTTTGGACTTAACTTTTGTGAAAGTTTTCCTTTTGATTGTGGATTCATTGCAGAATGTTGTTGTCGTGATCCAGGCTGCTGCTGCTGTTGTTGCTGCTGCTGTTTGTGAGATATAGGGGCAGGTACTTGAGACACATAGACAGAGGGTGATTTTGATAAACGATTTATATCACCAACTAATGGTGGATGATGATAACTTAAATATGCTGGATTAGGATGCTGTTGGGATTGCTGTTGTTGTTGGGAAGGAAGTGGTGGTTGTAATGAACCTGGTTGCATACCAATTTGTATTTGTTGTGGATTATTAGATTCATTACGATACATTGATATTGGTGGATTATGTTGTTGTGTTAATCTAGATGCATTAGGTTGTTGAGGCGTTAATTGTTGTTGAGATAAATGTATTGTAACATCTTTATTATTTGAACCAGTTGTTGGTTGTTTCTTTATACTTAAATCTAATGTTTGTGGTTCTGGTTCATTTGTTCTATAAATTATATCATCTTTATCTGTAACATTCGGACGTAAATCATGCGGCACAGATGTTGTATGTTGTTGATGTGATTGAACTTGTGATGATTTAACTGGTGTAATTGTTGCTGATATACCATGTTGATGTTGTTGTATCATTTGTTGTGTTTGTAAATGCGAATGAGAATTAACTATTGATAATGTTGCTAAATTATCATTTGACTGTGAGCTAGATTGTTGTTGTCGCTGAACTGTTTGTAAACCACCTGCAATTGCAGATGGTTGTTGTTGTGATGATGGTGTAACTGGAATATCATTTCGAAATTCTCTTATAAACGTAACATCATTGTTATTATTATTACTACCATTACCATTTGAACCATTACTATTACCATTACCATTACCACCACCACTACCACGATTATTATTATCAATTGGACTTGGTCGTGTTGTTGGTTTTGGTCCGGCTGTTTTCAAAGAACGTTCAATAAAATTAAATACAATTTCACGTACGTTCAATGATTGAGCAACTGGATCACCACCTGCACCACGTTGTGGACCATTTGGTAATTGTCCAACACCAGTTACAACTGGTGGTATCATACCAGATACACCAGCAATACCACCACTAATATTTGCCTCTTGATGTATTATTACTTTTGGACTTTGTCGATTTGCTGGTGAATTTTCATTTTCTTCGTCTGCTGTTTCTGTAGCTGAACTATCATATTCTTCTTGAGTTTTTTGTTTACGCGGTGCTTGACCCAATGGTGGTAATAGTCTATCATCTATAGAGGATTTCGTATTACCACCACCACTACTACTACTACCACCGCTACTAACACTATTTGAATGATGTAATTGTTGTGATTGTATTGATGAACCACTACTTATAATACCACCTTCTGTTGATGATTCACTTGTTTTTTGTATATGCATAACATTTGATGATGATGATGGTCTTATTGGATTATTTGGACTTTCAGCTGATGCTGTATCACTACTAATCATATCTCTTTCATCACATGATGATGTACTTAAATCTGATTCATCATCACAATCAGTTAATAATGATGATTGTTGTTGTTGCGGTTGTGGTTGATGTTGCTGTTGTAGTTGTTGATGTTGTGGTTGATGTTGTCGCCTTAGTAAATCATCATCATCATTTAATTGTTGATGTGGATCTAATTTACGACGAATACGCATTAAACATGCTGAACAACAACGTGTTGCTGTTGTTGGTATTAAAAATTCTTGTAATATTGGATCACGTATTTCGGGTGGTGCATCAAATAATCGTGATGGTATATTATGTAAACGTTTGGCACGATCTTTTGGATTTGGACATGTTGGTAATGGACAATTTGGATAACGATTTCGTACCGATTTACATTGACATGAATTACAAACCCGAGCACCAGTTGGTATAACATCATCAGCAATACCATATTGTTGACCACGACCTTTCTTTAATGGTCTTGTACGTGGACATAATTCTGTTTTACATACAAAACATGGATGAAGTTTATCTATAACAAAAAAAAATTTACAATGATATTATTCTAAAAAATAACACAAATTCGCTTCAAATCTAATAACATTTTAAGCGGATTAATTTAAAATTTATTATGTAAACATAATAAAATACAAAACATTCACAACAAAATTGAATTTTCTTTGGAGTCGCGTACTTTTTTTTTTCTTTTTTTTATGGAAAATCAAACATGAGAAATAAATAAAAAATACTTTTCTTTATAATTTTATAGGAAATTAAATATGAAAATTTAAATAAATAAAATTAGACTTTTATTTATAAAATCATTTTTTATGGTAAATTACTTATTTAAAATGTTTTGAGAGTTACAAAAGTAAATACTAAAAACAGGCAAAATGGGGAAATGGAATTTACTTTACTTTTTTTTAATGTTTAAAAATAGAACGAATTTTCTTTTGGACAAATAGAATTTTTTTTTAAATATATGTGTACATAGAATAATTCTCTGGCTGAGGGGCAAAACCACTTAAGTCAGAATTTAATAAATTATTTAAATTCACCTAAGTCAATTTTTATACCAGGCGGGTGTTTTGGCAAAAACACCTAAGTCCCTCTGTATGAAAACTTAAATTTATGAAAATAAAAAAAAATAAAAAAAAGTATAAAAATTGACTTAGGTGAATTTAAAAAAATTTATTAAATTCTGACTTAAGTGGTTTTGCCCCTCAGCCAGAGAATTTTTCCAAGAAATAATTTCTTTAATAGCAACGAAATTTGATTCGTTTGACTTTTTTTTAAAAAAATGATTTACAAAAATTTTATTTAAGCTAAAAATATAGAAATCTTTGTCTGATATTTATGTTCTATATATGAAAATAAAGATTGAAATCTACATTTTCAAAATCTGTATGGTTTTTATATTGTATCTTAAAAATTGAGTACTTTAGTTTAGAGCATCTAGAAGGTGACACCCTTTTTTCATGTTTTTTCCTATAAAATTGGCACATGATATTTGGAATTGGTTTGGATATTTTTATTACAATTAAAATTCATAGACACCAAATTCACCTATATTGGATGAAATCGATATTTTACGCCAAAAAAATTACAAGGGATACATCCAAAAAATCCGAATTCTCCAATGTAGACAAATTTGGTGCCTATAGACGCGAAATCGTAATTATAACAAAACTATCCAAAAGTTATATCTTTTCTACAATTTCTATTTAACTAAATTTTCAATATATGCGAATACATTTTTATGTAATTTTCATATTAATTTTAATTAGTCTAAATTGATTTTACCCCAAAAATAAACATAATTTTCTTGACATTTTAAATTTACTTGCTCTCTTCTCTCTCTATAAAATATTTATTCTTGTTTACATAAAAATCACAAAACCAATAAAAATATAATTTAATAGAAATTATCAATAAATCAAAAAAAAAAAAGAAAAAAAAAAAAAAATCTAACATCTTAAAACCAGTTTTCTGTTGATATTCCACAATCTTTCATTTTCACAATCGTTCAATTCCCCCTTTTTCACCATAAACACAAAATATAAAATTTTCATCTAGAATAAACTTTCATTTTACTTAAGAAAAATCAACAAGAAAATTGGTAAGAAAAAAGAAAAAGATGAAGGTGAATTTATATTAGCCCAAAGGACTTGTAGCTCTCTTCTACTTTCAAATATTATGTCTAGAAAATTATAGAAATCATTTCAATTTTTTTTTAATTCAATAAATGGAATTTTTAAACAAATAAAACCCTTAGGAGTTTTCCTTTTTTTGGTGGTTTTTATTATTGAAGGGGGAGGGGAGGACGAAATAAAGATTCAAGGACTGATTTTACTTTCCTTATACTCTCCTAAGTTGTAGAGAATATAAACGATCGAAAATAGAAACAAAGACCCATATACACACACACAATGTCCCACTAAGGATACAAAAATATAATAGTGGATCGCGATGGTCCAGTAAAAGAAAATTCATTTAAGAAAAATATAAGGAATTTCGTATTTGTAGTATGAGGAGGAGCAGAATTTTTGTGACTCTTATTTTTTTTCTCTATAGAGAAATTTTTTTTTGCTTATTGATATTAGGAGGAAGAATTTCTATCAACATTCCTTGGGCTTATTGTTGTTGTTTTTACTTCATTGCCAATAAAACGGATGATGATGTCAAACGACAATAAAACGGATGATGATGTCAAACGAGAATAAAACGCAACAGAAAAAAAAATTGTTTCAAAATATTTTCTTTCTTCTTCTTTTAAAAAATTATTACAATTTTTTTATTGGTTTCCGAGGAAAAAATCAATCAAAGATAAAAGGTAAAAAAGCAATCACATTTTTTATTTCAATTTAAATATTTGCGTAAGAGATGGAATTTTCATTTAATGTTTTTTTTTCATAATAGAACAAGAAAAAAATTAATATTGGAAATTATTTGATATAAATTTTAAGATTTATTAAAATTTGAATAAAATTTCAATTTAATTTTCCATTTTTTTTGCAATTTAGAAATTGAAATTTTAATCTTACCAACAACAAAAATTGTCGTATACCAAAAAACTGGAAGAAAAGAGATCTAGTAAAATTTAATTGATTTTATCCAGCAAATTTTAGAATTATCAAATATTTTAAATTATGCACAACCCCAGAATCCCTCCTAGAATTTATAGCACCGAATACTCAATAAAGGATCAACCATTCCTCCCCCTGTGTTAATGACGATAAAAAAATTGATTTCATTTTATTTATGCTATTTAAAAATTTATTTATTTATTAATTAATAATTATTTTTATTTTATTTATATATTTTATTTATTTATAAAATTTCAAAATGCTTTTTTCATAATCTGAAATTTTAAAAATGGTTTTTTTTTTCAATTAAGGGAGAGGAAGAGGATAAAATAATGATTTAACTTATTTTCCTTTTAATTACAACGATAAAACTAAATCATTTGGAATTTTTTATAAAAAAAATCTTCACAACCCCAAATATTATTTATGTATTATTATATTTTTTAAATGTTAGATTATTATTTTTATTTTTTATAAAGTATTTGGGTAAATAATGAAAAACCCCGAAATGAAAAAAATTATTACGATAAGTAAATATTGTCAGCAGTATACTCTGTCAGACATTAAAGGTAAATAACGAATAAAAATTCAAAAATTGAAATGGTAACATAGAAGATTAACATATAAAAATGGTCTTATAAAAAAAAAATACAAGCAATAAATTTACCGGCGAATTTGAATATTCATATAATCAAAATTTTCTAATTTATTTTCTGTTAATTTTGTTATGCAATATAAAAATTGACGATTTTTCTCTATAGAGAAATTTTTAAAGTAAATTTTTCTATAATTTTTTCCCCATAAATTTTGTAAATGTTGATCTCTTTTTAGCCATACAAAATTGTGTACTTAATGGTAGCTTTGAATTTTTTCAATATAGAATTATATTTTAATCCTTGAAAAATTTCAAATAATTCTCAACTGAGAAAATATCGACATCTTCAATTGATACATCCTAAAACTGTGCTGTATTTAATATCAAAAACAAATTTACCAAACAATTATGCATACGCTAGCATGTCATTACATTAAATGTTTTAGTAAATATACAAAAAAAAAATATATAAATTTCTTGGTTTTGTTTATGTCAGCTACATTAACAACGATTCAATAAAAAAAAAAAAAAACATCAACTTGTAAATTACATTTAACTATCTCTCTGTCTATGTATATTACAATTTTCGTTAATAATTTTAATTAACTCATAAGTTCAATAATGAATTTACATTTAAAACATAAAAAAAAGAGTCCAAACAGAAAGCAGGACAATGTAAGTCGATTTATTTGTTTAAATAAGTGATTGCATATATATATATATAGACGAGTATATTTTGTAAAATTTATTGGTTATATACATATATCGGTGATTAGAGAAATTGATTGAAAAAATATTTTGTATATTAGAGTATAGTATCCTTCGATTTTTATATATTATAATTTCTTTCAATTCATATATTTCCTTTATTGACGACTATATTACCTCCTCTTGACAATTTGTCCTTTTTTATTGACATTTTTCGGATTAGAAGGATTTTATATTTATGAAAAAAATTTTTATTAAAATTTGAGGGGATTGTAATAATTGTTTTTCTGTATTTATTTGGTACAAACATAGAAGAGAAATTAATGAAGATAGTCACAGGCTCACAAGGACACTCAGTGTGTCATGGAAGCTGATTATTAAATACTAATTTGCTGATATTTATAATATATAAAAACAGCAAAAAAAAAAGGTAATATAATTATGATAGAATTTGTGAATTTAGTGATAGTTTAAGATAGCACCATCTATTGGTCTCATTCAGAAGTGGCGGCAGCCATCTGTTGAGAAAATTCTAAATCAATTATTAATAATAGTTATTCATCTGGATAGAAAAAATAACAATATAGTTACGAAATGATTTCATTACATTCCCAGAACTTTAAGAAAAATTGTACAATTTAGCTTCTGGAAGGAATGAGGGATTGATAGGTTTGGGGTTATGTGTGTGTAAAGGCCATCGAAAAAGTACAATAAATATAATTTTAATATTATACATATAAACAATTTTTTTATCATTTTTCTCTACTCATTTATTTTTAAAATAATAATAATGAAAAAAAAAAAAGAAAATTATATTATCTTTCATTTTCTTGTTTAAATAAAAGGGATTTACTTGGTGTGTTTGCCTTCTCTGTTGTTGGTTTTCCATTTATTTTTTAAAAGAAGGAAAAATTCTCTCTACTGTGTGTAATAATTATTAATAATTCAACTTGAAATTAGCTTAATTAACTGCTTTAGGGGGTCGACAAAAGTATTACAAAAAAACGATATAAATAATATACATAGTAAAAAAAAAATTTACGAGATTTATATTTTATTTTTCACCCTTCTAACCCCAACCCCCCGCACTTAATAAAATAAATATAAAGAAAAAAAAAGCTTTGTACATAATTTTCTTTTTTTGTGTTGTACTGGAATTATTTTTTTTTTCAAAGTCCACCCAACTACATTAAATTTTTTTTATATAAATTTTTTTTTGTTGGATTTTCATAAAGGACAATTTTTTTATCTCAAGTGGTGAATGCGTAAGGATGAATTCACACAAATTGAAATTTATTATTTAAAAAAAAGTAGAAAATTTATAAAATAAAAAATTCAACAAGTTTTAAATAATAAATTCTTAGGAAATTTTCATTTTAATTGTACATATTTCAGTTTGTAAATTTTCAAAAAATCATTTTTTTGTTGCTGTAGACATTTTTTAAAAGGATATAAAAGAACTGATGATTAGGATGAGAACAGACAAGGCAATACGGAAAGTAATTTGATTGCTTGCGCTATGGTTTCTTCTATTATTTTTCTCGCCATTATTCCATTTTCCAACTAACTCTGATAATTAAACCTCACTCCGCCATCTTAAATCACATGTGAGCCAGTTAAAAGATTTCAGTGTATAAAATTCCGAATAATCTGGTTTATAAGACAAAGCTATCAATGTAGACCATTTCCACATCACGAAATGAACTGTTGCCCAACTATAATTCTGAATTGACCCAAAAACAATGTTTCATTAAATATCAGAAGCAAATATTTAACATATTTCGCAACTGTCGCACAATTTCTACATATAAATGAGAAATTATCAATAAAAACTGGTCCACTAATAGAAAGACTAAAAGGGACACTAAAAAAACTGAATAATCATTGTCAGAGTTGGCTTTTAATACCAGAGAAGGTAATATAATTATTATACTGTTGTATGTACAAAAAAATATATTAAATAAATGTGTAGACAAAAATTATGAATATATATCCTTATGGAAAATGTATCCAAAGAGAATTGTTAATATTTTTTTCCATTTTCAAAATTACTATATAAAATTATATATTAAAAAAAAGGAATACAATAAGAATTCAAGAGAGATTCAAAAAAGAAGTCTTTGTATATTGGAAAAAATAAACCGCACTACTGTTACTGTTCGGTTGATTATGCTGCAGGACACAATTTCTGTTAAATGAAAAGATTATATATGTACTTGTTAAGTTTCAATGTTTTCAGTTTTTTTATATATATTGCAAATTAAATTATAAATAAAAATGGGAAACATAACAAAGAAAATTAAAGTTTCATTTCAAATATGAATTATTTATTTATGTAGACTAAGAGATGATAAATGAAAAATTAATGATGAAAAGGAAAAAAAACATGACAATTCAGAGTTTTCTGGTATTATATAATATTCCGTATAATATTTTCGGGTAAATTCGTATTTAATCAGAGCAAATATTAATTCACTGGTCAGACAATTTGCGTAAATCATTTTGTAGCTATGGCCTATATATAATTTAATTTCTATTGAATTTTCATTTCTAGATCTAAACAGTGCTAAAATTATACTAGTAAAAATCTATTTCAAAATTTATGTAATCTACTCTTTAGTAGATAATCAGGAATCAGGACTGGTTCACTAATGTTGTTGCATCAATAATTTTAACAAAACAATTTCAATTTTTATTACAAAAAACCCTTTTCCAACCCAACCACTAAAATAAGAGAACAATTTTTTACCATAAAATAAATTGCGGCGAATTTAATATTAAAGAGTATAATTTCATATTAAAAAAATCCTTTCTCACCATTCTCTATCCTCCCTTTTTTATTAAATTATTATGATGAGAAAATATTTAAAACATTTTAATTTATTTACTTATGGACTTCCCTTCTCTAATCACAAAAAAAAAAATTTTTCTTCCATAAATTTAAAGTCGAAAAAAAAAATCTCATAAAATTTTCAACCAAAAAAAATTTACTTTCAAACTTTTTCCTTTTCTTTTTCCTTATAATAATATATTTCCATCTTTTTTTTGTTCAAATGCCGTCCATTTAATTAGGATATTGTCGTCCTTAAAAAATATATGTATATAAAATAATTTTTTTTTTAAATAATTTATTCAATTTTCAAAAGGAGAAACGAAGCACAGCACAAAAAAAAACAACCAACCAAACGAAGTTTTTCAACGGTTTAAAAATCAAGTTATACAACTGTAAAAAAAGGACAACAACAAAAAAAGGTCCTTGGTCAGGGCATGTCATTTTTTTCGTACAAAAAAAAAAATTTAAATTACTTTTTTATATGAAATAATAATTTCCAAAAGAAAAATATGCTTGGTAAGGTGCAAAGGTCATGTGCACTTTTTGAATAAAATTCAGGTATATTTGAAAAGGATATAAAAAAAAATATTCTTAATGGTCATAAACTGGTTCGGGTTTTTGTTCCCCTTTTTTTCGTATACATATATAAAAAAAATATAAACTCGTAACTGTACAAATGCGTAGATGGGTGACCTTTTGGGATCATGCGACAAATTCCCTAGCAATATTTTAAAATAATGGAAAAGATTTATACGCGCCAGAAAAAAATAAGTAACTAATATACTTTTTTGAAAAATCTGTTGAACTTTATCCACTTTTATCGTGCATTTAACCGATTATTCATGTTTTCACATATATACAAAATATCCTTTTCTATACGATTAAAATTAACGTATATGATTTTTTATTACCCTTTTTTTAAAAAAAAACTGATAATTTTCCTCTTTTTTGTCCTAACCTAATGGAAGAACTTTTCTTTTTCTTTACATATTTGTACAATAAGAAATTTTTTTTTGTAGAATGATAAATAAATTTTTGGTATACTTAAAATTATATTATAGTAGTTTAATATTTGAATTTTTAAAAGTAAAAAGTTTTTTTAATAAAAATAAAGAATTATATTCAAACACCAGAAAAATAGAAAATTAAATAAAAAATTTTTTTAACTATGTAAAAGAGATTTACTTAACAAATCCCAATGGTGCTAATTATCGTGTGCAAGAGATTAATTGCGCTAACTTGGCAGAAATTTCCTTAAATAAATACTATTATTTTTATTAAATATTATATGTATGTATAAACGTTATTTTACACAATCCAGGATACAAAAAAAGTAAAAATTTGGATATTCATACTTTTTTAGTATATCTAATTTTAAAATGAAAATAATTTGAAAGAGGAGCGCAGAGAAGGAACACTATAGTTTATAGTACATCAATCTAAACACAAAAATTTTGAAAAAGATAATATTTCTTTATTTACACTATTATTACCAAGGCATCAGCACAAATGAAAATTACTATATAATAGTTTCATAATTATGGGCTAAAGTACTGATAATTCTCTATCCATGATTTCTAGTAACTATAACGTAAAAAAAATATCCCAGAATTAAGGATAAAAAAATGATGATTCAGCCGCACTGTGGCGCTACTAGTCAAAGGGAAAGAATATATTTGAAATATAAATATACTCTTCAATATTTATCCAAGGCGAAGTTCAACAAAAAATATTATTTAGTTAATTAATAAATTCAAAAAAGATTTATTTATATTTTTGTTTGTCAACTAATAATTTGAACAGACAGACAAAAGTCCTGTAAAACGTTTTTTTTTTAATCCTTAAAACATTTATACTACAACCACCATTCAAAACCATTCTACATATTATCTCCAATTTACCACCCACTCTACTCTACAAAACGAAAAAGAAATTTATATCGTTTCAAATATGAAATTATAGTGAATTCCATAAGGAATTTCGAAAAGGGGAGCAACAAATTAAAAAAAAAAGAAGTGAAAATCAGTTGGAAAATTTAATATTTAAAGAAAAAAATTTCTTCCCTCCCACAAAACAAAAACGAAAATTTAACACAAAAATAAATAAATTTTCTTATGAAAATTTTTGATATTATAATTTTGTTTGCATTTAAAAATCTTTGAGTAATTATTATATCGTTAACTGATTTTTGAGTTTATTAAAGATTTTTCTCCAGAAGAAAATTATTATTTTCAAAAAAAGAAAAAACCATAAATTAAAATAATAAGTGAAAATGGAAAGGAATTTTTTTTTTTTGAATCAGTTTATTTATCTTTTAATTTTCGTTAATTGAAAAATATTAGCACAAAAATTGGGTACACCAACAAAAAACAATTTTCATGGTAAAAAAAAAATTGATATAAAAAAAGTTATAAAAATAAATATTGAAATATTATTTATAATAATATATAAATAAAAAATGAAATTCCGTAATTAACAGAAATTTATTTATTATGAAAATATTTCAAAATTTTAAATAATTTTTATTTAAGGATTTAAAAAAGGATTAATAATTGATATAATCATTATACATGCACGACAGCATATTTCAATTGGACTAAACGAAATTTTAATTTTCACTTTTATAGAGAAGCGAAACAAAATTTTGATTGTATTTTACTTTGGCCGCCATTTTACATTAAGAGCCAAACAGAATATGTCGTTGTCGCTGTCGTCCTTCGTATTGCAATGTTAAAAAATTCGTTTGTCGTTGACGTTGTATTTCAATTGATATTTGATATTTTCGCTCGTGGCGATATTTTGACATTTTTGAATTTATTTAAAAATTATTTTCTAGAATTATTTGAACAATTATTCGCGACGATCTATTGTGTTTAGCCAAGGGGCGACAACGACAGCGAAACAATCGCTGGCGAAAAACACAACGACCGACGACAGCGACAACCACATATTCTGTTTGGCTCTTTACCCAAAAATTTTAGTGTTTTCTACAAGTTTGGCTAGTAAAATGACGATAAAATTAAGACCATTTTTACGAGAACAAAATTTAAAGAAATCCGTTTTAAATTTATTTTAGTAAATATGATTTGGTGACATGCACGATGACACTCCAGAATTTATGTATCAATTTTATTTTTTTGTATATTTTTTTGAATAAATAAAAAATTATTTTCAATTCAATATTTTTTTTTTCCTCTGATTTTGCATTTTATATTTTATTTTATGTTGTACACCAAAATAAAATATTTAATTAATTTTTATGAAATTTAAATGAAATAATAATAAAAAAAAACTCTTCAATAATTAATTCATGGTTTTACTTTTACAGGGTGCGTTCTTCAGCACAATCATAATTTTAATTAACATGAAAATATTTTTGAAATTTTTTTCTCGAGGAAATCAAATTCAATTTTAAATTAACGATAAAACTCATTTTTTCCAATCTCTTATAGTTTTTTGCCTGTGATAGACGATTTTGATATTGTCCATAAACGTCCTTGTATTTCTTCTACACAAATCCATATTGTGGACGTCCGTCAAAAATATTGACATATAAAATTTATTGAAAAAATACAATAAAACTTTAGGATATCCTTTCTCTCTGATTTATCAATGTTTATTTTTATACACTATTTTTTTAAATCAATTAAATATCAATATATAAAAAATATATAATATTTTAATAAACAACAGGTTTGAATAAAGGATTTTATTGGAAGGATATAAACAAGGAATAAATATGAGTAATTAAATTGAAAAATATCAATCAATATACACAAAAAAAAATGTGAAATATATATTTCAAATTTTTCCTATTTTTTCCAATATTTTTTTAAATAAAATAAAAATGAAAATAATTTGCTGATCTATTCAATATTTTAATTATTTTTATTTTATTTTTATTTTTTTTCCCCCAATTTAATTCAATTTAATAGTAAATTTTTTTTTTTTTAAATGCAATCATGTCTGAAAATTAATTAAAATATTGTCTTTTATTTGAGTGGAAAAAGTTAATAATAATAAAAAAAATATTGAAAAATTTGTGAATTTAACCCATAGGAAAAATGGTAAAATAATTTATAATTATGCAATTAATCAAAAAAAAGGAAATTGAGAGAAATTAATTTACCAATAAAAATTAACTTTCATCTTCAAATTTAAACGAGATCAGAGGGAAAAAAAATTACACGAGAACACATAATCATAGCAAATTTTTAAACTGTTCTCATTTAATCTTTATTTTAAAATCCCATTAATCTTTAACTCCTATAAAATTATCTCAAGGAATTAAGGTCCTTCCCAGTCGACGAATTTTTCAATCCTTCCCAGTCGGCGAAAAATCCTTCACATCATATCGTACATAACCAGATTTACCACTGTAATGTTGAAATTATTACAAAATTTCACCCCAATTATAGCACATGAACATTTTATGTGTGTAACAACAAAAAAACTCACAGAAAATATATAAAATGATCCTTTTTTGACATAATAATAATGAATTTCAAATTAAATTGATTTAAAAAACAAAAAAGGAAAAGAAAAAAAGAAAATCATATTTTTTTTTGTACCAGCAACAACAATAAAAATATAAATGTCCTGTGGACAGGATTTGTAAAAAAATATTGTATAAGTATTGAATAATTCACATAAAATGTATGAGTTGCGAAGGTACCGTTACGTATACACAAAATTGTAGGAGCTTTTATGACAATTAAAAAGTAATTGACGGTCAAACATTAATAACAATAATTACAAAGTCGGACAAAGAGTAAAATAGATTTTGTAGGTGGGTTGGAGGATTGGGCAGGCCAAAAGTGATAGGTGTTATGTTCTTTTTTTTTTTGTCATATTTGATTGAACTTCTCTCATCCTTCTGTTTTCAGGTTAAATCGAAATTGGGGAGAGTTACTTTACTATAAATAAAATATGGTGATAGAGAAAAACATATGAAAAATTCGCGAAATATTTTGTATACATAAGTAAGTAGATTAAAAATTCATTTTATAGAAAGGAGTTTGTTTCAATTTAGCTAAAATATTCCACCTCCCAATTAAAAATTGAATTTAGAGAGATTTGTCAAAAAAACAATATTTTAAATTTAAAATATATAAAAACGAAAAGGATTATTTATGTACTACATAAAATTTGTTATGATCATAAAATTTGTTATTTATTTTTTGATAATTATTTCAATTAAAATTTGCAATATTAATGAAAATTTATATTTTATTGTTCCCATTGGTTTTTGGTTTGTGTTTAGGGTGAGGACAATTTAATTTTTGTTTATTAATGTGGTGGAAATTTTAAATATTGAATTTTTTTTTACATATTTTTACACAAATAATTGAAATTACATTAAAATATGAATTTTTATATAGTTCATTTTAGATAATTTAAATTAATTTTTTATATAAAAATTTCTGATTCCCTGTTATAGCGCAATTTTGTATGAAATTTTACAATATTACAAAACATTTAAAAAAAGTAATAATCTCAAAGCATATTTTCAGGAGAAATAATTTTATTTTATTTTTAAATCTGAATTTTATTTTTTCATATAATTTACATTATTTTATTTATTTTATTTGATTAATTTCTTAATTAAATGACAATGAATATAATATTTATTAAAATATAATAATTTAATTTGATTTATAATATTTAGAAACAAATTCGACAATCAATTTACTTTTATTTAGCGAAAGGGGGAAAAATAATCTTACCAAATGAATTTTTTGTAATTTATTTAAAAACAAATATATATTAATAAATTTTTGTATTTATATTATCATTAATTGATCCTTGGACAAATTGAAAATATTTTTTTTATAATTAATGGACAAAATTTATATATAAATAAAAAACTTAATTGAAAATTTATTAAATGGAAAAACTATTTATATTTAATAAAAATTAATTGAATTTTTTTTTTTTGTATAAAAAATTAGGAAATATGTAAAATCAACAAATTCAATTATTAAATTTAATATTTATAAATTTTAAAAATCTCCTTATATTTTTTTAAATCTTCCACCCATCTTCATTCCCCCCCACCTCTCTTTCAGATAAAGCAAAAACCAAAGATAAAAAAAATTATGTAAACAAAAACCACAGCGCACCAAAATTTAAATATATAATACAGAAAATATAATAATAATAATAAATAATATGATTTGTTTCATTTAATAGGGTGATAAGTAACCCAACAAATAAAGAATTTTTCAACATAAAAAAAAATTAGGTAATAAATTTATTGAAACCCATACAAACATTACAAAACTTTAAATTCGCCGTCACAACAAGAAAAACCGTAAAATCCTTAATAAAAGAATTAAAAGAGAATCGAAAAAAAAAATTTAAAGAGAAAAATGTAAAATAAATATTTCAAAGTGAATTCAAAATTTACTATAAGAAACAAATAATAATTTTAGAAATTCATCATTATGAGGCGAATTTATTTTGAAGAGAAAATTTTAAAAACTTTTGATTTAAGAGTATCTTCTCAATGAAAATATTTATATATATCCTTTATGAAAACAGGATATAAATGATAAAATAATAATAATAAAAAAAGATTGACTGTAAATTGTGGAATCACGGCGAGTTAAATTGAGGCAATTAAAATATGTATATACAACATTTTTTTTTTTAAACGTTAATTTTATTTTTTATGTTATAAAACTAGACAGTCAATTTATTAACTTATTCAGTCATAATTCAGGCATTAAAGCGTTCGGTTTTCCCAATACAAAAAAAAAGGAATTTCAAAACAAAAGATATTAAGGATATTTATTAAAGGATATTTAATTTTAATTTTTGAAGTGGATATATTTAAGAAAAAAATGTTTACAAATTGGTTAACAAGTCCAACAACTTCATCATCATCTTTAACAACAACAAATTCAACAATTCCAAATAATAATTTATTAAATCAATTACCAACGAATTTAATGGCAACACCACCAGATATTATATTAGAAGTTGGACCATCACCAACTGTACGTTTTGTTGCCCATAGTACATTATTAGCAATGCATAGTGGTTATTTACGATCAGCAATTCGTATTGATGAAAATTTATTAATTGGTAATGATTTACATCATAATCATCATAATTCTAGTAGTGGTACAATTGATTTTCCACCAATATTTTTAACAAATGTTACACCCGAACAATTTGGACCATTATTAACATACATGTATACTGGTTATTTAGATTTAACATTAGAAAATATATTTGGTGTATTATTAGCAACTCATGTTTTACATATGCCAAGAGCATTAGAAATTTGTAGGTAAGTGCGATAGTATTATTATTATTTTTTTTGTATATAGAAAAATGCAGTGAGTTGGGGAGAAATTTCTATTTAAAAAAAATCAAAAATTTATTCTTTTCTAGAGCATTTTTATCACGTAGTCAATCTGATGGATATTTAAATAATGGTTTTATAAATCAAATTGATAATAATAATATAAAAAATAGTTCTAAAATAATACGACCAATTGCTAGTAAACCAATAATATCAAATTTAGGTTTTATTGTACCACCACAAATACAAAATATATCATTAACAAGTAGTAATAGTACACCATTTCGTAGTTTAAATAATAATAATAATATAAATCATATCAATGAAGATGACCATCATCAACAGCAAAATTCAAGCCCAACAAAATTATCAAAAACATTAATTAATTTATCACCAAAAATTAAATTATCAAAATTATCACCATTATCAAAGGATAATCAACAGCAACAACATATAAAACGTTCACCAAAATTAAAAAGAATATCATCATCATCATTAGATAAATCATCATTACGTAATACAACAAAAATATCATCATCAGTATCTTCATCATCATCACTATTATGTAATAAGGAAACACTACAATTAACATCAATAAATAATCAACAACAACAGGATAATGAAAATAAAATAATTATTGATGTAGCTAGTTGTGATGGACCAGTACGTTTTCGTCGTGTATTAAATGATTCATATGGCCGTCAACCAGATAGTGTACATTTACCAACACCACAAAGTGAACGTAATCATCATAGTTTATCATTATCATTTCATCAACAAATGGCAAAAAATATTGTATGTCAACAACGTCAACAACAACAGCAGAATTTTCATAATCATTCTGAGGAATCAGAAAATAGTGAAGATTTACGTAATTGTAGTGGTCAATTAAATCAAAATTGTACAACAAATAATAATGGTGATGTATATAATTGTGTTTATTGTAAACATACATTTAAATCACAATATTGTTATCAAAAACATGCTAAACGACATTTAAATCCATTATCATTAGAACATGGTGAAGGTATTATATTAGCACCATCAATAACAACATTTGGTGAATTAACAAAAGATGAAAAAATTATATCAAGAACAGCAATTGTAACATCATCAACATCATTATCATCATCTACAACAACAACAACAACAACATTATCAAATAATAGTAAAAATAATATAAATTCAATATCGTCAATTGGTGGTGGTGCTAGTGGTATTAATACATCTAATGAAAATGGAAAAAATAATAATAAAAATTCTGGTATTACAAAATCTTCAACACGAGCATCAAATTCAAATAATACCAATAATAATTCAACTAATAATAATAATAATAATAATAATAATAATAATAGTGGAACAACAGGATCAACATCTACAGATGGTGGTGGTAAACGTGAAGTTAGACCATTAGATATGAATGTACAATATTATCCTTGTAAAACATGTGGTAGTAAATTTCCTAGTTATTATTTTGTACATAAACATAGAAAATTGTGTCATGCAAACGAAGAAAATTAAAAATTTAAGATATTTGCTGTTTTAATTGAAATTTGTGTATAATTTGAAATTTAAAAAGAAAAATGAATTTAAATAAAATTTTATTAAAAAAATTTAATTTCCAGAGTTTTTTTATTTAAATTAAGTAACGAAAAAAATTTCACTTGAATTTAATTTCCATTTTTTTTTGTGGTCTCTTTTCTCAATAAAATAGAAAATCATTAAAAAAAAAATTGGAAAATTACTTGAAATTTTGCATGGATTAAATTGTAATTTTTGTTTATTGCAATTTGCAACATCGAAGGATTCTTTTCATTTTTTTATAGTATTAATAAATCCTTCAATCATTAAAAACGGAAAGAAATCCTATAAAATATTAAATCCATAGGATAAAAATTTGGCCATTTTCTCTCATTAAAAACAAAATATTTTCCTACTAACAAAAACGATTGACTTTTTATATGCTTGTGCACTGTATGCCACACTTTTGCCTCATTTGGGTGTTGCTCATTCTACTTTCTTTATTCCATTCCTACTACGAAATTTAAATTTTGAATGAGATGAAAATGAATTGGGTAACACAAAAAAAAAATATTTTAAGGACCTATCTAGGGGGGGTTGGTTAGAAATATAATCCTACATCGAACGAATTCAGTTTAATCAAACAAAAAAAAAGGAAATTAGTTATATTTTTATTACTGATTTCTCGCATCAGTAATTTAAAATTGCGGGACTTTTTTTTAAATATATTTTTAATTAGCTGGGCAATTTTTCATTTACTCTGTGTACTGCGGTAGATACATAAAATTTATTTTAAAAATGCATGAAAATAAAATTATTTATCAGATTTTTTGGTTTTACTCAAGGGAATGAAAGAGCCAATTTAACGGTGGTGGGGGAGGTACAAATATGGGTAAGAGAAAAATGGGTGGAGAAAACAAAATTGAAGGTGTACGCAATATAAAAATTTGATGTACTTATTTTTTTTTTATTATTTTATATTTATTGGGATGCAAGTTAATTAAATTCAATTTTATGAAATATTCATACAAACAAAATTGACGATTAATTAAAAAAGAAAGAAAAGAAGCAAAAAAATCAAGTGAAATTGTAAAAAAAAATCAAGGGAAATTTTTTTTATTTATAAATTAAATTTTTACATTTTTTTTTCACAAATTACAGTGAAAATACAATTTGTACATGCTTGGCACTTAATTTTTCAAAAGTATATTTTATTTTCATTTTAATTTTTTATGGAGGAAATGAAAAATTCTTCAATTGGTTTTTCGCAGGTAACACAAAAAAATATATTTTTATTTATTGAAATTTTTATTTGTGGCAATTATTTTTTTTTAGTTCAATTTTACGTTTAAGTTGAAAAATGGCAAAAAAAAATATTATGTAAAATATTTTTTTAATATAATAAATTATATTATTTAGTTTAGAATAAAAATTTATGAAGAAAAAAAAATTATTTGAAATTTAAAAATGTGGAAATAATTAAGCAAACCATTGAAAGAATGGAACTTTGGTTTGGAAAAAATTATATTTCATGAATAATTCAATAATTTAACGATAATAATTATATTTTAATATCCTGTGAGTTTTATACTGTATTCGTAATAATTTTTTTTTAAAGAACACTTGAAAATATTTTATATACCTATAATAAGAAGGTTCTGTTGTGTTTAATCAAAAAAAAATTATATTGCAGAAATATTTAAATTAAATTAGGAAGCGAGAGAGCTAGCCGAATTATTTTATTTTATTCAAGGAGACTAATTTAAAATTAAATTTAACTTAAGATACCATAATGCTTGTAGTTACCATAATGCTTGCCAATATTTTAAAATTTATATTTGTCACATAATTTTAGGGGCACTAATTTGAAATTTGCTTTTAGGGTCGAAAATTTTTAAAAATTGTGATAATTTTGATAGATCCAATAATAATTTAATTCGAAAATTATATAAAATATTAATTTAAAACTTTAACAATATTTTGGATTTATGTCCGTTTTTCTTTCTATAAAAGAATTTTATAAAATTTAATTTTTTTTGCTCTCCAATGTAGAAAATTACTTGTAAATAAATAAAAAAAGTGAATCCACTTACCTTTACTATCTGCAATATTACAATCAACTGATCCATCATTTGTTAAAATGGCAGGATTTGAAGATGCGTCTGAATCAAGGCGTTTCTTCTTTGCTTCACTGTAAAATTAATATAAAAAAGAGAAATTATTTGTATTTAAATTAACTACCAGTAAAAAATATATACACAAATTTATAATTGATTAAAAATATTCAAAAAAAAATCTACTTTATTATTCAAATTTAAACAACAACAGCGAAAAAAAAACTCATTAATTAATTTTTCAAATTTTTTTTTTTTTTGCCAACCAAATAAAAAAAAATATCACACAAATTTTAATTAATAATTATTTCAATTAAATTTTCATTATTATTATTTTAAAATAAAAATTATTATGTAATTCCAGTTCAATGTTGTTTGATTTATTTTTTTTTTAAATATAACCTCAATAATATTTTTTTTTAACACAAATTGTATATAAATCCTTACACACTCAAAAATTTAATTAAATCAAAATTAAATTGAATTATTTATTAAATGTATTTTTTTTTTTTTTCAAATTGAATTTTTTATCTACCAATAAAAATTTCCTACAACTAAAAAAAAAATAAAATACGCTACTGAATTTTTATGTTATTTGCATTTAAAAAATATCAGAGTAAAGGATTATCATTATTTTAATATTTCCCCCTCTTCTTCTCTCATCCGCCAAAAAAAAACCAAATTCATAATTGTTTGCGTTAATAATTAAATCAAAAGATAAAATAAATATGCGATGTGTTGTGTTTCTCCCAACCTCCCCGCCAACAATGATCTAAAATTCATATATACTATCAATTACACAAAAAAAAATATATATAATATTTTCATGATTCTATAATTTATTAGAATTAGGAAAATTACTAAACAAAATCTAATAAAATGGTTTTGCCACAGCAAAATTTAAATAAACACCCCCATTTCGACCCCCTATAAATTTTTGTAACACCCAACCACATTGAATTTGTGATTATTATAGATTATAAAATAATAAAATTTATATCGAATTAAACAAAAAAAAACAAAGATTTGCAAGCATATTGAATGATTATCTATAAAAAACTATTTAATTGGAAATAATATTGTTTGGCACCAAAGGAGGTGAAAGTAAGCCTCTAAATCTGAGTAGATAATTTTATCATCAGTAGAGAGGATAATTGAAAATTATATATATGCACTTATTTTATGATTTTATGCATTTGGGGGAATTTTTTTACAATGAATTTATTATTGCAATGTTATTAGAGAAATATTGAACATAATAATGAGACTTTTTTATAGATTTTTATATATCGTACATTTAATTTTGGTAATGAATATTGATGAATTATGTAGCAATTTATTTGAAAATGAAAATTATATCAAATAAAATTTGATATATTATTACCCCTTCAACAATTTATACTATTGAAATTTTTACTATATAAAATATAAAAACCAAAATTAAATCAAAAATTGTGCTCCCCAAACTTTTCCCAAACCCAAAAAAATATATAATGAAAGAAAAAATGAATCTTACCTAACATCTGAGTTATCACAACGGTCAATGACATCCATTAATTTAATTTTATTTCCTAATCCACCAATTGGATTATTATAAATTCTACAATTTTTAATAGCTGTTGTTGTTGTACCACTTGTTACAGATGTTGATTTACAACTATTATTACTATTATTATCATCAACAATCATAATTGTATCATCATTTTTATTATGATGTTGATTATCAATAATATCCTTATTATTATTATTATTATTATTACTTGTACAATTATCATTTGAAGAAATATGTGGTATTAAACCGGCAGCTGTAGCGGCTATCACAATTCCAGTTTTAATGCCATTTGGAGTATTTACAGTATGTTGTTGTAAATTTGTTGTTGCACCACTTGTTGTTGTTGTTGGTGTTGTTGTTGCTGTTGATAATGATGACGATGTTATTGATGCTGATGATGATTGTTGTTGTGTTGTTATATGACTTGATGTAATATTTTTAGATGTATCAATAACACCACTATTGTTATTACCACCACTAAATAATGTTACACCAACTGAATTTTTATTATTACTATTTACTGTTGTATTATTATTATTATTATTATTACTAGTATTACTATTGTTATTATTATTTAAAACAGTTGATGATGATGCTGTTGATGGACTTGCACGTTCTTTACCACTAGCTGCGTCTTCGCTTAATATTGGTTCTGAATTATGAACAGTTGCTTGTAACGAATTCACAGCCGATACACTTGTTGCAGCACTTTCACTAATTGCAGCAGATGGCGTTGTATTACCATTTCCTATACTAACACCACCACTACCAATAACAACACTATTACCTGTTGTTGTACTATTTTGGGTTGTTGTATTCGATAATAATTCACCATTTGGAATACCATTAACAGATTGCGGTGAATTTGATGAATTTATTATATTACCAGATGCAGTTGATGATGATGATGATGATGATGAGGATGATGACGATGATGATGTAGAATTATTATTATCATTTTTATTATTTATATTACTGGTTGTACCTATTAAATTTGAATTTATATTATCAGTTAAATTCGTTTCAGATTTATTTCCACCACTTTTATTATTATTGTTACCAGAATCGCCAGACAAACAACTACCAGATGTTTGTTGATTTGATGTTATTGATTTACCAATCCCATTATTATTATTCGAATTACCATCGTTATTACTATTTATTGATGAACCACCAGAATTACTTGTAATTGATGTCGTTGTTGTTGTTGATGGTGTTGTTAATGTTGTTGTTGAACTAGATGAATTATTATTATTATTATTACTCGATGCTGTTGTACTTGTTGCTGTTGTTGTTGTTGCAGTTGTTGTTGTTGATTGAGCGGCTCGATCACGTCCACCGCCAGTCTTTTGTTGTTGTTCACGTTGTAAACGTGTTGTTACACCAGTTGTTAATGAATCAACAATACATTGTGGTATTTGTTGTTGGCCAGATTTTTGTGGATTACGTGAACTACGTGTTCTTTGTCTTGATTTACGTAATAATTGTTTATAATTTTCTGTCTTTTTACTGAGGTAATAATATCGAACACAATCTTGTGCTGATTTACGATCTAAACTAGCTGCAATAACACCAAAATTTTTTGGATGTTGTAAAAATTTTTCTTTAAATATTTCTTTTTCACCATTTGTCCATACATTTAAATTTTGTTGTTCTTTATAATCTTGTATCATATCATTTAATGCACCATTTTCATTATTATATGCATAACGACGTTGTCGTATATCTAACATTAATGGTGGTATCACAGCATATGAACGCATTTTTTTATCTTCCATTGCTTGTTCTTGTAAACCATCCATAATTTCTTCTAAATCAGCTTCAGATTTAATACGAGAACCAACACGATTAAAACGTTCTTTATCTTCACGTTGTTTACGTAATTCAGTAAATACTTTTTCAAAAAATTCACGATTTTTAGCTTCTTTTGTTTTACGTTTAACACTAGATTCTGATTTTTCAACACGTTTTTGCCAGTCTTGTGTCATTTGTTGATATTTTTCTATTAATGTTAAATTTTTATTATGTTTCTCTTGACGTATTTTTTTAATATGCATTAATAAATTATTTTTAAATATTTCATGACGTTTTTTCTGTTCCTCAATAGAATCAACATCAGATGGTTGATTATATAATGGTAATATAAATGATAATTGTGATGATGATGATGATGATGTTGATAATAATGATGGTACAGCAGCATTTAATTTATATAATGTGGAATGTACATCATTGGCACGTTTTTTATTTTCAGCATAACACTTTAATGCTAAACTACGATGTTTTGGTTGTGTTACTAATATTTCTTCTGCTTTTAATGGTTTTAATGCAGCTTCTTCTAATGATTCAGCTTTTTTCTTTAATATTGCCATTGTATTTTCTGTTGTATTTATTTCACTATCAACTTTATTTATTTGACATAATAAATCATCTTTAGCTGTTCGACGTTCTTCAATTGGTTCATTCGGCAGTGTTGGTGAAATTGCTTCAACTTGTGGATGATAAGCTTCAGTTGTTGTTGTTGTTATTGTTGTACCAATTGATGATGATGATGATATTGTTGTTGATAATGATGATGGTTGTTGTTGTTGTTGTGTTTGAATTGATGATGATGATTGTTGTTGTTGTTGTATTGTACCAGTAACTATTGATGTTGGTCGTAAATGTTCTCTTGTATCAACTTTTAATTGTTGTGTTGCTGGCGATGATTGTATTTGACCACCACCAGATTGAACATTTATTATAGGAACAACATTTGCTAAAGCTGATAAATGATTTGAATTTTGTTGTTGATGATGAATTTGTTGTTGTTGTTGATCAATATTACTATTACCACTATTAACACAACCAACAGAATTTACAACACCCAAACGCATTTTTTTATATGGTCCTCCAGGATCTGGTGGTGGTACACCACTAGATTGTTGTTGTCTAGATGCTGCTGCACTAGACATATAATCATTTGAATGTTGACCTTGTTGTGGAATAAGTGAGATCCTTTGTCCGCTACGAATTGATCCCTGTTGTTGTGGTGGCGGGTGTGATTGATGCTGTTGTTGTTGTTGTTGCTGAATATGATGGTGTTGTTGTTGCTGATGATGTACCATATTTTCCATCGTATTGGCGGGTCCAACTGATAATATAGGCAACATATTATTATTACTTGATACAACAACTTGACCACCAGCTCTATGATATTCTTGTATTTGAGCTGACATTTGTGGTATTCGAGCATATGGATTTTCACGAAATTGTTGTTGTTGCTGTTGTTGTTGTTGTTGTTGGACTTGTTGATTAGCAACAACACCATAAGCACTTTGTTGTTGTACATAACGATGTGGTGCTTCACGTACCGCCGTAACATCAGCAAATCGAGGATAAGTATTTGCACCAGAACCAGGTGGACCTGGACGTGGTGGTGATAATGGACTAGCTGCCGAACGAGATGTTTGTTGTGGTATAATACCACCTTTTGTATACGATTGTGGTGTATCAACTGGCCTAAAAATAGAAAAATAAATTTATAATTAATATAATATATAAATTAATGGAATTAAAGGAAATAAAATTATGTACTTAAATCCTAAAAATTATAATTTTTTTTTATAATATGAAAAGCCATTACTGAAATTTGTTGGTTAATTGATGATTGTAATTGTACATTTTAGTAGAAGTCTTTAATGTATCACTGACTGTTTTTTTCATCTTAAAGATAACACTATTTAGTAGACTAATCCTTTTTATAATAATTTCTTACTTTGGTTTTGCTTTTACAATTGCAACACAAAGAAATTTACGAAATTTTACTACAGTCCGCCAATATTTTTTTAATCAACTGTCAAAACTGTTTCCAACATAACCAAACATTTAACTAATACTACTTCTAGTCTAGATGTATTAATCTATACTTTATCAAATTTAGTTATGAAATTAAATCAAAATATAACATTGGCTGACTAAAATTTATTTATTATTGATATTTCCTAGACACCATTTAAATTTTGACTACATTTGTAGAAAACGACACAGCACTAATTAACATCTTTTTTGAATTAATTTTTTTCTGAAGATAAAATAAATTATAATTTTAGGATTTTTAAAACACATAAATAATAAAAACAAATTTTTATAATTATATTAAATTTTTATTTTTTTAATCATATTTTATGTCTTTTGTTTTTTATTTTCATCTTCAGAGACTGCAGCTGTAGCAGAACTAGCAAATCTTTTAAGTGTTTCACGCAGTTCATCGATTTCTTCACGCATTTTCTCCAAATCAGTTCTAATAAATAGAAAAAAATAGACTTATAAATTAACACATTCAAAATGAAAATATATATTCAAAAATTCTTACTTTTCAACTGATGCTGAACTAGAACTGTTACTATTACTAGGACCAATTGATTTAACTGATGTTATTTTTAAATTTGGATGTCCAATTGTTGATACAATTGATGGCTTCTTTATTGATTGTTGTCTCGATATATCATTAGATGGTGAATTAACTGGATGCAATCTTGGTCTACCTCTAGATTTTAATAGATTTTGTGAATTTATTGATCTTTGTTGATTAGTAGATATTGATAATGGTGGTGTAACTGTTCGTACTGTTGATAGTAAATTAAATGGTAATTTTGAATTACCAATATTATTTCCACTATTTGTTTTTTGTAATATATTACTACTAACAACTCCTCCAATTACATTTTGTGGTTTTTGTTGTTGATTTGTTGATGATGTTGTTTGTGTTTGTGTTGTAGTAACCATTCTTTGTGGTAATTTCATAATACCAGATTGATTATTTTTCATTAATTTGGAATTATTTTGTGTTGTTGATTTTTCAATACCAATTAATTTATCTAATAATTGATCAGCACTTGATTTTTGTGCATCCATTAATTTTTTTAATGTTATTGGTTCATTTTCTTTTATTTTACGAAACATTTCACCATCTGAATCAACAACAACAAAATTAACAATATGAGCATGTGTATTTGGTATAATTTTATAAATTGGTTTATCTATATCATTATTATTTATATTATTATCTTTATTTGTATTTGCTTGTTTACCAGTTATTTGAAATACTGTTGTATAACCACTTATTAATATTGGATCTTCAATAACAGTTGGTTCTTGTATTAATTGTGGTATTTGATGTTGTTGTACTAATGATATTAATGTTGGTGCTGTACAATCTGGATTTTCACAATGTTTACCTAAATTTTCTGTATCAGGATTTTTACGATTTGTTCCTGCTGCTGTTGTTGTTATTGGTGTTGTTTTTATTTGTTGACGTTGTGCTTGATTTACTCTCATTTGACTTAATGGTAAATATTTACCATGATTATTATCAATTGTAGCAGTTTGTAGATTCATATTTTTTTCTTTTTATTTGAAAATATTTTCTTCCAATGGTTAAGAAGCAGCCACAAATTAATCGTAGTTACGTATATTACTTTTTTTATATAATACAATTACTAAAATAAAAATTGAAAAATTAGTTTATTATGTTTTTGTAAATTGTAATTTATTTATAGGTAAAAAATTGGAAATGTTTCAGAACTATCCAAAAAAAATAATGTACATCTAAATTTGATAACTAAATCTGTATTTCTACTACTAACTAAATCTGTATCTCATTCCTAGATCATCCAAGTTTCATGATTTTTGAAAGCAATTTGTAAATTTGCAAATATATCTATGGAAATCATTGCATTTTATTGTGATTTTTTTTATCAATCCTTTTAGTTTTACTTCAACTTTATAAATAATAATAAATTTTCTTCTCCCTCGAATAAAAAAACATGTATATCCATAACACTGTACGGTTGTTCCTTCCAAATTCATGAATTTTTAATATAAAACCGTCTACAGAATATATAATCCCAAAAAGGAATGACAGGACTAAATACTTTTTGTATTTGTATATACACAAAAGACCACTTAACTAACTTAATATAGTTTGTAAACTATATTAAGAATTTTACTTATAATATATTTTGCAATGTATTAACTTAACTTTATACAAAATTAATAAATTTATTTCCAAGAAAATCGGTTTTGTATTTTACAATCGGTTACAAAATGTTTCTATTCCCAAAATATTTTTTATAGGTTAGTTTTGAATGGAATGTTTCTTTTTCGAAATTAATGGGACAAGTTTTAATTATATTAATCCAATAAAATTATAAAATATTTTTATAATTTTAATTTTGTTAACATAAACAACAATACCATTTCTTTATCAGCAATTATGAGATGCACAAAATTGGTTTTTTCTTTCATTTCACTTTTTTTATCAATTTGTACTTACCTTTATTCCAATCGAACAAAATTTTAGTTTAATATTTTTAATTATATTTTCTTCTTTTAAAAACTATTTAATTCTTGTTTTTTCTATTTTTAATAGAAGACGAAATGTCAGTCATAGCAGCAAATTACAATAAAATAGAAAATGGAGTCTTGGAATTTTTTTTATTATATTGGCAGCAATTTATTTTACATGGAAAAAATAAAATTTCCCTTATTGCCCGATGAGAAAATACTTTTTGGAGACTTTTTTAACAATATGTGAGTTAGAAAAAGACGAAAATTTACAAAATGAAAGAACAATAAAAAAGAGAACAAATATTTTTTTTATTGTCGTCATAGCAACGGGAAATTACTTTGTATTTGTAGTGGTAAGAAAAAATGATGGCCGACCGCCGACCAATTAATTTTAGTGATGCCAATGTTTAAAATAAATTGATTTTGCAATTATATTATTTATATAAGCATGTGCACACTCATACACATTCACCCATACATATTTTTCTTAAATTGCCTTTATTATTGCTATTAATTTTATTTTTGTTTGTGTTAAATTATAAAAAAAATCAAAAAAAAAAAAGGGACGTAAGAAAAAAAAAATTATTTCTATTTTAAGTTTTAATGACCCATTAAAATAGCTATAAAAATTAATTTTTAAAATTATTATATTTATATAAATATAAAAAGAAGAAAAAAAATTGTAGCAATTTTCAGTAATTTTTTTAATAGGTATGCATGAGTTAGTAAAAAAGCGGCTACTTAGGCTAATGCTTTTTGCAAAAAAAAACCTATTATTATATACAAAAAATGTAGCAAATTTGATTATTAAAATCATAAATTTATAATTTATGATCTTTAAAATTTGAAATAATGAAAATTTAAATGATTTTTCTTTTATAAATAAAAACTATTTCCAAAAATAGCAAATCCTCTGTGGCTTGTTTACATCTGGTGGCCTGTTTGTTGGGTATTTTTGCGACCGATTCCTTTTTGGCAAAATTATAGGTTAGTTAGGTAATGTAGATAGTATGACATATTGACATAGGACATTAGACACCGCCGTGTTGGCAGGTATATTTTAATATTATTGATTTTTAATATTATTCAAATTGATTAATAAAATAAGATTTTACAGAATGACCAGAAAAAATTCTTCAATTGCTCATACTTTTGGCGGTAAGCTTACCAAGTTAACTTCAAATTTGTACCATTATTGACTGTATAATGATATAATGATCATTATATGTACATAAAGAAAGAGTTTGTTCAACTCAAATACATTTAGAAATAATAAAATTAATAAATTGCAATCATAATTAATTTTTTTTTTTATTATTATATTATTTTCTGTTTGGCGCAAACAGAAAAAAAACTAATGTCCAAACATTAAAAAAAACAACACATTAAAAATGATATTAATAAATATTTTTAAATTGCTTTGATCAAATTTAATTAGTTTTCTTTGAATTTTTATTAAGATTTATGATAATAAATTGTATACATAAAAATGTATAGCGATTATGTTGCATATTTAATATTTCAATAGACTTTTTGAGATTATTTTACTTATATTTACTATGCTTAAAATCGTAAATTTCTTAGAATATAAAAAAATGGCATAATTATAAATATGAAAATCAAAGGATTTTATATAATTACAAATAAATTATTTTATTTTACAATTTTCTAGTTGAATTAACCAAAAACGATTAATGAATTATAATAGATTAGGGGGAGATTACAAAATTAAACTGAGTTTCCTTTCTTTATAGACCGAAATATCATTAACAGGATCCAAATTATCATGGGATCCAAAGCATGATCTCCGTAGTTCAATATTTAATTTAGTAATGGAGAGTGCAAATTAGAGATATAACAACTAGCTAAGTGAATGAGTTTTATTACAAATTGAACTTAATATAATCAAATGGAAATTGGGTTTATATATTTCTTTCCTTTGGCTCTAACAAATACGTTTTTATACTGGATAAATGTGAGAAAAATTATTTGTTCCATTTTTATAAATTGAAAATTAAATTTATAACGTAAAATTACTAAACTGCAATCTATATTCATTTTTATTGTATTGCGATTAGCGTGATTGTAGCAAATCGACAAATTTAGCTTAACAAATGCTGCTATTTATATCGACTGATTGCTGTCTCACTGATTAAATTACTGAAAAAAACGAATGATAACATTGTAAAACTGCGATCATTTGATGTTAAAGCACAAAGATTTTAGATTTCCTCTAAAAAATTCTTTTCGAAAAAATATCAGAAAATATTAGCCAAAAAAACCCTAATTAAAACACATATAAAAAAATATCCTTAAAATCTTTTATAAAATAAAAATCTAAATAAATCTCAGCAATATTTCGAATCACTGTCAGACATTAAGTCCTTTTTTAACAAACTAAATAAAAATAGGATATAAGTAAATATAGTTAATTTTAATAAAGTACATTTCGTTCTCTGATAAACATTTTATATTAAAATTGCTGATAAGACTTAACCTTACACAAAATTTGAGCTCTTACAAAAATTAAATCTCTAGCAAAGAGAACTACAAAAAAATATATACTTACCTACGACCTACCTTACCTAGTACTTACTTATTTGAACTTTCACAATTAAAATAAAATATACGAGAGAGAGTAAAGATAGATTAACATATTTAAACAGTTTCCTGAAATTTACGCATATACAGTACAGATTAAAACAATTTTTCTCGTTATTTTTGATTATATACATAGTATGTATTTTTTTTAAGCTATGAAGATTACCCAAATTCTAAGAATGCCTACGGTAGGTAATTAAAAAATATATTCTATATTCTTCTATTCTATATTAAATAAAGTTATATATATTTAACTAAAAAAGAAACAATTTCTTGTTGTTTATAAATCTAGATTATAAACTCCAATTTTATTTATATAATTCTTTCATATAAAACCCATTTTTAATGTAATATTTTTATTAAAAATTCCATAAAACTCTGAAATATTACTTTTATCTTTTCTACCTAATAAAAAATTTATTTCCATTTTTAATATAAAAAAAGATCTTAAAAGAGAATTTCTTAAATATTCCTACAAAAAATATTTGTGTAATTCCTTTTCTATCCTGGGGTTTTTTTTCGTATATAATACCATAAAAACATTTCTTTTCTTCTTCTACGGTTCATATTCAAATTCGTTAATAATTTTTGTATTTCCAATAATTTTTCTAAAATTTACATTAAAATTGTAAATTTTCAATAAAGTCTTCTTTTCAGTGGCTCAGCCGATTATTAGGGAGCTTATGCCCACCTCGTAGTCTCTACGTCATTACTACTTAGACCCCGAAATTTCACTAAAATATCAAAAAGACTACGAGGTGGGCTTATGCCCTGTATTTTGTGTAATTGATTGGAAAGGTTTATGACCACCTCATATAGTCTTTCCTTGATATTTTTGTGAAATTTCGTGGCCTAGTAATTGAATATAAATATTATTCCCGAAACTCTTTCTCTCTTGCATATATTTGGAATTTTTGTAATTGTAACATTGGAACTCTTGTAATTATAATATTGGAATCCTACTTAACTTAAACCGACATTAATTATTCCACTGAAAATTTACAAACCCCCCTTTTCACAATAAAAAATATGGGGCTGGGAAAACCAGTAGAAAACATTTCAGTCAAAAACAAAAAGGCATTTCAGTCAAAAATAACTTCATACAAATTTTATGACTGAAATGCCTTTTCAAAAAGGAAATTCAGTCAAAAAAAAGGTATTCCGGTCAAAAAAAGTTTGACTGAGTTGCCTTTTCTTTATAAACCAATTTTTTTTTAAAAAATTATAAACAAATGAAGATATTTTCCCTTTTCCAGACGGTTTTGAGGTTTTGACTGGAATTCCTTTTCAGTTTTTTGATTGAATTTCCTTCTGAAAAGGCAATTCAGTCAAAATAATTTTTGACTGAATTGCCTTTTCAGAAGGAAATTCAATCAAAAAACTGAAAAGGAATTCCAGTCAAAACCTCAAAACCGTCTGGACAGATGCATTCTTATTTTTGACTGAAATTCCTTTTTTTTTTGTTTTTGACTGGTTTTCCCGGAGCCAAAAAATATCTCATTTAAATTTTCTAAAATTTCAAAAATATTGATTATAGCCTACAAAAGGAATAACCACAAACAAATAAAATTCCAAAATTTAATCTTAAAAAAAGAAAAAGAAATCGTTATCATCATCGTCCTTCGTCCTTTTGTTTATTTTTATTTACAGTTTTTTATTGCATTTTATATGATAATTTTGTCTTTTTTTCACTAATCTCCCTTACGCCACCTAAACGAAAACGACCATTTATTCCAACTATTTTAGATATTAAAATGATTAAACATAGAGCAGAGGCGAGAGCATAGTTCCATCGATTTTCTCGTTATTACTTAACGTTGTTAGGCCTTTCATGCAGAAATAATTTGGCACGAAGTAGGAGCGGCTATGATTAGTGAAAAAAAGACAAAGGACGAAGGATGAGTCCCATTTTTTATTGTGGTGTGGTTGAGAAAAAACGAAAAAGAAAACAAACACAAAAATATCGACCAGGAAAATTTTTTGTTTGTAAACGGAATGGAGTAAGGATGAATATTGAGAAGCTAAAACCACCCAACATAACCTCTTTATATACACATTGAAAAAATGTACAGAAATTTTCATTTCACTGGTTTTTATTATTATTTTTTTTCCTTTTTTTCTGAATGTGAAAAACGTGGAAAAACCCGGGAACATTATGACGAAAAGAAAAAAGAAATTTGTTATTCCGAGTTTTATGACTTTGTCTGTCTGTTTTTTTTTGTAGCTGGGAAAATCATTTTAATTTTACATATTTTTATTTATGCACAAGTTTACATATTTTTATTTATGCACAAGTGCACATACGAAGAAAAAGGAGAATGAATAAATAAATAAAAAAAAAGAATTATTTATAATTTTGTTTTTGATGCAAGTTTTTTTATGTAAAAAAAGGCCTCGCTATGCTGAGAAAAAAAAACAAAATTTATGAGTTCAAAATTTTAATTTTCTTTTACTTCTTTTCCAAGTCTTTTAATTTAGAAAAATTTAATGGCTGTTTTTTTCTGTTGTTTTTTTTTTATAAAGCAAAATTTTTGTTGCAGCCGCAACGCTAATTTTTCTGTAGATTGTTTTGAAGACATTTCGCAAAAAGCAAAAATCTAAAAAAAAAATCTATAAATTTTTAATGTTTAGTTGTCTGAAAAAAATAAATCATAATTTTTTTAGAGAAATATACGTAAATATCCTTTTGCTTATATGTTAGGGCAGTTTGTTAATTTGAAATATGGAAATTTAATCAATTTGAAAGTTAAGTAACTAGTAATTTACCCTAAATTAAGAAAAGGAGCTCAGGAAAATGTTGTTTAAACCATTTTCTGTAACCGGTTTCTCAACAACCTGTTATTAATTCATAAAGATTTGAATTTGCAGCTGCAATAATTTAGTTGAGTTTCGAAAATTTCGACCAGTGAAAGTCGTATCAAAATTCTAATGCACTAAGTCAGTGGTTCTTAACCGGTGGTGCACGCACCCCTTAGGGGTGCGAGCTAGAATATCTGGGGGTGCGAAGTTGTAATTTTACAAATTCGTGTAGCTCTATGTAGCCTAAAATTTTTCTGCTCGATAAAACTCGAGCGCTCGAAAAATTAACCGTTCAGTAGAAATTTTGCTCGAGCGCTCGATGCGCTCGATCCAGCTGAAAATGGCGATTGATTATTTCAGCTAACAATTAAAATTTATAAAAAATTTGTTATGCACATAAAATTATTAAAAAATATTTTATGCATAATGTTTGTTCTTCAATTTATATAATTCAATAATTTCGGGAAGGGAGGGGTGCGAGAATATTGTTTGAAAAATTTAAGGGTGCCGGTAGCTAAAAAGGTTAAGAACCACTGCACTAAGTCATTATAAGATCCTGAAAGAAATGAATTTTTTCATTGCAAACAAAAATCTAATTCTAAAATAGATCGAAATTTTGACTCTATTCCGAATATTCTCTGATTATATTGCAATTTACTTTGCATGTCATCTTTAGTTTCTCCAAAAATTGAGAACATTTCAATTCTTTCAATCAAATCCGGCAAAAGAGGAACATTTATAGTAAAATAGGCCAGAAAATGATAATCCAACTGCTCCTCTGTAGTTCTATAGCGGAAAGTTTTAGATGAACTCTCAATATGTATTAAATCATTAAAATTGTCAAAAACAATCAAATTCAGTCAACAAAAATTTCAGATTTTCAAATTTAATTAGAAAAATTTTCCACTAAAAATGGAATTCTAAAAAAAACCTAAAAATAAAAATTAATTTGACTTGTTTCTTTGGTTTTTAATTAAAACTTTTCAAACATTCAAGAAAACAAATTCACTAATTTAAATTCCATCTCTAAAAACAAAATTTATATTTAAATTCAATTTTCCCAAAAATAATAAAAAAAAACTAAACGAATTTAAGTTAAAATTTATTACTACAAAAAATTTTCAACCCTTAGTTTTATTTCTCACCCCTTCTTCTTTTCACCAAATTTATCACACAACATCGAAAAAAAAGAGAGCTCATCCTTGTCATGTCCTTTCTGTCTGTGTGTCAGTCTCAATGTCTAATAAAATTGATCATAAGTTAAAATAGCAGAGCGCAGAGGGGAAAAGCATATATAAAAAAAATCCTACCCAACCCAACCCCAAAAAAACCAAACCAATTTTCTCGTTGAAAAAGGAGAAAGTTAAACGACAGCAGAAACACGAATTACGTAGATTTTAGAAAAAAAAACCTTTAAAAAATAATATCACACAAATTCAGCATAAAATACACAAATACATTTAAAACTTAAATAAATTTTTGCTATTATCCTTTTTTTATTATGTATATTTATTTGTTCTTTTTTTTTATTTTCCTTTTGCCAAAGTAGAAAATTTCAAGGAAAACACATCAGCAATTTTGTTTTTTTTTCTGTTGAAATAAAATTATTTCAAAAATATATAAACTAAAAAAGGATTCAAGGAGTTTCCTTTTTCCGGAAAATACTTTATATAAGTACATAAGTATGTATATAAATTTATTGTATTTTATTATTCTCTATGGATTTTTATTTTCTTTTATAGACTCTGCACTGCGTCGTCCTTTACAGTAAAAAATAAATAAATAAATAAAAATGAAAATCATTTTCTCTGCGTTTTAATATTTTCACAATTAAGTATAAGTTTTTTTTTTACTTAATTTGGCACAGAAAAATATCATTTCTTTTTCATACTGATTTTGTTGTTTCGGCGAAGGATAATTTATAAAAGGTAAACATTAATGAATGATGAATAATTTTACATTTAAAATGAGTTTTTTTTTTTGCGACTTAAATTCTTGAGCAAAAAAAATCTGATGTTGTAAGGTCCTGTGGGGAAAAGAGGACAATGATTTACATAATTTTATGAAATTGCACAAAATACAGTAAAACAAAGGACGACGGAATGAAGGCGTAGATTTGTAAAATCCAAATTTTAGCTCAAAATTCATATTTTGAAGTCAAATTTCTGATTAATTTTAGGTCACAAATCAGAATTTAGACTAATTTTTGGTAAAAAAAACTTATTCCCGTCAGAAATCAGACTAATTGGATTAATAAAATTGTTTAGTAACTAGAAATTTGTAATGAAATTTCAATAATCAAGGGAAAATTAATTAAATTAAAAAATTCATGTCGATATTTTGAACTGAAAAGTTACCTTATATTAATTAATTAACGAAAATTCTTCTCAAATTTTTTTCTATATATGTATTGCAAGTTTCCATCTAAATTTATGGCAAAAATTGAAGTTACATTCTGAATATTCCAAAAAATTAACATTAATTTACTTGAGCAAATGTAATTAATGTAATTGACATAGCTCCTTAAATACAGTAGGTAATTATTTACAATTCGAAGTAATTTTTTTTTTTAAAATACTTTAAATGGAGGTCAATTCAAATGGGAAATTAACATCCGATTTATTTCATATTAAAATTAACATTCCTCCAGACAACAGGGAAAAAAAACTTCAATTCCCATCTGCAATCACATTTTTTTTAATAATTTCTCTCTCTATAATTTCCACCTTGCCTGGAATTTTTTGTTCAGGAATTTAAAATTTACTTAAAAAAAAATTAACAAAAAATGTCTTTTCTTTCTTTTACACTTCAATTTCCATGACGATGATGATTACATAACAAGCAAGAATGTACTTAATAAAACGAACGAAGAACTTTTTAAAATGTTGGATATAATCCATTTTCTACATAAATTTATTTTTTCGCAAATATCTGCAGAAATATAAATTGGAAATTACACCGCAGGATAAAAAAAGACAAAAATGCACATTTTTATCTACAGTTTTTTTTCATTATGTGCTGACGATGATGATGGTGTGATGCAGTAAAGTTAGTTAAAAAGTATACACACATTTTTTTTCTTGTTGTCATATTTTAAATTTATGCCATGAACAAGGATATTAAATACACAAAAAATATATATGTATATATGATGATATAAGAGAATTTTTCCAGCTGCGACAGAATTTTAAAAAGGATGTCATTTCCCTTTTTATTACAACTGAAAAAATAAAATAATTTATAAATACTCACATATTTTTTTTTTTTTTTAAATCGTTATGAAAGGAAGGATATGAGAAAAATAATATTCTATTATATATATGAACTGCATCTGACAGGATTATATGTGCGAAATATTATATAGAAGGAACAAAATTGTGAATAAATTTCCCTTTTTTTTAATAATAACATTTCCTTTGTAAATTTGAGGGAGGGGAAGAGACAGAAAACCAGATATATATTGTTGCCGCACTCTTATATCCTTTTTTTACTGTATAAAATAAAATCCTTGTAAAGGTATTTGAAAATTATGATACCTTATATTATCACCGCTGTTAGAAGTGTTAAATTTTATGAATTGAGAAAAAAAAATTTGAAGTCTATGATGAAGGACCTTAATAATAATAATCCTGTAGAATATAGATGATGTAATGGATTTTTTATGTAATATGAAAAAATATGGAATTTCCGATTAAATAAGAAATAATGATTTTCTTTGAAATAAAGGAGAACCGTGTCATTGTTTCCAATTTGGGAGAGAAATTCAATTGCAAAGGATCACGGCGTTCGCTTCGTAGTCAAGTAGTCAAATTAAATTACAAGAGTTCACTTAGGAATTTTGAAAATTAATTCTTTTAAGGACTCTTATCTGAAGAGGGAAATTACGAGATCGAAGACTCACTGATCAAAAAATAGTAATAATGACAAATAGTACAAAAAACGCATAGCAATCGACACACCAACTGTCACACTATCCTGTATTTTGAAGATAATATTCTTCTCCTTAAAGATAATATTCTTCTCCTGTATTTTGAAGATAATATTCTTCTCCATAATATTCTCATATCCTTAAACAAACAATAATTTAAACTTCTTTAACAGTAATTCAAAATATATAGCATAATGTCTTTGCTACCAAAGATGACATCAATCCATTTAATTCTCCAGATAGTTAACCTATCCATCCTCTTTTTTTTAAACACAATTATAAAAGTATCATCATAAATTTTGTTAACTAAATGACAGTAAATTATGTTTTATACCAAATAAAATGATCCTTTTGGGAAATTTCACGTGAACAATAGAAAAATTAGTAATATAGGTTGTCATAGAAAAGAAAAGGTTTTTTCTTTAAACTCTTTCCAAAAAGAAAAATTTGATAACAAATTTCTGCACAGAAAAAAACAATTTTCTTTTTAAGATAATACGCAATTTCCCAACAAAAAAATAAGAAAATTAAACGCATTAATATCATTTTCTCTATATAAACACCAACAATAAAAAGAAAATCATTTTCAATTTATCACTAAGGGAACGAAAGATAAGAACAACAAGAAAATGACAAGAAATAAAAGTACAAAAATGTAATAAAAAACTTGATGAAATGGAAAAACAAAAAAAAAAAAATAAGAAGATAAATTTAAAGAAAAGATAAGCTCCCTTAGCAAGTTCTTTCAACTAAAACTTTAAATGAATAAAGAGAACATATCCTGAAATTGTAGAAAAGGAAAACGTTAAAAGTGTCAGTCATCTTTTAGTAATTTTCTACTTTTTCTTTATTTTAACATAATATTCCTTGAAAGGATGACAACATATCCAATAAAATGGCATTCACCCACCGAAAACATAACCAGTGAACCAACAATTTCATCATTATAAATTTTTTTTTACTTTGTCTTGGTGCAGAGAGCAATCACTTTAGAGACGAATCGTTTTAACTGATAATTCTACAGAATGAAATAATCTTAAAAATTGCACGAATACACAATAAGGAAAATTCTTTACTAGTTCCTTCATTTTCTCTGTCAAAAGAAAGAAAATAATCTTTATTATCCAAAAATCCATCGTTCATTTTTTTTCTTTTACATTTTGTTTATTAGAGAAAAGTTTTGCAGTCAAGGATGAAAGTGGAAAAAAATACAAAATTAAGAATTTATCGACTGGGGGGAAATAACAAAAATATATATAAAGAAAATCTGGGAGAAAAATTATAATAAAGAATCAGTGAAAAGATAAATTATGATTACGCGTCATCAGGATTAAATTTACAAAAAAAAATTTCAATAAATATAATTGTAAATTTTATTTGTACCATCAACGTTGTAATAGTTGAAATATTGATTAAAATGGAAATTCAATGAATTGGACAGAATTGACCCAAATCTTTCCGAGTAATTTAATTGTCAATATTTTGGATATAACATAAGAAAATTACAAACTTAAATAATCATGGTGCTCACAATAAATTCACTCGTCGATTGATTCGTATTCGTCCTAAATAAAATTTGACTGTTGGTCAAAATAATCGTCAATATTGGACAAAAATCATTTTCTACTAGAAAGAAATGATGTGAAATTGAACTGCTATAGAAAATTGGAGAAAATTAAAGTTAAATTCACTGCCTAAACTTAATTGACGTCATTTAAGGACTGTAAGTAAACTATATGATTAGATAATTGAAAACACAAGGTCCCTAATGAAGGATAATTGCAATCCACTCAACAATTCCTTTTTTCTGTCATACTTTTATAATTTTCCAATTTACTGTCATACTTTTATAATTGTGTCCCAGATTTTCTTTATATATATTTTTGTTAAATTTTAATGTTTTCGTCAAAATTGACGTCAATTTTCCCTTAATATATTTTTTACATTCTTAAATTTTCAACATTGTTTCGCGCAAACTAAGAAATTTTACACCAAAATTATTTAATGTAAAATCACTTTAAAATTCTCTATATAAAAGCTTTAAGCATTTTAATACTGAAACGTGCCTTAAATATAACTTTGTATCTTAAGAAAATCCTCCCGAAAAACCACCCCCCCCCCCCCCCCCCCACCATATCATATTTTTTTCTTAATCTTTTTGCTGTTGCTGTCTTTAAAACAAACATGATAAAATAATCCTTAAAGGAACAACAACAACAACAAAAATGGAGATGACAGATAAAAAGTTTATTTTCGTAAGAAATTATTTTAAGGGATGAAATTGATGGTATATATTTTTCTTGTTATTTTGGGGAAGGTTAATTGTTGTAACTTTTTTCTTTCCCTCTCAAAACGAAAAACTTTATGCCGCCGCCCTCGTCAAAAGTTTTTCTTGTTCGAAATAATAAAAATGGGGGCAAGTCTAAAAAAAATACAAAATACTTTTTTGTCATTTGGTGGAGCACACAAAGAGCGAAAAAAAGAAAAAACAAAACTGACGGCGACATCGACAAAAAGGGATGGTGGTTTATTTTTCTTTTTGCAATTTTTTTTTATATTTTGGATCTCAGAGCAGACAAAACGACGTTTTCTTCATTTTCCATTTGTGTCATAAAAATTTTTTTCTTTATTGTTTCTATCTTTTTTACTTTTTTATAAAAAAAACATTATTGTTTTAAGTTGAAAAATTATATAAGGATTGAAATCTTTTAGATACATTTATGTACTGAGCATATCTAAGTATTTGTTTGTTCTCTTACGAGGTCAAAACTATTTTCGAAGATAAATTACTCTGCAATAAACTTTCGTTATTTGAAATAATAAATTTTTTTTTTTGAAAAATTCATTTTTTTTTACTGGGTAATTTATAGAAAATTGGGAGAGAAAATCAAGGGAAGAAAAATATATAAAATTTAATTGATAGCAATTTTTTCTTATTCACAATTTCAATTAAAAAGTAGAATTTATATAATTAAGAATTTTCCATTTTTCTTTTGGGTGATTTATGAAATAAAGTTCAGAATTGATTTTATTTTTGGAAATTGTAATTTAAATTATTTTTGTAATTGAATGAAGTAAATTTTACGGGAAAAATGTTTTTTCGTTGTAAAAGATTTTTGTGACCAATTATAATATTTATCTGTAAATTGGGTCAAAATTAATTACTTATTAGTCTTATTACTATGTAAACTGGTGACGTTATGGCGGCAAATATATATAAACTTAAAAGGTAGGTACTGTTTGGCAATTATCTGCAATGCTTCAAGCTATCAATTTACGATGAATTTACTGATAAATTTTGTGTCTTCTTAGGCAGCTATAGACGAACCGGCTGTGAAATACGAAACTATTGAAATGAGGAACAATTCAGACCTAATAATAGTGAACATAATTACGAATTATCTTGCTTCTCGCTTGTTGACAACTCTTGATAAAGCCAACAAAGTTCTTTAAACTTTCAAAAGGGTAACAAGGTCTTATCTACTTTTAATCGCTTTTATTTTTAACTTCAATTATTTTTTTAAAAAAAGTTAAATTATTTTTTTAAAAAAATTATAATTATATAAACCCCATAAATAAATGTAATATTTTTTCAACATTTCAATTTATATTTTATAAAGCGACAAAGAAAATTTGTTATCTTGTAAATACAAAAATAATTCAAAACAATTTCTTTAATTAAGATTGACAGATGTTAACCTGTCGGTCAAAATTCTTAAAACAAAAAATACATTTCTTTATTTTTTGACTTTTTTTCCGCAATTAACCCTCCATCCATCCAGGAAAAGTAAAATATATTTTAAGGGAAATTAATTTGTTTTTAATTGCAAATAAAAAAAAATTACGAATATTTAAATGCAAGTAAGATTTTTTTTTGTCGTAAAGGTTAATGGCAATTTTAATTTACACAGTCAAATGACAGCTGTCTAAAATTACAAGTTTGTACATTTCAATAATGTATGTGCAGTTAATTTATAAAAAGCTAATTTCAGGACTAAAATAGAATTTTAATGGAGTTCAATGTATCAATTATATTTTGGCATTTCTTTAAAAATATAATTATATTTTAATTCTTTTTTCCTTTTTTTGGCATCTGTCAATATAATGTCGAATCACGTTACTTGATATTAATGTCATCATTAGAAAATTTCTGAGCAAATAAATTGTTCAATGTTTTATTTAAAATTTAAGATTTACATATATGGCCATCTAGCGGAAGATAACATAATATAACAACCGAACTGTCAAAAAAATCTTAGAATCATAATGTAATAAAAATAAAGCATTTAATGATTTTATTTCAAAAATTTATTGGTTTAATTTGTGGCACTCAAAAATTTTATCAATTTTTGTGGCACTCAAAAGAATTAAAATTTCAAAAAAGATAAAAATAGGGCAAATTTTTTAAAAATAGAGAAATTATTAAATAACAATTCGAAACGTTCATTAAACTCCTACAAAGGCTATTTTTTATTTGTTATTAAAATCAAAAGTCGTCATGGACATTTAAAAACAACATTTTCTAAAATTCATAAAAAAGAAAAAACCTACATAAACCACAAAATTTTTTTTTATTATTTTCTTCGTCATTAAATAAAAAAACTATATTTTTTGTGATGCAATTATTTCCAATTGGTTACACACATTTTGTAACTTGTCAAAAAAATGTGACCCAGTATAAAAAAAACCATCCTTTCTTTGTCATCATGTTTTTTTACTTTTTTTAATGAGTCACAGGCTATTTTTTAAAAAAAAGTTTTTATTTTATATAAGAACCAAAAAAAAAATTCTATTAAAAAGTAATAATTTCACCTTTTTTTTTATACATACATAAGTAACATAAAAATTAATGTAAATATTTTGTATAGTATATATAAATAAATGTAATTTTAAAAATAACCTCGGAAATTTACTACCAAATAAAATTTACCTAAAATGAATCATTTTATTGTGTATATTTAATTTTTATTTTTTCTAATTTAGAAATCGATTTCCTGTGCTCTTTAATTTTAAATTTTATTTATGGTTTTCAGAGTTGGTAGTTTAAGTTTTAAATTTTTTTTAGTTTCCCTTAACATATTTCAATTTATAATTTTCATAATTCTAAACGTCAAATAGTTCTCGGACGATATTTTTAATTCATTATTTATTGTAGTTCATTGTAGTTGTACAGAAATTGACTAAAAACCAAATACTACAAATTATTTGTCATAAGATTGATTTGTCAAAATGTTGCCAAATTATGACAAAATCTTGGGCAAATCTGGGTGGGTATTCCGTCAAGTGATTTGTGACTATCAACTATCACAAATCAAAATTTAGCATCGCGTAACGTGATTGTCACAGTGACAATCACACTTTTGTGATAGTTTTCGCGTGATATGTAATTTGTTGTCACAACGGTGGATATTTTTATTTTTTTCTTGATTTTTTTTTCTTGACTCTGGATGGATTGGGCTGATATTTGGTAAACACATTCAAATTAGTGGTCCGGATGAAATGATGAATGGCCTTATTTCATCTGGGATTTTCTCTGGTACCCCTGGATGGATTGGGCTTATATTTGGTATATACAATCAATATAAATAAATAATATATAAAATAACTAAAAATAATTACTTAATATTTTACAATTAAATATTAATATAAATAATTTAAATTGAGTAACCCTCCATCCGCACAAATAGATTATTAATTCCCCTAAAATTGAACCATCTTCAAAGTAGAGCTAATGGAGGAGCACTAGCATAATTAACTATAGAGCACTATAATGATTGTGTTTACCAAATATCAGCACAATCCATCCAGAGGTACCAAAGAAAATCCCAAATGAAAATATGGGCATATATAATTTCATACAGGATAATGTACATATATATTTCATAAAAAAAATTGAAATACCTACAAGTGCTGCCAATTTTTGGTATAAATATATTTCACGGGTTGCCAGATTCTAGTTAGTCATTTTGTGATCACATTACATAGTACCAAAAATAATTGTGATCACTTTGGAATATCACAAAGTGACTGTCACACCATCACAATACGCGATACCACACCCCTGAATTTTGCCAAAATATGTCAAAATATCTTACTAAATTTATTAACTTCTTCATTAACTTCATGAAAATTTAGAAGAAAAAGATTATATTGTTGTCGAAACACAAAGGCTTATTTTGTAAAAACCACAATTTAATCTGTCATCGATTTTGTCAGTTTTGTTTTCTCAATATTTTCATATTTCTTTAAACAAATTATTCTCATTACTTTTATCAATTGTAAATTAATATCAAATTAAAAACAAAATTAAATATATGTAAATGGAATTTTTTTTTTCGTCATTGATTGCGACAATCCATAATCAGACCCCAATGAAATTAAATGGAAATTTTTTTTCGGTTTTAATTATAAGATTTTGTACGTTTACAAAAATTACACACACACAAGTGTTAAAAGTTTTTCTTAATTTAAAACTTATTTATAATTATTTTTTCAAAATTCCATTAATTATATTTTTGGAAAGATTTAGTCAGGTGTAAACAAAAAATTGCTAAAAAATTCAATTTAAAATATGGAAATGGTGGCAAAACTTTACCCTAAATGGCTAATGAACTTTAAATATTTTTAATTCCAAGCCAAGATAACAGAAGAACAATAACAAAAAATATTAATATTATGAGATAATAAAAAAAAAAGCTTATCGCTCATTTTATTTTTGCTACCCTGATTGGAACACAAAGTTCAAATATTCTTTTACAATTTCATTTGAAATTTATTTTACTAAAAGATTTTTTTTTAATAGTTATTTATTTATCTATTTTATTACTTTTTATTATATAATTTAAAAAGTAAAATTTTTTTACTTTTATCATCGAGTAAACAAGATTTTGTTGATGATTTTATGAAAAATAAAAAACCAAAAAAAAAAGTGTGATCATCTCTTACTACGACGACGAGATGGACGTGGGATTTATTTTTTCTAAGAAAAGTTTTGTTTGTTGGATTTATTATATTGTGGGCAAAAAAAATTAAAAATTGAATAATACTTGAACTAGATAAACAAAAAATTTAAGAATAACAAATTTTTGTTTTTGAATGAGTGAGTAGGTTAAAACGAGAGTACGATATTTAAAATATTTAAAGAGTATTTACAACGAAAAAATAAAATTATTCAAATTTGATAAAAGGCTCGGAAAAAAACTTATCCAGTACTTATTATAAATTATTACCAATCTGTCAACTTGACTGACAGTTTGGCAATACATTTTTCTTTCATTCAAAAATACAAATAGCTACAAACTAGCAACTAATTTACAGTTTGACAATACACTTTTTTATAATTGAAAAAATAGAAATAGCCACAAACTAGCAACCAATTGACAGTTTGGCAATACAATTTTCTATCATAAAAAAATACCAATAGCCACAATCTAGCAACCAATTGACAGTTTGGCAATACAATTTTCTATCATTCAAAAATACAAATAGCCACAAACTAGCAACTAATTGACAGTTTGGCAATACACTTTTCTAACATTAAGAAATACAATACAAATAGCTACAAACTAGCAACTAATTGACAGTTTGGTAATACAATTTTCTATCATTCAAAAATACAAATAGCCACAAACTAGCAAATAATTGACAGTTTGGCAATACACTTTTTTAACATTCAGAAATACAAATAGCCACAAACTAGCAACCAATTGACAGTTTGGCAACACAATTTTCTATTATTCAAAAATACAAATATAGCTACAAACTAGCAACCAATTGAGAGTTTGGCAATACAATTTTCTATCATTAAAAAATACCAATATAGCCACAATCTAGCAACTAATTCACAGTTTGGCAATACAATTTTCTATCATTAAAAAATACCAATAGCCACAATCTAGCAACCAATTCATAGTTTGGCAATACAATTTTCTATCATTCAAAAATACAAATAGGCACAAACTAGCAATTAATTGACAGTTTGGCAATACACTTTTCTAACATTCAGAAATACAAATAGGCACAAACTAGCAACCAATTGACAGTTTGGCAACACAATTTTTTATCATTCAAAAATACAAATATAGCTACAAACTAGCAACCAATTCACAGTTTGGCAATACAATTTTCTTTCTAACATTAAAAAATACCAATAGCCACAATCTAGCAACCAATTCATAGTTTGGCAATACAATTTTCTATCATTCAAAAATACAAATAGCCACAAACTAGCAACTATTTGACAGTTTAGCAATACAATTTTCTATCATTAAAAAATACCAATAGCCACAATCTAGCAACCAATTCACAGTTTGGCAATTGAATTTTCTATCATTAAAAAATACAAATAGCCACAAACTAGCAACTAATTGGCAATACACTTTTTTATGATTTTATTGTGGAAAAACGTTAATTACGAAACGATGCATTATTTCGAGCTGTAAACTTAGCACCTTTGTAACTTGTTAATCAGTTATTATCAGATTAAATTTATAAGTATATATTATAAAAAATTAAGTATTTTAGAATAGGTATTATTATTATCTGATACACGAAAAAGTGATAATTAAATTCCTATGAAAAAGAATGACATTTCTCGTTCTTATAAAAAAACTGTGATAAGATTTGACAAATTCATATTTTTATCTACAAACATTTTAAATACGAAATAATATATTTAAATTAATAGCCACAATAATGTATTTTTTTGACCATTTTTAGTTTCTATTTTAAAACAAAATGAAAACGATAATTATTCCGTTAAATTTTATATTTGATAAAAAAAATTATTTCAAATTATTAATAATATTAATTTAATAATTTTCCTCGATGTATATGACTATTTTTAGATAGAAAAATTTACAAACCAATGTATGTAATGACTTTTCATTTAAGTATTAAAAATATTATTTATAATTTTGTTTTTTTTTACGTATTTTTAAAAAATTAGGTTAATCCAATAAAATATCCAAAATAAAAAGAAACAATGTTGATGCGTAGTTTATTTGATGAAGTTTCTTGTTTCTTACCTGAAAATAGAAAAAAAAATTATAATTAATAAAAAAACAAATATTTGATTTAAAGAAAAATTTAAAGAATTTTAATAAAGTAATTTTTATATAAACAAGTAAATCAGTTTGAAAGTTTAATTATTAATTATGCTTTCCATTAGAAAAAAAATTTATTTCTTATAATTTTAATTAATACTAAATTTATAATTACTTATTTAATTACATTTAGTAACGAGAAGAAATATATAATTAAATAAAATCTAGTTTCAGTTTTAAATAACAAGATTGAAAAATTAATTTTGATATTATTCAAAGAAAATGTCTGATAAAAATGTAAAATACACTATTAAACAAATATGATTAGGTAAAATTTAGATTTCATATTAAAAATAATGCAGAAGATATTTAAGAATTTAAAATTTTGACAAAAATTGAAAAATTATTGAGGGAAATCAAATCTTTCTTGTAATATATTCGAAAAATGAATGACATATAAAAGTGTATTGCCCAACTGTCAATTCAATCAGTTGCTAGATTGTGGTTATTCCGTGATGTAAAATGTTAATAATTATGATTATAATTTTTAAAACACTTTCACCACTCATTGTTGAGTTTTCTATAGAAACTATGAACAAAAAATAGTATGTCCCATATATATGTCATAATTTATTCCAGCAAACCGCTGGACACAAATATGTGTCATATTCAACCAGAAACTAAAATGTGCCCGAAACTTTCACAAAATTGTAACTACTTACATTTCTAAAAAAATGTGACCCATATATGTGACATGAGTTTCAGGGAAAACTACAATGTCACATTACGTGACGTTGAGGGGTGAACGTGTTAAAAACCATAATTTATCGAATTTCCAATATTACTACATTCTTTACAGTGTAGAATTATTAATTTATAAAATGTAAATTTATTAATGAAAAAACCATATTACAATAAAAACATTTTTTAATTAAAAAAATATGGTAATTTTATTTTTATAGAAAACAACAACAACAAAAATTCATTAAATATGCATAAAACATTTTTTTGTTTTACAAACATCTAATCAAAGAATATTTATGTTAAATTTATTTATAAAATAAAAAAACATGAATAATTTTATTACAACAACGACACATTTTTTTTTAGACATTTGAGACTTGATCTTTTTTTACAAAATAGAAATAAATATATAACATTAGATTTCATTTTCATAATCATAAAAACCTCAAGTTTGAAATTCTACAGTTAATATTTTTCTTATGCTCTCTTAAATAGGCCTTAGAAATAAATAGTTGCATAAATTTTTTTTAAAAGGGTAAACAACATTAAAACATTGTTTAAAACTTGATTTTTCTAATTGCATAAATGTCAGTTAAATATATTTTTTCTATATTAAATTGTGTAATTATAGAATAGATTTAATGGTTAAAACTAAATTAGATAAATTTTTATAGCCCTTTTACACTGTGCTAGTAATAAAGCCTAAAAGGAAATTAACATTATTTACGAAAAATCTAATGATAAAAGTTTAGTGTACTAAAACCGAAAATCAATCCATCATTTCTGAATTATAAATAGAAATAGCCATGAACTAGCAACTAATTAACATTTGGCAATACTCTTTTCTGTCTTTGACAGTTTGGCAATTCTCTTTTCTGTCAAATATTAAAATTAAGGTCAAAGTTCTATGTCATTTATAATATTTTTATGGATATTGAGAAGTCTTACAAGAAAATTGATTATTTTGTTTAGAGCTTTTGAAGCTTTTCAGCAAGAAATATCAAAATTTCTAAAGTATGAATGGTAATTTATGACAAATCTTTTAATAGTGCGAATAGTCTATTATTAATCATAAAGTAAAAAAAAACTGGAATGTCATAAATATAATAAAATATTGAACTCGTCTTCACCTCCAGAACTCTTATACACATATTTTTTTAATGCTTCTCTATGCTCTGATATTTCTTTTTTTTATGTTATTGTATAATATAGGTACCTATGTATTGTAAAATAATCTGAACGAAATTAAATACGCCAGAATGGGTTAAATTGGTAACCTCAAAAAAAAAAAAACCAACAACAATTTCATAAAAATATAAGAAGTTAAAAGTTATATTGAAGCCGTTTCAATTTCCAGGCCATATTACCGCAAAAATAAAAACTACATATACACAATTTTTTATGATCTGGAAAAGGTGATTTTGCGGTCAGAGGTACGGGAACAAGAGGAAACTACGACGATGTCGACGGGCAACATAGATGTTGAGAGATTTTTATTTTTTGTTTTATTTATGCTCGAAGCTATAATAAACTATAACTTTTTATAGGTTTTTTTTTAAATATCTAGATACTCTTGTATCTTTAAAACCGGTTTAACAACATTGACGTAATGTTTTTTGTTGTTATTTCTAATTTTTTTTTATATTTACAATCAGAAAAAAAAAAGATTTCTAAAGAAACAAACGATGACTTTGGCTTTCAGATATTCAAGTAGAGATATTTAATTCTGGTATACTTAGGTAAATTAATGTAGGTAGAATTTTTACTTTTTTTTTAGGAGGAAATTTAAGACAACGAAGTTTTTTTTTTTGTTATTTGTAATTCTAGTTATTGGGAATTTTTTTTTATGTAATGTTTGTTTTTTTTTTGGCAGAGCAAAAGACTTGGTAAAGTTAAGAAAAATCAAAGAGGTGTTGATGGGAATTCTTCAAAAAAATATGTATATAAAGAAACTCTTCAAAATTATCATAAAAATTTATTGATGATTTTGGAATAAAATAAAATAAATGCAATTTCGGTCTGTTGGCAGTTTTTTATTTTTATTATTGAAATTCAATGGAAAAAAGCAAGAAATTTAATTTTTTTAATTAACAATTTTTATTTCTGATTTTTTACGTGGGTTTACAATTTTGTTGATGATTCTAATGAAATTTTTAATTAAAAACTTTTAATGATTTTCAAAAGAAATTTGTAATTATTATTTGGTGTTTTTTTTTTTTGATAAATTTTTCGACAAAAAATAATATTTTGATCATTTTTGATATTAAATTATCGTCAATGTTAGACATTAACTAAAATTGACGATAATTTATTGTCAAAATTGACCAAAATTTAAAAGTTCAAAATGACCGGATATTCAATAAATAAGTATTTAAAGAAAATTAAAAGGAAAAATGATCGAAAATTTAATGTTAAAAATTTTGGTGAAATTTAAATTTAAAAATTTACGAAATTTAATGTCAAAAATTTGCAAAATTTAAAGTCAAAATATGACTGAAAATTCAAATTCAAAAATGCCGTCAAAAATGATCGAAAAAGTAAAAATTGAATTCTTTTGTGGTTTAGGTTTGCCTGCCCCATTGCAAAAATAATTAAAGTAAAATATACATATTAGTATAATTTTTTATAAAAAAGCAAATTGTTGATTAATGAATGTAAAATTTCAATGGAAAACTAATGATGATGACACTTCAAAATTTTTGCATTAAATAAAGAATTAATATTTTTTTTGATAATTTTTCACCAATCAATAATTAAATTTACAACACAAAAGAAATTTCAGAGTATTATTTTTGTTAAACAGAAATTTACAATTTTTTTTGGGCGAAATTTTAACGAAAAAAAAAGAAAAATCATTAAATATTTATAGCTGAAAAGGTTTAATGACTATAATTTTAATTTTTGTAATTTAATTTTCCTTCTCATTCATTAAAGTTTTTTTTTTAGTAATTTTTGTTCCTTTAATTACAGACAAAATTTTGAATTTTTTTTTTTGCAATATATCTAATAAATCGTCAATGCTACTACCACCAACAAAAAAAAATTTAAGCTTAAAAGTTTTTTCAACCGATAAATTTGAACTATTTTTGGTATATATACACACGATTTTTTATTTTCTTATAAATTATTTTTTGTTAGCTTTTTTCAAGCTGCGCCCGTACACACGTCAAATTGGAAAAAAAGTAATAATAATAATTTTTTGTTGCTGTACAAATCACCGACCGCGAAAAATATCTCCACAAATGAGATAAACTGTGGTACGGTCAAGGTTAAATTTATCCGCGTATTTTTGTTTCGTTATTATTACTCATAATTAATTTCCCTTTGCGTTTCCGACGTTTTTTATAGCCAGTTTCGACAATGTAACAACCTTAAGAAAAACGAAATAATAATAATAATAAAAAAATTGGTGGTAAAAGTACTTTTACAATAATATAGGGTAAAGGCATAGGAAGAGGGCAGAAGGTGGTTTCATAACAAGGGCAACAAAAGGTGAAACGTTTTTTTTGTGTTATTATTATTTTTGCGATTGTTTTTTTTTTTTGTGATGTTTGAAAAGTTAAATACCATCCAATTTTTTATTGTTTGAATGAACCCATAGATTCGGTCCACTGATCACAATTAAACACAATGAATAGAGAGTGAAGTTATTTTTAAAAATAAAATATTTCTTTGGTGTTGTTGGGCTCTCGTGTTGCGAAACGTGTAGATGTAAGAACATGAAAAATAGTTTATAGCATAATTTCGAGTTTGTTAGGAAGGTGTATAATTTAACAAATCGATAATTTTAAAAGTTAACTTGTGCAACTAGAGGAAATTACTGAATGTCCTTGTTTAATTGAGTCAGAAAATTAACAACCTACGAAAAGTAAACGAATTGCTAAATTACTTTGTAACAATATTCGTGAAATTCACGAAAAAGGTCGAACATTATTACTTATTCTTAAAAATGACAATGTATTAATTCAAATTTGGTTAATTCCTTAGGAATCTGTCTTATCTGCTTTATAATATATTTTACGTTCATTAACTAATAGAAATATAATTTAAATGTCAAATTTCAAAATGGCTGCCATGTTAAAATACAAGCTTTACTAAAAAAAACTGTTCAATTTATGTATACAATCTGTGAGATAAAATAATATTTAGATGGAAGATGATACAAGAAGGAAAATTTATAAAAGTAAGAGCAACAGAGAATATCTGAATTTCCTTAAAGAAATATTTGACACTGCATTTCTAGGTTAGATCGAAAATAACCGACTAATAGTTCTCAAAATTTAAAAGTATAAATTTTTTTAATACAAATTTTTGTTGCTAAAAAATAAACATTAAAAATTTTGTTATTTATAAAAAATTGAAAATATTAATTTGAATATTGATATTACCGATATACAATACATAAGAGTTATATAAATAAGCATAAGAAAAATCGATACATTGTTGTTACATGTATGTTTGAGTTTATGTAGCTAAAAATAGACGAACCAACAAAAAAAAATTATGAAACAACATAAAAAAACAGCAGAGCAGACAGAAAATAACAAAAAATTTTTTTTCGGTTTTTTATTGTATTTATTTTTTCCTGAGAAAATGCATTTTTCATGGTTTTCAATGCTATTTTTTTTTGTTTAGTATGGGGGAGTATAGGATGTGTTTATATTATTTTCTGTACATATATCTTTAAGATTCTTTTGTTTTGTTATATTTTATAATAAATTATAAAACAGGAAATAGGATTCTTCTTTTTTAACCTCAATTCGCAAAAACAATAAAAAAAATGTTCATCATACATATGTATTTATAAATTAATATGCAAAAATATAAAAAGCTGTCAAGTTGGAAGTGTGCTCCATTGTATATCCCCTTTTCGATCCACCTAGGATTTAGTGAAAACGAAGAAAACTTAATTAACCTATCTTGGGCTTAATTTTCTTTTTTTTTTTTTTCAATTCTGTTTGGATAGTTTTGGTATAATTAGGATTTCGCGTTGAAAGATACCAAAAATTTTTCTATATTGGAGAATTTCGATTTTTTTTTCGGAAAAATAATGCAAAGGGGTACTACCCCTTGCCATTTTTTTTTGCGTAAAATCGACATTCTCCAATATAATTGAATTTAGTGTCTATGGACGGGGAATCTTAATTATAATTAAAATATCCAAACCAATTCCAAATATATCTTTTAATTTGCCAAATTTATAGCATAAAAACTTGAAAAAAAATTCTGCATTTAGGGAGCCACCTTCTGAGTGCGCCAATGTACTACAATACAATATCTGTAAAACCATACAGATTCTGAAAATAGAGATTGCAATCTTTAATTTCTAATATATAGTATATAAATATCAGACAAAGATTTCTATATTTTTAACCAACATGAAAAAATAGTTCTTGTATTCTCAAAGATTGAAAGTTGTATTTTTCGTTAATTTCGATATTTTGCGATATCGGCCATTTTAAATAAGGAATTTCATTAATTTTAATTTTCCTTTATAATTTAATTAAGAATTTATTTAAAAAAAAAACTCAAATTTTAAATTATTTATTAAAATTTTAATTGCCTAATTAAAAATGTAAAAAAAGAGCCAATGATGTGCGTTTTAATTAAATTTTGAATTATTTAAATTAATTATTTATATTTTTACTCGTATATTCTTTATAATGTCATTAACCCTGAGAGGATTTTATTATTTTAAACTAATATTTTGGCATTTAAATTAAATATAAATAAGAAAAAATTATAATTCTTCTAAAATTAACTTTGTCAAAATAAAATGACATATTCACCACCTCAATAATAGCTTTTATGTATCTCTCATACGCATTTAAATAATTTATTTTTTTTGTAAATTTAACAATGTCAAATATAATTAAATATTATAAATACATAAAAAAAATATCTACATACTTATAATGTAAACAAGAATATGTTGAAAATTATATAAATACTTAAACACGTCTTATTATCACCCTTAATAATATATTTTTTATTTTGGTTGGTAAAGTGTCGTAACTACGCACGATGTGACAACCCCACATTTTTCGCTTAACAAAAATTATTTGTTTTCGGTGTTAACGAGAGAGAGAGGAAAAGAAAAAGACGAAGAAAAAATAAAACACTTTTGAAATACGTATAGAAATTACTTTTCCTACAAACATAACGAAAAAAAATGAAATAAAAAAAAATCTAAAAATAAATTTTTTTTATTTAACTCATTCGGAAATTCATTTTTTATTTTGCAAAATGTATTACAGACTTTTTATAATAAAATAAATTGGGACTAGCATATTTAAAGGTTTGTTAGATTATATTGACAAAAGATTATATTGACAGAATTTATACTTAATTTTTTAATGAGAATCTGAAGGTTAGTTGAAATTTCCATGTAAATATATTATGTTCGTATCGTACCTTCCGATTCTCATTGTTTCAACCCACGTTTTTGATATATCGAATTAGTGAGAATCTGAAGGTACAGAAAAACAATTTTAAAAGAGTAAAAAAGAGAATCAATTCAAATAACTAATTTGAAGACAAAAATTTCATTAAAATTGCGGCAAATACTTTTTGTCAAAATTGACGAAAATATTTTGTCAATTTTGCCGAAAGTATTTATATTACGAAATTTATCCAAATTGTTGTCGTATGTCAAAAAAATTATGTTTAACAAACTCATTCAAATCATTTAGAGCTAAAATTTGATTCATCTCAAATTTACATAAAAAATTATCATTGACAAAAAAGCCAGACAGACAATTGTAATTTTTTGAGAATGTTAAGAAAAAAAAATCATTATTTCTCTTCATTTCTATTGAATGTCAACTTCACATTTAAAAGGTGCTAAAAAAATATTTTAACACATAAGGTAACGGCACCCATTACCGACAATACCCAACTACCGCCAAAAAAAAATATATTACTAAAAAACAAGAAAACTGTAAGGTTTTACACAATTTTTTTTTTTGTTTATTTTAAAATAAATATTCAAGATCCTGTTTGATCCTTTCGTTTTACATATTTCTATCGAATAAACGGAAAAAAATATCATTCGTGTTAGGATCTCTAAGTTGTTGAGTTATATTTGGTGCGCTTAATAGTTTTCTTAAGAACAGGTAAGAATTTTATTTCTTGTTTAAAAACTAATTTAGACTAATAATTAGTTAAAAAATTGTTTAATAGTGCAAATTGGTATTTTTTAAATCGTTTTTTGATAATAATTTCTTTAAAAAATTTAATTTGTTATATAAAAAAAGTGATTTAATTTATGACGGTAATTGGATACAGCAAGTTTATACAAGTACCCAACTACCGTCCTAATTGACGGTAATAGGATTTTTTTATAATTGAATTTTATTTAAATTTTTCAATAAATTTTATAAATGCGTCAAATGTATTATAAAACTCATTTATTAAAGAATTCGAAGTCCAATTTCCGTCGTTAATTATTTGCTTAAATAAGCCGCTACATTTAAAATAAAATTTGGTTGGCGGTAATAGGGGAAATCATATGACGGTGAAGGGAGACAAAGTTATGGCTGTTATTTTTTGTTTTTTATAGTTATTTTTAATTATTTTATGTTTTTTTTTATGAAAAATTATTAGAATATAAAATATCAATATGCATTAGCTTTTTTGTAATTAATTCATAAGTCTAAATAATAAAAAAACCTACATCTTTATGTATGACGGTGGAAGGATCAATAAACGGTAATAGGGTACATTATTTGTTCTAGCTAAAAATATTCATAATACAGCCAAAGCATATCAGTACTCAAAAGAAAAGCTTGCAGAAGCAATTGAAGTTGTAAAAAAGTAAACAAGTGTTTAAAGCAAGTCAAATATTTTGTGTGCCACGATTTTTAAAAGATAAGATATCTAATAGATATGAGAAAAATGCAAAGCCTGGTCCAGCAACAGTTTTAACAACAACTGAAGAATTATTTATGGTAAAATGGACCGAAAAGTTGGCCAACTGGGGGTTTCCTATAAAGAAAAATCAGTTATTAGATGCAGTATCAGAACTTGTGAAGATGATAAAGAAACCCAATAATTCTCCATGGTGGACCAGGAAGATGAAGGTTTATTTTATTTCTAAAGTGTTATCGCGATATAACTAAAAGGCAAATTTTAACAGCATCTAGAGCTGATTTACAAGAACATAATAATATTCCAAATTTGTTTGAGCAAATAAGACATAGACCATTTGCTCGAAGTATCATTAGACGAGACCAGAATATTTTATTATGATGAAACAACATTCTTCTTAGCACCAAATGAAGAGTCAGTATTGGTGAAAAAGGGAGCTCTAGCTATGAGTAAGCCTGTTTTGTAATGCCAATGATAGGATATAGGATAGTTGGAGATGGCCTGAAATTGATGATGTTTGTATATATCCAATAGGAATAGATGATGTAACAAAGATATCGCCACCAACTTTAATAAACAATAGAGGAATATCTTCCGTTCATAGTTAAATTATTAAAAATAAAATAAAACAAAACAAAAATAGCGCACAAAATTTAAAAAAGTAATATTAAATTTAATATTATAAGTTGTTAATGTTATAATTTAATAATTTAACTATTTTGTTATATTAATAGCCTAAGAAAGAGAAAATTTTATTTGTTTTATATACATATTGTTTATTTTATGAATAAATGTTAGAATTTGTAAAAATAAGATTATAATTTTGTTTAATAAAATTAATTAAAAAGAGATACTTGTTATTTACTGAACTAAAAACACAAAATATTAAAAATATTTGACATGACGGTGATTGGAGCACCATTTGACGGTATTTGGTTCCACCCAAAATTTGCATGGCGGTAATAGGGGACGAAGATATAATTTTAAAATTGATTTAATTTATAGTAATTTTTACATTTTATTTGTAAAAAATGCACAATATATGTATAATTGACTATATTTCCACACATTAATTTTAAAAAACCGTTTCAAATAATTTTTCATTTAACTTTATTATCATTTACTTGAACCAGCTACTACACTGACGGTAGTTGGGTATTTTACCTTATACACAACCATAAAAAAAGTGGAAATATATTTAAAGAATTTATCGTTTTTCCGCCATTTTTTTCATTTCGTCATTTTTATTAAAAATATTTTTCATTTTCAGTCCTTTTACATGTAAAAAAAATCATTTAAAACATTTTGAGGACAAGTGGTATTTCTAAAGAACTCTTAAAAAGAATCTCGCAAATACAGAAAAAATGCTTTGTACCCACAAAAAAAAATAAAAATTTCATTTACTTAATTTAATTTTTTGATGGTTTTTGGTGATATTTTTTTTCATTTTGTTGGTTTACAAATTGATTTTCAAGTGGAACAAATAAACAGGTTAATAGAATTTCATCCTCTTCTACTTCTTTCATTTAATGGTTTTTTAAATGATAAAATTTCTAAATGTAGGATTTTTTTAATGTATACTTATATATATGTATGTGTGTGAGTATGTGTATGTAAAAATATAAAAGGATACTTAAGGTCTTTTTTTAAAAGGATATTTTAGCAGAAAAAAAAATATATATGTATTTCAATTTTTCTGTTACGTTGACCTAAATTTGAAAGATTAAGTAAAGTGTGTAACCACTTTTAATAAATGGATTTATTATATTAAAATAAAATTGACAGGAAAAATTCATCCATTGACCAAATTTTTAAATAGGAAAATTAATAAATGTGGACAAAATTTTTGTCTAAATTAAAATTTTTCTCACAAAAAATTTAAATTTAATTTATGAAAATGTCGAGTATATAATCAATAATTTTCCATTTTGAGCACGTAAAATCTCATTTTAATCATCACCACGCGGTGCAGCGAAAGTTAGTAACTGCGCTGTATTAAAACTAATTCATTAGTTTAACCTTTTGCACTCCTTTGGCGCCGCTACGGCGACATACTTGGCTTCTTAACCACAAATCCATTGGCGCGGCTACGCCGACATGAAGTACAAATATTTTTATTTATATATAAATGAAAATATATTTTTAGGGATTTCCCCACATATTAATTGTAGTAATTGAAATGTATTTATTCAATTTTGCCTCAGCACTTATATTTTTAGTTTTCAAAAAAAATGTCGTGGAGTTGCTGGTCTGGTAGCATATTAATTTTTGTTCGGAGTGCAAAAGGTGTGGCTCGATACAGTCACAAATTTCCCTCTATTAATTTAATTATAAATTTAACATGACTAGTCAATTCAATATACAGTAAATTCCGCAGTAAATTAAATTATATAATTTAATTATATAAAAATGTGCTAAAAAATTGAGGTCACTGCCTGATTAATAGTTCACAATAAATCTAAAGTAATGTCATTAGTTATATTACAATTAGAAATGTCCTTCAAAATTATGAATTTCCAATAATTAAATAATTTAATGCATTTCTCATAAAATTTCAAAAATCTCCACAAATTTAATATTTCGCCTCTGATCTCCACAATATTTTATAATCTCTAATAATTATTCATTGAACTCATTCAGCACATTTCGGAAATTAATTTGAAATAATAAAAAAAAACACAAGCTTGCACTTGGAATGTTATCTGTCGCTGGCTCGTACACATATATATTTAATTTGACCTTGAATCGTGATTAAATAATAAAATTTAAGTAAATAAACTACAAAAAAAAATATATTCATGAAAATAAAAATAAATTTATTCAGAGATTATTTAACAACAAAAAAAAATAATAATAATAAATATAAAAAACGTCGTCATCACTTTTATTAAGAGTTTATCTATTTCCGTCGTAAGTGTAAATATATAAAATAAAAACTACGGAAAATGTGAAAAAAAAAATAAATGATTATAAAAAAAAATTTTGCGCTTAGTGACTAGTAAAAAAAATGTAAAATATAAAAATTTATAGTAAAAAAAAATTATTGTTACTAATCTGGGGCTCCCCGTCTCCGAATCAATTTCTGATGTGAATGTGAGAAACATATAATATAATAAATTGCGCGCGATTTTTCATTTAAATTTATTTTTTTTTATATAAAAATTAAAATGGCGCCTTTTTTTTTGTTTATTATTGTTTTGATTTTTCATCACATTTCATAATTTTTTAAGATTTCTAATTAAAAAAAGTGAAAAAAAAATGAAATTGGAAAATTGCCTAAAAAAATAATTGTATAGGAAAATTTATAAATGAAAATTATAAATATATAATATTTTTTTTTTGCTAAAATCGAATGGTTCCTTAATTTTTCAAAGAAGATAAAAATAGAAAATTAAATAAATATAAAAAAATATGAATTTTTCAACAAAATAAATCATAAATTAATTGAAATGTATTCGAAGACAATTGGGACGGGGGGGATCACAATTTAGTGGCTCGGTCCCTAGCCTGCAAAATTTAATTTTATATACTGATTTGTGTATTGAATCTGAATGTGCAAATTCATAATTAATAAAATATTTTACTACATATTATAATTACGAAAAAATCGAAATTTCATTATCAAAAAACTCAAAATGTAATTATATTTAATTACAGTCAGCAATCTATCACAGACATAAATGAATTTTTTATTAATTTTTTATATATTTTTTGTGTATAACAAATCTTAGTGTCATTTCCTTGTATGAGAGATTTTTGGCGACACATTTTTTTTTTAAATAAAAATTAAATTTCCCAAAATTGTCACCCACTGAGAGAGCATAACGAAATTACGACAAAACAAAAATTAGTTTTAAAAATAGCTAAGCAAAAAAAATAAACACTCATAAAAAAAACTGAAATTTTTAACATTTTTCTATAATTTATTTAAAAAGAAAAATTATATTTAAGTATTATAATTCTGTCATTAATAATTTTTATCTATCATTTTGGAAATTTAAATTTAAATTTAAATAAAAAAAAAATGCAACAGAACAGAACAAAAAAATTTATTTTTATCCACCTACATAAGAAAATCTCCTACTGATAATTTAATTTAACGAAATTCAAGAGTTGAGACAAAAATTAAGGGGTAAATCATAATTTCAAAAAAATAATTGCCTCAATTCTAAATTCAAAGATTTTCCGACCTGCACCAATAATTTAACCTTTACATAAGATTGACAAGTTATATGAGTTTGACGAGCTTGAGAGAATGGGAACAATCTGAAGGTACAGACAGAAATTTGATATTATAGTTAGTCTTACTTATTCAGCTAATACTTAAACGAACCTAGTAAAACTAAGACAATAATTACTAGAAAGTTGGTGGATCGGTCCAAATGGACTACATTTTTTAATCACCACTACAATTATTAAATTTCATTTCAAATAACGATTTTTGCTTTAAATTACAATTTATGACAAAATCAACAAACAAAACTATTAAATTTTAATTAGACAATTTTAATTTAATGCTAAAAAAATTTTTAATGAGATTCTCTAAATCTAAAAATATATATATAAATAAAAATTGTGTTTCAAATTTGAATAATTTTAGATATTTTATTTATGTATATAACGACCTCGTACAACGTTACAAACTCACGTCCACCCCCTAACAAATAAAAATCTTGTTAGGGTGCCAAATAAAAAAAAACACCAATATTGGCGCAATGTTCTTTCTTAACAATTAAAATTATATATTGCAAATATGTTAATATTTTTTTAATGGTAATAAATAGCATAAGTAATGAACATAGAACAGAATAAGGGTGGAAAAAAGATTTAAAAAATAAGTATTTTATATTTTATTATTATTTTTAATGAAAAAAAAAATATTATTATTGTTGACCTACATAACCTAGAATAAAATTTAAAATTATTTACAGTGTCGGCAACATAAATATTCATATTTTCAAATAAATTATTACAGTAATTTGGTTTAAATAAATGTTAGATAAGATTAGACTGAGTTAGGCGCGACCTCGACATAGTGTAATAATAATCGATTAGAGTGTAAAGTAATCGATTATTATTTATAAATTCGATTAGAAATAAGATTTTTAAGATTTGTAATTTTTTTTACAAGTTGTAAACCCAGAATGAATCTTGCTATTGAAAGTAGAAACACAAATTTCATATTTAAAATTGTCATTTATAATAAAATTATTGAAATATTCATGTAAATTAATTAAATGTTCGTACCTTAGATTCTCATTGTTTCAACTCACATTTATATGTCGAATTAGTGAGAATCTGAAGGCACAGAAAAACAATTTATAAAGGAGTTAGAATATTAAATAAAATGATAAAACCTTGGAAAATTTGAAAAGATGAAAAAAAAAATTCATTAAAATTTTCTTTTTTGTTTTAAATTCTTAAAGATTTTTAATTAAAAAAAAAAAAGAATCATAACGAAAAATTTAAATTAAAAAAAAAGTAATACATAATCTGAAATTCATAAAAAAATCGTTTTCGGGTCAAAATTTTTAATTGCTTTTTTCCGGGACGAAAATAATTTACATTTTCATTTTATGTGAAGCTATACAGTATATGTAAAATTCAGTAGTAATGCATAAAAAATACCCACCAAAGATTTTTTTTAATCCTTTCATTTTATGTCCTTTGGCTTACACATAAATACAAACATAGAATTGAATACACATAATAAAAAAAGGACGTTCATATAGAAAAAAATGCCGCGCAGCCGAAATACTGATCAGTAGTTTTATAATTATGGGCTTTTTTTTTAAATTATCTACTGTAACTGCATATTTTGAGTATATGTTACACCCTCTAATAGCAGAAACTGAAATGATAACAACTCTAATTTTATACTACTACTTACTTAGTACCTTTCAGATGCAACATTAAACCTAATTTTTTCGATGCGATATTAAACCTAAAACATTTTATATATTTTAGTATTCAGCGTCTCTAGCGGTATAAATTTGAAATACGGTTACATCGTATTATACTCTTAAATACCTTTCGAACGAGTGGTCAAACTTTATTTTTGGTGCACATTTACTACTTATATAAAATTACATTTTTATTCGGAAAAAGGTATTTTGGCAAAATGTGAATAGCGCCGCCTACCGGCCGAATTTTAAAATTCTATAAATTACATCTCAATAAATCATCTCAATAAATCATAAATCAGAACCATCTCAATAAATCATCTTTCCATCGGTGGGTCTATCATAAACTTGTGTGTACAGTAAATGTGAAATAACTGGTTTTTATTGTTTACATCGGACAGACTGACATACAGACACGCGGACAGAAAAGCGTTAACATATTGGATTTTTTTTTTAAAGACCTAAAAACATAAAACAGAGATTCCTTTTTTTTGAAGAGCTAAAAAGTCATTTATGTTTTTTAATAAATAAAATACTTTCTTATGTTGTTTACAAATTCGCTATATGAAAAAACTTTACATTTTTTTATACATATTATTTTAATTGCCTGCACTAATGTTACCCCCTTTCTCCTATGCTACACATAAACACTACAATTTCAGAGTTTTAATGAACTCAAGATTATATTTATTATTCTTGGCTCTGTTCTGCTTTTTTTTAACTATTAAAAAAAATAATTTTATAGCAGATAAAATAAGATTTTAATAGACGAATTTTTATTTTACGCTTTAATTTTGGACACAAAAAAATCTTACGATTGTGGCACAAAAAAAAGGAATGAATGTAAAGTTTTTATGATAAAATTAAAATTTATAAATGGAGGGGCGGAGTCTTGTGCCCTTGAAGTGCATTCATTTTGACCAGAATGAAAGATTCTGTCAGTGTCAAATATATGTATTTCTCAATAAAATTTTTGAATTAAAGACTTTTGACAAAAGAAATTGTGGTCAAAAACATTTTAACAAGATTTCAACCAGATTTTGATCAAAATCACAATAATTATATTGATTTTAGCTAATTTTATGAATGAAATTTATTCTGAGCAAAATTTTATGGTAAATTAATTTTAACCAAATGTTCAAGTCATTTATACGTTTATTTAGAGTAGACATATTTTCCAAAATTAAAAATTCTAAGGAGGAATAAGTATTTCTCATAATTCACACACTCTGTAGTTGTTTCAATATTTTACATTTTTTTCCAATTTTATTTTTTTTGTTAACGTTGCCAATAAAGCCTCTCTAACTATATATATGCACCCCACTATAATCATAAAATGCAATTAAATGTCCTGATAAAAAAATATGCAAATTAATGAACGAAGGAAAAATAATTTGTGAAAAACTAGCAGCTGTTTTCAATGTTGTTGTTTTTTTTATAACCAGTAACTTTTTTTTGCTTTCTATAATTTATTTCTATTTTTTAATTAAACTTTTATAATATTCTATGCTCTCTGGGTGTGAATTAATATTTAATTTATGCATCTAGATTATGGAACGTGTGCATTGTGCATAATAGCATAATCTATAATAGAAGTATATAATTGTAGTATATACTCGTAATATTTAATGTTAGAAAGAAAATTATGCACAATTTTACTGTTCTGATAAAAAGTCTTAAGTAGAGAATTATTGATTTTTTTAAATTTTTAGATTAAGGATTCTTTTAAAAAAAACTATTTCAATACTTCAGTTTTCTGGAGTATAGTAGTTAATAATAAAATGCAATTTTTTGGCCAAATAATCTTGTAGAATAATTTAAATTCTGGCATTTTGAATCAGAAAATAGTTTGAAATGGAAATTTTAATATTTATTTAGACAAAACTCATTTTAGACAAAAACCATAATTAAAATAATGTTGCTATAAGTATATATAACTAGCTTATACCATTTTCTTCATTTGATGCAATGAAATGAATCTAGGAATTTGATAAATTTTTTGGGTCAAAAACAATTTTTGGTCAATTGATTTGATTAACAAAATTCTTTAATAAGTTTAATAATTCTTTAATAAGAAAAATTCTGATTTTCAATTTTTCTGACATTCTGACATTTTAATAGAAATTTGTGATAGAAAGACAGAAAAATCATCAAAATAATTTTTGTCAATTTCAATTTTTCAGGAAAAAATGATTTTTCCTTTAACATTATATTAAAAAAAATTTGACCTCAATAATTTTTTTTCTTCAATTTTTTCAATATTCGGATCAAAAATCATCCACGGAAAAAAAATTATAAATTAAATTTCCTTTTAATATTTCAAAAAAAAAACATCAATTGTCATTAAAAAAACATCCGGAAGTCAATTTCCTTACAAAAAAAGTCTCAAACAAATTTCCATAAAAATATCTTCCACATAAAAAATAATATTAAATTGCAAAAAAAAAATTTACCATAGCAAAAAAATTTTTTTTTTATATAATTTTCTTGCACAAAAACGTTTTAGTTACTAAAAAAATTTCTGTCGTCAAATTTCTTTGAATTTTACCGCATAATAAGCTAAATTCAATAATATTATTAAATATACTTTTTTTCTTTATAATATTTTGCGGTATTATAATATTTTTTCAATCAAAATATAATTTTACAATATATAAACTACTAAGAGGTAATTTAATATTATTTAAAAAAAAAATTTCTTTATTACCACCATTTTTTTATGTTATGAAATTAAATTTTATTAATAAAAAAAAATTTAAAAATTTGAAAATTCGTGCCAACAAAATGTTACATTGTTCCTTAACTAGAATTACACTATATATATATTGCACAATATAAATATATAATTCTCTATGCACTCTTTCGAAATGAAATTCTAAAACAAAAAAATTTTTATTACAATGAAATTATTTTTTTTTATGAAATTTGAAATTCAGAATTTCAGAAATAAATAAATCCATGACCAGACACTATCCAAAAAAATATATGTATGGATAATAATCAACCATTAAATTAAATTTTAAGACTTTTGATTAAGTATATATGGACAAAAATTGGAGAAAATTCTTTCAAGTCATACACAAAAAAAAAGAAGAAAATTGCAATTTCTGATGACTTTTTGCCAAGTCATTTTTTTTCTAATTTTTTAAAAATATTAATTTTACTTTTTTTTATGATAGAGTGTGTGCGGTTTTTTGTCTGTTTTTAATAAAACTTTAAATATAAGTATTTTATAATGGCAATTTTTATGGACATCATAAAAATTAAATTATTATATATATATATATATTTTTTGGATAATTTTTAATGATGAAGGTGCAGCAGTTATAAATGAAAACGTGTCATAGTTTTAAATGCCGCCAATAAAATGTAAAAACTAAAAATACAGGAGATATAAATTGTATATCTCTAGACTAGAAAATTGAATGATCTAAGTATATAGTAATTTTAGAAATTACAACAAGATTTTTTTTCGCAACAAGAGAAACTTATTTTTAATATAAAAATTCGAATATGTACTTAATATATATAAATGTAAAAATGTTGTGTAATTAAAATATATATATATATATAATATATAAGTGATCATCAATTTTGGAATTTGAAAAATTGGAAAAAAATTAATTTAGAATTAGAGACACATTTTAATTTATATAATTAAATTATATTGCGATTTACATGAATTTATTGCTAGGTGTTTAAAATAAATGAGAATCTGAAGAACAGGAAAAAAATTTTAATAACGACTTCTGTAGTGAAGTGACACATTGTTTTAATCGTAAAATAGTTATTAACCATTGTCTGGTTTAAATTAATGATAATCTATTAAGGGAAATGCTACAAGGAGATAACAAAATGGAAAAAAAATTATTAAACTGATTTTATCTGAAATTATCTGATTTTTATGTTTAATTTCCATCTTATGACAGAAGATGTAAACTACAAGGTTTGGAATCTCTGTCTAATAGAAGATTTTATTTATTAATGACATCTTGAATACCAGGATTAAATGTGCAGAGCTGTGGAATCTCATTGGGCTAAATGTTGCATCAAGAGTGTTTCGTTATAATCGTTTTCTTTTTGTTCCACTTCACCGTACAAATTACGGATTACGGGTGTTCTGACTGAACCGGCAACAAACTCTATTTCTCATTACAATGAGGTAGCTACATTTATCGATTTTCACCTCAACAGAGATTGCTGTTTGAAAAAGATAAGAAAGTTTTTCTATAATCGATGATTCAATGTTGATTATTCTAAATTCAATGTTGATTATTCTAAGTTCACAATTATTCTAAGATTTACAATGTTCATTGGTAAAATTTTTTTAGAATCAAGTAAATGATTAAGTATATCAATTAATGATCATTTTGATTTTTTTTTTCTTTTGGCTTATGCATTTTAATTGCTATTGATTCAATAAAATTATTATAATATGTTTGCATTTTCATTTCATTAAGATTTAATTAATTAATTGTTTAATTTAAAAAATTATTTTTGCATTTAAATTGCTTAGTTTTTTTTTAAATTAAAAAAAAAAAGGATTTAGAAAAATTTTCTTCTTACTTAATAACTATGTAAACTGTAAAAAAATTGGTAGACTATAAATATAAATAAATAAATATATGAAATTAAATCTTTAAGTCCCGAATTATTATAATAGTGCCAGAAAAAAATATTTGATTGGTTTTTCTTAACACTTAGATCGCAAAGAAGTCATAAATGAGATGCAAAAGGATATTTTATTATCCAGTGCCCATTTAAGGAGTGGTTGTGGTATCCATATGGCTACCACCAGCATTTTTGTCGTTTTAAATTTAAAAATAAATTTTATTATTTAAAAATACACATATTATCAGATGCAAAACATATTTTTAATTAGTTACCTGTCGTACCTAAACAAATTACTGTTTTTTTTTAATTTTTTTTTAACACAAAATTTTATTTTACAACTAAAATGCAACGGCGAAATTTATTCTTAACTAAAACCACATTGAAAATTCTCAGAATAATACAGACAAAAAAACGTAGAACACAATATGTATATATACCAAAAAATGCATGTACATTGATTTACAAGTTAAATAATTATGTGTGCCATATGGCTACAATGGGAAAGAAGGGTTAAAGGTTATAATATCTATTTTCCTAATTTGAAGTTATTAAACAATTTTCATTTAGAAAATTCATCAATATTTAAAGAACTTCAAATTTTATTTTTATGTTGAAAATTTGTATGATTTGGAAATTAAAGAAATTTTATTGATCATAAAAAATTTTGTTACTCAATTTAATTAATCTTTTATTATTAATAAAAAATATCGAAAATTAATAAAAAAAAAACTAAATTAAACAATTTTTTGTAGACTTTTTTATTAATTTAGCAAATATTTATTTATAGTTTCAATTTTTTTACTCCTTTAAGTATATGTATATAAATCTATTTATTTGAGTGAAATTTAAGTTCAAGGTTAATTTATTTTGTACACAATCAGTAAATAAACAATTTAATTACGTGATAAATTACTGTATAAAAAATTATAATTCTCTAAGCTATGAATCATATTTGAATTTTTTTATATTATTGACCTTTGAAATTTCATACTTTAACCATTTTAGTATTTATACACTAAAAACTCTTTTTAACGAAAAATAATTAAAAATAAAATTTTCTGAGCATATAAAAATCAAGCGTCAATCATAACAAAATAATTTAAAAAAAAAATATTTTGTTTATTTTATGATTTTTTTTTTAAATAGAAATGGGAAATTAATAAATCATTAAAAAAAAATAATTTTCTGTTGTTATTTGTTGGTCGGTTACCCAATAAACACACCGAAAAATAATATTGAACTGCAATGAACTTTACGAATAAATTTTTTTTACACGTGTAGTGTTTTTTTTATCTAAACCAAAAATTTTTTTTCTTTCTTTGTTAAATAAATAAAATTTGATAATTTTTTTTTTTAAATGAAAACAGAAAAAATTTAAATAAAAATTTTTTATTTAAGTATTTAATAAAAAAAATTTTTTGCTTATAATAGGTAAAAATTAAAATTTTGCATATAAATGACACAATGTGGCGCAACAATCGAAATAATAACATTATGTCGAATTTCGAGGCCATTTTAATCAAATACTATGACAAAATTTTCGTTTTTCTTTATTGTAATTTTTTAAACAATCATAAAAGTTTCGTTAATTTTTTTTTCTAAAATTCCGGCTAGTTTTTATCACGAAAATAATAATAAGTGATAAAATAAATCTTTGACATACTTTTTAGAATTTTTCGTTACGACCAAGTCAGTTTTTTTTTGTGTGTAATTAAGTCTTTATGTGTATACTGTATACCTATCGCTATCAGTCCGCTTAATCGTCATCGTTTCGTTCGTATTTAAATGTGTTTGCGCTTATATTAGACGGTTTTAGTTGTAAAAACAATAGCGATGATAATTTTCGTAGAAAAGTCTATTTCTTTTAGCCGGCCTGGCACAGGCGGAAATTGTATTCATATTCATTTTTACATACATGAATGATTTGTTATTTATTTTTTTAATGAGTTTTTTTATATTTATATATTTATTTTTCAGTCTATGTGCGCATTTATTGACTGTATGAAATTTAATAAAAATAATTATAATAAATAGCGGGCATAAAAGTTTATCATTTTGTGGAACAAGTAAAAATAGTAGAGGACAAAGCGGCGACGCGACGGTGGCAGTAAACAACAATGACGACAAAAATTTAAAATTTTGTTGTAGGTTAAATATTTAAATAGAATACATGTAACAGCTGTTGCTGTCAATTTAAATTTAAATAATAATAATAATAATGTTGCATATTTATAATTGAAGGCAAATGGAATTTTTGTATTAAATTGCAAAGCCGACAAGTGATTCACAAATACCAAAAAAATTGAATTGAACTAGAATTCAGTATATAGAAAGTAAAATTTATATTTCATTTTATTCTTTGTTAGTTACATATTAGAAATTGTTAAAGAAAATTTAAGTACCTATATTTAAAATAACAAAATTAGTCATTTTTGACAGTTGAATATCAATTGTAGACAATTAAATTAAACTGATTCTACTTTCTCAACGATTGTACCCGTGCAATATGATTTGTACATTAAAAGAATACTTTTGACAATTTCTTACAATTTTAATACTCAAAGTATCGGGTTTTTGACTGACAACAATTTTGACTGACATCAACTGACAGCACTTATACCATTTCAAAATTAGTGAAATCTGACTCGTTTCGTTCCCTAAAACCTGTTAGAAGGACCGAATACAATTTTAGATTAAATATAAAAGCGATTCTATCTATTGGCATCACTAATTTTGACATCTCTTCTTATTCTACTTTTACATAAAAAAAACTTTCTGCTCCTGACAACTCAATTTCAAAAAAAATTTAATGACCAAAAGAAAAATTTATTCAAAAACCAAAAAAAAAAAATTTCTTTGATCTCTAGACTAAAATCAATAATAATATTTTTTTTGGTTTGCTAATTTTGATAATAATCTTTCAAAAACTTCATATTACATAGTTTTGTTATATTTATGCCAACGGCAACATTAAAAATCATAATCATAAAATTTTTTTTTTGTATTTTTATGTTTAATTTCAGAAAAAAAATTAAGCCAACAAAATTTTTTTTTGTTTATTTGGCCTTCAACTCGATACAGAAAAAAAAATCATTAAAAATTTTCATAAAAAAAAGTGTCCGATCGCCGTCGATTGATTATACAAATTTTTATTTTTCTATCTTTCTAATTTTACTGTCGCTAATTTCCAGTGCCGGAGCTAGAGATTTTTGCTCCTGGTGCACTTTCTAAAAAAAACCGCCCTACAAAACCGTTTCCACATCAGCCAAGAAGTAGGTCTTTCGATGCATTTTTTTTATGAGGTGTCCCAAAGAGGTATATTCCTCAAAGAATATAAATATTTAAAAATTAAAACAAAATAACATTAATTACAAAGAACGTACTAATACTTACTATATACTTATAAAATTAATTAAAATTGAGTTATGCATATTGTATTTCAAAATAAATATAAGTAGCTATTTTTAAAAAGTATAAAATTAAATTTTTATTGCGTAAACTTTCAAAACAAAAGAAGAAGAAAGTACGTTACAGAATAAACGATATCCCGATCGCTTGTCCTGTTAAAATATAGTTACCCAGACTGTTTTAATTAAAACAAATTAAAACTTTTCTTTAAAAATAATTATTTCAATCAATTACAGCTTCATTAATTGTTGCGGTAACTAAGATTTACTTTGGTTTTATTAATTAATTAAATTTGGCCAATTGATAATTTGGAATTATATATTTTATAAAGCTCAAATTCTTCTTCCTTTTTATTTATGAAATATTTATAGAAATCCCTTATAACAGACTTACTTTTATTTATTTTTATTTAAACTCTTTTTATTTCTTAACTAACCAAACTGAAAAAAGCGTTGTCCTCTATACTATACATATACTTTGTGCATACCATAATATTATAATCTATAAATACTATACGAATGACTATGTAACTTTTTTCGCTATATATACACATATATTTCCTTTATGGAGCAGAAGTTTGAAACTGCACCATTTTCATATTGAAGAAAATTTTTAAGTTTGATGAAATATAATTATTTTGTATGGCTATCGAACATTTCATGGCGCGGAAGTTTGATTTTGCACCAAAAATATATAGAAATTTTTTTTTTAGTTTGTTGGCATTTGGTGCGGTTTTGTTTGAATTGGGGCGGCAGTTGGATATTGCACCATTTTCATATAGAAGATTATTTTTTAGTTTGAAGAATTATAATTTTTTTGTATGGATAGCAAACATTGAGTGGTGCATAGTTTTTTCATTGACCCAAGAAATATATATATTATTTATGCATATGAGATCTTTTTTTAATGAACTATTTAGCTTAATTTAATATTTGCTGGAATTTTATATAAAAAAGAAATTCGTTATGTTATATTATTTTTTTAACACATAAAATTTAAAAAAAAAAATAAAATATTTTTTGAATTTTTTTTTTTAATATTTTATGAAAATGTAATCTATTTATTCCGCCCTTAAATTTTAGCGCCCTGTGCAAGTGTTCCTTCTGCACCTATGGTAGCTCCGGCCCTGCTAATTTCACTCAAATACAATTCACTCCTATAGCTAAAAAAAACGAATTATTTTAATTAACAAAAATAACACAACAAAAAAGATTATTATTAACAATTTTTTTTTAAATTTTATGGTTAGAATGACACCATACTATAATAACTTTTATGAATAATGATGTTAATTATGGCGCAATGCGTATTGAACAAAAAACCCAACAAAACAACATCAGTAAAAAAAACATGTGGTCTTTTTTAAATATTTAAACAGAATTTTTAAATAACAAAAAAAAATGTTTAAAAGAATATTTGCAATAAAAATGTACTGATTTAATAATGAGCTTATTCAATTCAGTTTTACATCTGTCACATTCAAGGTAGAATTGTCTCAAAAGTAAATAACAACAGTGCTTTTCTATACTGCAATGTATTACAATGTATTGTAACGTTAAATGGGACAAGATAAAAAAATCTGAGTTATCTAAGTATGAGAATAAATTATCCAGGGAAAAATTATTAATTATGAAAGGTCACGATCTAATTTTGGCAAGTAATCAATATACATATTTAGCCTTTTAATGTATTAAATCAAATTAGCTCACAATTTACCATAATGTCAACGTAATTAGTTCGTGAAAAATTGAGGATGTAGAGTATAGACTCAAAAATACTAAATTTTACTGGAAAACTGACCGTATACATTTAGTCTGCAGAAAATTTAAATCAATGAACTTTTGCCTCTTGGTCGACTCTAACGTAAATAGATAGTATAGCCACATGGGTAGAACTACTTATCTTTAAATCTTTTACAGTTATCAAATCTAGCTTTAACTTAAGATAGTCTTTTGATAAACGAAGAAGCATACGACTTATCAAATTGACTTCAATTTGGATCAAAATTTTAACTTAAAGTTCAAATAAAATGTGACAAAATTCTGTATAACGCACAGAGTTACTTCCCCCTTAAATTGACACAAAATTTTAAACAAAAAAAAATGTCTCTAATTTAATTGTGCTACAAAACTGAAGAATAAATATATTTTTTAAATAAATATTAAACATAAACGAAAGACAAGAAATTTTTTGTGTAACTTAATATTATCACATACAAGAAAATATAGCAACAAATAAATAAATAATTTAATTTTTTTTAATCTGCCGAACATGATTATTCATTTGAAATTGTTTAGTCATGATGTTTAGATTAAGAATTATTATATATTTGGCGTGTTATATACGTACATATATACAATTTCTATATAAAATTTAAGTATTTATTTTTGCAATTATGAACGAACGAGGTCATCGTGAATTCATAATAATATCAAAAAAAAAAATTTGTGTTCGTTTTTTTATTATTTAACATGCGAAAGTTATGCAAAATTATAAGACACAGAAAATTATCAGGGGTGAAGAATTATGATGTGTAAATTGTATATAAATTAGAGAAATTATTTCAAAGATAAAATAATACTAAACTTGAAACTTTTTTTTGGGTTTAAAAAACTTAAATTAAAAATTTTTGTTGTAGTAATTATTTACTTGCTCAAAATAGTTTCTTAAAGTGACCTTGAAATAATTTTTAAAATTAAATTTTTTTGGGAAAAGAAAATGATTCTAAATTATTTAAATTATTACTGAGACAATTATTATCAGTGAAATTGAAAAGAATTTTATTGTTTTACTATCTGAGGCCGTGACTCAATATACCAAGACATTCCTATTTATATTTTGATTAAACAATGAAATGAGGTCAAAATAATACAGAGAATAATTTGTAAAAATTGTTGGGGAGAAGAAATATATGTAAAATGAAACTGTGATTGAATTTTCATTAATGAATTGGCTTCGTAAACGTGATTTTTTAAGGATAACTTCTTAAATATTGAAAAGAACTTCTTTAAATTAACATTCTTAAATTTCATTTAAATTATTCCAGTTTTCTTTGATTTCTATTGAAGCAATGAAATTGTAAGATTTACAAAGAAATATGGACATTTTTTGATTCATCATCTTAAAGTCTCTAAAACATGACTTTACCCTATACGAACTAGAGCTAGGCTCTTCAGTTCTCAAAGTAATCTCAAAATTCGAAATTATTTAAATATCTTAAATTATGGTCAAATATTCATTCTTTTCATCCAGAATCTTTTAATAGAGATCAAGTGTGTGTGTACTTGATCAATAATTTTCGGGCAAATTATCGAAAACATTTCAAATTTGTGGACTATAATTTATAATTTATCTGCACAAATTCAAATTTCTTAATATTTAATTAAAATTCTCAAGAGAGAGCTTATAGTGATTAGACGTGTTTTTATTGCTCTGCGTTATTAATTTTTATTACTTAATTTTTCTTTTTTTGAAATTTTCAAATTTTACAATTTTGTTATTCTATATTCTTTTTCTGCTCTCTTTAAAAAAATATAAGTTTTTTATTCGATTAAATATCAGTAAAAAAAGTGTAAGTTTTAAGTTTATTAGTGATAATATATACTTAAAATTAAATAAATTAATAAAAATATTTGGTCAAGTATACTATTATCTTATATAAATTTATATTAAATTTATATCATTTTTTTATTGCGGTTTCATACAAATATAAAATTATTTTTCTATTGAGTAATTTCTTAATTCTATTATAACCGTAGTTTTTCTATATTATTTTATTATTATATAAATTTAATATGTATTATATAAATTTAATTTTGAGAACATTCTCGTTATATTATTAGTTTAATTTATAAAAGTCTGGGGTGTCATTAAGTTGCACACATATCGGAATAGTAATATAAAATTTTGGGGTACCATTAAAATACACGTGTATATCGGAATATTATTAATATACAAAATATCTGTATTGTATTGCCAATACATTTGAATAGGACCACTAGAGTCGAACGTAGCCTCACGGAAAAATTTGATAATCTTAGATTATCTGTAATTAATAAAATTGATTCTTTTGAAGCTACTTTAAATAATCTTTTTGAAAAATTACAGCATAATGAAATTGATAATTCTAATTCTAGCACGAATGTAACACCTCCGTAAGCAAAAACTTAAGAAAACCTAAAAAATCTAAAAAACCTACAAAAAATCGGGTTAATAACGAAGTGAAAACTTGGGAAACTCAACCGGCTGACCACTTACCGCGGTTCCACCAATGAAGGGAATTTTCATCTCAAGACTGGATCCTATGGCAACGTACCATTCAGTCTTAGATTATCTTAAGAATATCAAGAAAATTGATACTAATGACATTCGGTGTCACAAAACTAGTAAAATTTCTTCTTTTAAACTTGAATTTCTTCTTTTAAACTTGAAATTTCGGTGGCTTAAAGTATTCAAACTCCTTAACAAACGTATGTTGAGGCCATGTGGAAGCTAAAAGTAATGTGCTAAAATGTGCAAACATTACTTTTAGCTTCCACATGGCCTCAACATACGTTTGTTAAGGAGTTTGAATACTTTAAGCCACCGAAATTAGATATATGTATAGATAGATCGAATAACTCAAAAAACTTGACTGTCTATCCCTCTACTACCAAAACGTAGGGGGTTTGCGAACAAAGATAACAGATGTTTTTCTAATGTCTCACTCTTTATCGTTCCATATATTATATTTGTTTTAACAGAAACGTGGTTAAATAACACCATTCTTGATAATGAATTATTTTCTTTAGATTTTTTTGGTTTTCAGAAAGGATCGTTATGATTCAAATTCTAACCGTAAAGGGGGTGGAGTTCTGATCGCAGTTAAAAATATTTATGATTCTTCTTTAGTAAGCGTGCCAAACTCAATGGATGTTGAGCTTGTAAGTGCTTCTAATGTCAGTGTAGATGAATCTGTTTCTAGATGTATCCAATCGGTCGCTGAGATTGTAGAACCGGAAGACGAGCTTATAGTACTAGGTGACTTCAATCTACCTCAAATTTCTTGGGGTGAAGCTGAAGATGCATGTTATTTCACACCAAACGCATCTATACCTGGTGCCACTGCCGCATTTATTGATGAAATGACATGTAACTCATTATATCAGATATCTCCGGTAATCAACAACCTTGGTAGACAGTTGGATCTAGTTTTTTCTTCCGATCCCAGTAATATGACAGTTGTCAAAAGCTCTGAGGGTCTGGTAAAAATTAATATGGACCATCCTCCATTGCACTTAATTTTTTCGCTTGATAATATTACTTTATCAGAATATGATAGTGGCTATTTCCTTAATTTTAGGAAAACAAATTTTCGACAACTTTTAAATTTGTTGGCTCATACTGATTTTGAATCAATACTCTGTGAGTCTGACTTGGAATCTGGAGTACACAACTTTTATACTCTTCTGAGTGATCTTTTTACAAAAACTGTTCCACTGATTAGAAATAAAAGTCTAAATAGTGCTCGTCCATGGTTCAATAAGAGACTTAAAACTTTGCGCAACCAGAAAAATAAGCTATGGTTGAAATATGTTCATTCAAAATCAGTTTTAGATTATTACAACTTCCGAAATCTGTTTGATAATTTTCATCATCTATCTAAATTAGCTTATAATGATTATGTACGCAATATGAGTGATGGTCTCATATCGGATCCGAAGTTATTGTGGCGTTTTATCACCTCAAAGAAGAAAAATGATTGCTATCCGCCTTTCCTTCATTATAAAAATGCACGATTAATAAACCTAATGAAATATCGAATTTTTTCGCTAGTTTTTTCTCTGAAACATATGTAGATTCATCTTTTCAACCTGATGCGAATTATTTTCAGTACCTGAATGATTTTCCTAAGACTACATTGTCTCAATTCGTTATAGAAAGTTCTGAGGTCTTGGAAGCTCTGTTGGCACTGAATGATGATTGTTCGCCGGGTCCGGATGGCGTGCCAGCAATTGTGTTAAGAGAATGTTCGAATTTTCTAGCAACACCTCTATCATATTTATTCAATCTATCTTTAAATAATAGCACTTTTCCAAGTTTATGGAAAAAACCTTTCATACCGCCAGTGCAAAAAAATAGTGATAGAAACAATGTAATTATAGACCATTTGCAAAATTGTCTTGTATACCGAAATTATTTGAACAATTAGTTTACAATAAAGTTTATTTTCACTGTAAATCCTTTATTTCCAATCAACAGCATGCTTTTGTTAAAAGTAGATCGACAGTAACTAATCTGGTTGAAGTTACTTCTAATTGCATTAAAAATATGGTAAGCGGATATGAAACTGATGAAATTTCACTGATTGTAGTAAAGCTTTCGATGTGCTCTCGTTTAAAATTATATTACTAAAACTAAAGCTCCGTGCCTTAGGATTTCCGGACTGGTTCATTGGTTGGACATCTTCATACCTCTCGGGTAGGCAGTACCAAGTTCTTTTTAGAGGTTATGTTTCAAAATCATTCACGGCCAACTCAGGTGTCGAACAAGGTAGTCGGACCTTTGATCTTTGTTTTCAGTGTGACTGATGTTGAAAGTATTATATGCAAAAGTAAGCTTGGCATATATGCTGACGACATGAAAATTTACAAGAAAATAAAGGACAGAAACGATATACTTGAGTTGCAGTGTGATTTGGATAGTTTTTCTACTTGGTGCAAAAAAATAATATGGATCTTAATGTAAATAAATGCCAACTTATTACATTACAAGAAAAGGATCCCAAGTACAAATTCTTATTATTTAAATGGTTTGAGCATTCCTAGAGTATATGTGGTAAATCTGTGGTTTATGAAACGATGGTCTAAGGAATTTGATGACCCTCGTATCACCAGATCTTTATTCAGTAGTCTCGTGCGTCCGATTTTAGAATATGCAAGTCAAGTCTGGTCACCTCATTACGCTTGCGATGTTTCTAGGTTGGAGATGGTGCAACGAAAATTCGCAAAGTTTTCGCTACGATCCCTGAAGATTTTTCTCTTTATAATGATAACATTTTTAATTATTGTAATCGGTTGAATATTTTAAACTTACAAACATTAGAAAAAAGCCGGTCGGTAGCAGATGTGGTTTTCGTTCACCAGATCCTTTAAGGTGAATACCTATCGCCTTACATTCTAAGTAAGCTTAGCATGAAGGTAAATACGGGATCGCTTAGAAATGTAGATACTTTCTTCACGGATTTTCATCGAACTTCTTATGGGTGTAATGAGCCTATTAGTAGAATGCCAATGTTTATGGTCTGGACTTTGATTTTAATATATCTAAGGAAACCCTTAAAGCCAAATTATATGCTAGCATATAATTAATATGGCTTTCAGATCTCCCGTTTGTATTAGAATGCTTTTTTTTTGCTTTTTTTTATTACTATTTTCTCTCTCTAAACTGAACTAAATAATTTTATTTTAGTACTAAACTATATTCTATTCTCTTACTAACGTTTCCTGCACGTGCTTGCTGTAAGCTACTAAAATTTCTTTACATAAGAGCCTAACCTAATAAATGGGTAGGTGAATGTTCCTTGGCATAAGCCGAGGAGTGCGAACAGCTGTTGATGTTGTTGAAATTCGAAAATAAAAATAAAAAAATAAATAAAAAAAAATAATTTCTAATTTACCACAATTTTAGATTCAGAAAAATGTCGGTAAAATAGAAAAAGCAATTTTTATTTATACAAAAACTAATTTACCTGCTAATATAAATTTATATTACAATAAGAAAAAACCATTTTCGATAAATTTATTATTTTCTAAAAAAATTTACATCTTTTCTATTTTATTTAAAAATTATTCAACAGCAAAAAACGAACAACATTTTTAATTATAAAACAAAAGTTAATTAAGGATTTTATACAAAGAAAAAATTAAAAATAAGGTAAAAAAAAGCACATCCGATTAGAAATTATAGAAAATTAGATACACACAAAAATTGTTTATGTACTTACTTATATAAAAGATTGTACATAATAAATATGTAAAATAATTGCTTTATAATGTTTTTCCAACAATTTTTTTTTTCTTTCATTTTGAAAATTAACAACAATTTTTAATTTTCTTCCTTTTCAATTTTCTCTTCTTTTTAGAATTTTCACATAAATAAATTTTTAACAGTGTAATATAATGATAAGAAAATAATAATAATAACTAATTATTATTCATTTAATGGGAAAACTGTGTTAATTAGAAGAAGAAAAAAAATTTTGTTGCCTCTTTGAAGTGCAAAAATTTAATTAATAAAATTCATTTTCTATATAAAAAAAAGTTTTAATACTTATTTCTTTTTAAATTATAATTATTAATTAAATGGTAATTATGAGATTTTTTTAGAGATAATAATTATAAGATTTGTTTTGTAGCTTAGGAGCGTTTTTCAAGTAACTTTTATGGACAAAATCGTCGTTTTCCAATTCCTTCCTTATTTCAAGTGAAATTTATGGAAAAAGACAATTTATTGTTGGAAATTGCTAAAATTGATCGTTTGTCAATATTTTAGAGCTTTAAATCACAACAAATTCTAAATAAAATTTGATTCAGCAATATTCTGTCATGTCCACATGCAACCGTAATGCAGTAAGGGAACATGTTGCTTCGACAATTTGCATATCTAGACATTATGCAAACTGATATTACTATTTATCGTTGGTATATATTTATATATTTAGACAATTTAGGCGGAAAGTAGGCAAAATGTTGCTTGGATTGGGACATGAAACTATGTATTTAGGAAATAGGAACATGTTGCTTGGATTGGGACATGAACACAGAAACATATTTAATTTAGGATTTTTGTACTTCTATTCAAGTTCAGACTTAAAATTCAGACTTTCCGAACATTTTACATTTCATATTAAATAGCGCAGATTAATTTAATAAATAAATTGCATGAATAAAAGTGAATGAATGAATAATTTTAATTGATGTATATTTGTCATCAGAGCATGACAAAATTAAAATATCACGAAACTGTCATGATAAATATAAGGTAAACGGACCATTAGTGGAAGGTCGGATATATAGTGGAGATATTAGATCTTTTCTTAAAAAAATAAGAAAACTAAGTAGCATAATTCTAATTTTAAGTTGCTATTATTACGAAAATATATTAACAATTCAAAGTATTATGCTCCAGATCTACGTAACCCTTGAAATCTTTTGTAAAATTCATTTTACTTCGACAAGTCGTGCCTTCAATTTTCTTGGTTAAAAAATAGTGAATTGCTTAGTAAAATTTTAAGCAAAAGCGAAAATTATATTTTGCTTTTCCAACGATTTAGTATACAATTTAAGTAAATACATTCTTTATATAATCAAATTACGTTAAAAAATGAATAAAAACTAATATTTCATTAAAAAATTAAAAGTGCTCAAAATATTATTTAAGTATACAATGAATAAATTTACTTCCACTTTCAGTACAAAGTATTTCCACCACTATAAATTATGTTAAGATACGTTCCACTAAAAGAACACATATGTCTCCATTATTAGGTGCATTTATAATAATGTCGCCAAATAATGAAAAAAAGTAAAAAATATTAGAAAATATAATCTAAATACCAGAGAAAGACAGATTTGCAGAAACATATTTAGTAGAGTGGATATTCCAGATATAGTTCTGAAACAGGGTTTGACAAAAAAGGAGACAATTTTGTTTATTCTTAATGATGAGAAATAATATTTAACTACACTTTTTACTGGCAATGCAAAATTTAACACTTCCTGCTCCTATGATTATAATTCAGTACAAACGTATACCATTGTTAATAGCTCAATCATTGGTTTATTGGGAGAAGTGAATCAGGATGGATAGGCTGGTGAAAAATTTAGCCAATTCATTTTATCATGGATTGTTTCCATTAAAATACCATTACTTATCGAACTTTTTCTTGATGATCATGCATCGCATTTAACTTTGACAAACCAGTTTTGCAAAGAGAAACAAATAATTTTAATCGCATTATTACCAAATTCGACACACTTAATACAAGTTTTTTTTTTCCTAATAGTACATATTATTATTTTAATATCTTTATGAAGCTATAATATCTTTATGAAGATATATTTTAAATATCTTTTAATATATCTTGTATTTAGATCTAAAATAAAAGTCAATTTAATAAAAAATATATTAACATTAAATTTTTAGGGTTTATAATATTTTTTTCTTTATTAAATTAAACTGCAAAGTCTTACACCGTAATTATATCTCCACTAATGGTCCGTTTACCTTATAAAGATCTAAAAATTGTATAAGTATATAATCTAATTTAGAAAATGAATGTCCATTAAATTTTTATCCTTTTTTCTCTAACATTGATAGAATTTAATTATTCAATCATTTTTTTCAAAAAAAAATTATTTATAATTATAATTAACACATAAAAAAAACTAGAAATTGAACCTGGATAATAAATTGACGTCAATTTTCTATAAAGTAATAAAAAAAATTCAAAATAAAAAATCAATATTACTTACTTACTATACATATTTGAGTCATTCATTTATTTTTGTACTAAATTTGATAATAAATAATAAAAATTGAATTTTCATGTCAATTTTTCGAACAAAATTTTAAAACCTTTTACAAGTTAAAGTTAGTCATTAAATAACAAAAAAATTGTTGTTCTATATAAAGAAAAGTTTTCGTTTATAGTAGTATAAAAAAAATGCCTACATAAAACACAATTTTCCACTTAACTTAAAAAAAAATGCATTAAAATTTTTGAAGTTTTGAAATTTTGGTTTATAATGTCATGTAACAACAAAATGTTGGTATTTATAAAGCAAAGACAAAGTTTTCTTACTGCATTACCTTAAATTTTTATCATAGATAAAATATAAATAATAACAAAAAAAAAAATTCTACTTAAATATTGCAAAACGATTTATAATTTATATAAAAAAAGATAATTATAAGCTCAAAAATATAAAAGTTCTTAATTCATATTTAATGTTCTTTCGAAATAAATTCTTTTCGAAAATTAATTTCATAATTAAATTTTAGTTTTAAAAATAGAAATAAAATTGAAACTACAATACTTATATAATCAAATAATGAATAAATTGACAGTTGAATGGCATATACGAGTAGTTAGTTAAAATTTATTTAAGTATTAAATTTCTGTTAAATTTCACAAATTAAATAAACTTAACTACTTATATATAAGTATATAAATAATTTAAATTCCTTTCTATGATAAGTTGGAAACAAAATAAAAGTTGAAACTTGAAACAATTTAAGTTGATTATTTAAAGTAATGACAGAAGCATTCAATATTTCTTAAATGACTTTCATAATTAATATATATATATATACTTATTTTAAGTATAAACTAAATATACATATAAGTACATGATATTTATGAATTTGTGATAATCTATAAGAAGTTAACCAAATAATATTTCTACAAGCATTGAATTTTATATTGATAGTTGAATTCAATTTGCAATAACATTTGTATATATTAATTTTTTTTTTAAATTGATTTGATATAATAATTTCAAACTGAATTAAATATAAATTCAATGATAGGCCAGAAATGAGTAGCCCTGAGTGAACAAAGTACTAAAAAATTTACATTATATGTACTTGTATCTAAAAAATGCGTAAAAACCAAAAAAACCCTTCCCTATTACAGTAAATGTTATACCACAAAAACCTCGGAATTATTATTTATTGATGATTAATCATTATTTTAATTTCCCGATTTTACATATAAATAATTTATCGAATATATATACAGGAAACATAAGGATCAAAATTTATGGCAATTAAGTCGACATTATGTCAGTCATATTATGGTGCAGTGGTATGGGGCACCTTTTATATTATACTGAAATAAAATCAACAATACTTATTTTATTGTACTTTTTAATATACGTTTAAGGTCAATTCAGTACACTGACTTGTTTGTTTTTTAGTATATATATAAGTATAAGTAAAATTTGTTATGGATTGAAATATTGTTTTTTTTTCATGGGGGTGGAAAAAAATTATTATTATTATTATTATAAATAAAAACAGAATACAATACTTAATATGTTTTTTCGTTATCTACCAGTCGTTTTTTCAGCATTATTATTATTATTTTTTTGTTTATAAGTCATGCGATTAAAATCCAACAGCAAGAAAAAAATGGGGTTTTTTCAGTTTTTGTTGTTCATTTTTTTATTTTCTATGTTGTGTAGCAGCACAGCCAGTAAAAGCTTTCTGTGTATAATTTAATCAATAATTTATTTAATTTTTATTTTATTTATAGAACCGCACACAACTTCATTTCTGTATTAGGCACATTCAGTTGGTACAATAAATAATAAAAAAAAACAAATTGTGAGTGATTAAAAAAATCGAATTTTTATAGAAATCCATAGAAACTTATAAGTAAATAAAAAATTTTTTGTTATTGTTTTTGAATTGTCCAAAATGAAAATTGATAAATAAATATTTATACAAGAAGAAGAAGAAATGACAGACAGAGTTCAGGAACTGGGAAATTTACAATATTACATATAAATAAATAAATGAAATTCTTTGAAAATTTTACATTTTTAATGATAATTCTTCAATTATTCATTTACTATACTACTGCAGAATTTTTTTTTGACATTCTGATTTTTTTTTCGAATAAATCACAAAAATATTGAATTTAGCTATTTGTCTTATGCTTTTTCATTTATTTCCTATCCTTCTTCCTTTTTACAACATTTTTAATTTTTCATCTATATCGTAATTACCTTACTTAATTAATCAAAAAGAGACTCTGCGTTCCATTGGTAATGATCTTGTGTCTGCCATTGAAGTAAATTAAGCATGTTCCAATTTTGCAGGAAGATAAAGTGACCTTTCATGAAAATAAGATAGATAGTAGATAGTGGAAATGGGAAACACAATTATGCTCTATTACATGTTTCGTTAATCCTAATAATTTAGAACATTGTGGTTAAACTGAGCTCTAGAATTAATTAATATGATTTGAAGATGATAATTTGCACTATAATATCGGGAAAACCTCTAAGAAGTATGCCCACACCGTTGAACTAAAAGAAGCAGAAGAAAGAATTAATAAAATCTAAGATTTCGAATGTAAAGGTGACCCCTCAGATTTCTTATCATATTAACAACCGTCTGCCTCTCAAAATAATTAATTTCACTGCTAGCAGATGGTTTTTTTTTTCAAGGCAAGTAATAAATAATCAATTTTATTGTCCTAATAATAAATTTTATTAAATACATAAGTATATATATATATATAAATAAATATTCAGTCTAATTTATGAAATGTTTTTATTATTAATGTAATTATTATTATATATTATTAATATTTTTCTATTCTATAAAATCATAATCTAATCTAGAAATTTTTGTCCCTCAAAAATAAAATTTTTGTTTGTTCATGTTAGCGATAAGAAAAATGTTGGAAACATACCACACACGTTTTTTTCATATTTCATTTCTTTTGATAAAATGTCATTTACGTCATATTCTCCGACGTCGTTTCAAAAATAATTTAAATGCGATAATAAAAAATATACAGAAATTTTAGAATTTTTAATCATTTAAAAATTGTATGCAAGTTTCATTCATTAAAAGATAATTTATTTTAATATTATATTATAAGTAAATGAATTTTTCTGTTCAAAGATGTTTTTGAAATTCGTTTTTTCTGTACTTTTATATATATGTAATCTCTTTTATTTTGTTTTGTAAATTTTTTTTTCATCTCAAATTTTCCTTTCTTTCCTGTTTTTAAATAATTTTTTTTTTTTGCATTTTTAGTATCATCAATTTTTCTTTAGACAATGACATAAGATTGAGGACAATTCATCAAACACAATTCTTATTTTGTGTATGAAATTGATAGTATACATATACGGCTCCCTGAATTTAGGCCGCGTGACTTTAGACCGCGATAAAAACTGACTTTAGGCCGCGCTTGGAAAAGGGAACATTTTTTTGAGAAACGATTACACCATTGATTAAGAATGACTTTAGACCGCGCGGCCTTCATTTTATTCTACGCGGCCTAAAGTCTATGCCCCTACATATACATGTATTGGTGGTTGCACTTCTGATTTTAATGGTTGTTCGCAATGTGAGCCGAGTATTGAGATCTCCCTTCCATCCAAGATTGCAAAACAATATTGAGATCATATCTCAATGTACCTACATGACAAGGAATCGCTGGAGCTATTGTGGTCTACAACAATATTGTCTAATTCTAATACAATATGTTTATTCGCAACCATTACTTCTCTATCTATAAGTCTAAATCAGAAAATTCAAATGATCCTTCCCGAACGTGACTCAAACACAAAATAAATTGTACAAAAACAATTAACCTATTATCCAATATATACATTTTAAATAATAAAATGAAAATGAATTCCATAAAAAAGTCATTTGAAAAACAGAAATAGAAATAAATGTTTGAAAAAACTTGGCATATTTTGAATGAAACAATGCAAAAAAAAAAAATTTTTAGAGTGCAGAGAAACGTTTTTACGTCTATAGTTAAATATAGGATAAGAAGAATATATAAATTTGTACCTTTTGTCTGGTATACTTTATATTCATTATTTAATAATAATAAATAGCAAAATAATTTATCATGATAATTTTTTTTCGTCTTCCTTCCAAATATGAGGCATAACGTTTTCCTGACGGCACGTCATTTTTTTTTTTTGTGGTAATTTGTATCTGACTCATTTTTAGCTTGGTAATATTTTTTTCAAATTGTCTATCTAATTCTGATGGTATACAATTAGTGTAAAGAGACAGATGTCGATTTAATAATTTTCTTTCATATTTTAAATGACTATTTAAGTATAATTTGAAATTTTTTAAATTGCTAAAATGTTACAACAACAAAATTGACTTAATGACTTTTTCAATTTTTTTCTTACTCCACAGAATATTTTAATATCACTTAATTTAACATTAATTTTTCTTAATTCTATAGTAATAATTGTTAAAATGTTTTAAATAACAATTTTTTTTGACAGATCTAGGAATTCTTTACAAGAGAAATTGTGCTTACTTGACAGAAAGTCATGTCATTTGATTATAATAATGGTTTTTGACAGGTATAATTAAGTTTTTTTTTTGACAAATAAACTATTATGACGTACTACGTTGTGAAAATTGTAATTAAAGTTTATACTAAGTATTCACAAAGAGATAAAAACTATGATAAGATCACAGCTGTTGTGCGCCATTTTACTGTAAAAAAGTGAAGGATACGAGCTTTGGTTATAATTTCACCAGAAACATCCAATTAAAAAAATGCAATTACATTCCATTATTGATTTTTATATTTCTTTAATTAATTATTTCCTCAATAATATCACCAATTTTTCTTTTAAATTGTCTAAATTGTACATTATTCATTTGCTCAATGTCTGGTAATAAGCTTAATAGAAAATATCGTTTATAATTTTCTGGTTCAGGTTGAATTGTTGATTTCAATAAATCCATAAGATATTTATCAATCAAATTACTATCATCATTTTTTGTAGTAGTTTTCTTTAACACTGGGCTAATATTGCTTTTATTAATATTTAATTCATTCGGTTGTTCAATTGAATTGTTATTAAATATTGTATCTACTTGTATACTTTTTGATTCACATAAATTCTCTGTTAATAATCCTTCATCATTTTCTGATATTAAATCAACTGAATCAAATATTTCTTTCTCATCTAATTCAATATTATTATTACTATTAATATTTCCCATATTCATACAACTATCATCATCATTTTGGATACTAGATTCATTTTGTTGTGATGATTTTGGTCGAACGAATTTTTTCAAAAATAACATATCATTAAATAAATAATATGATCTTCTTTGTTTACCAGAATAACGACTTATTGGATGTCTTAAATGTCTAGCAAAAACAATTCTAAAATTTTTCCATGTTTCCTTACAATCTTGTACTGCATAATAAAAAATATATATCGATTAAAACCCAAATGAAATATTTTTTGTGATGATAATTTATTATAAAAGTTAAATTTCAAGTTTATTACCATTAGTTTGAAGTTTTTTTCCAATTTCTTCCCATGCTGATGCCACTCTTTCTCTATTATTATAATCAATCAATGTATAATCATAAAGACAACGATATTTTTTCACTTCGGCAACTAATTTTTTATTAAATTCAGGATTATCATTTTTTGGCATTATTATAAAATGGGAAAGGAAATGTGACAATTTATTTATAAACACGCGGACACAAACGACTTTTCTGATCAATTTTCTATATGCAACTAAAATAATTTGTTTCAAACTGGGAAATTTCACAGGATCAAGTACGCATTACGCAACGCAGTCCACTGCATAGCATAGTGCTAGTGCATAGTGCATGCATACACATACAAAATTTTATGAAAATCTTTTTTTATAGTTTCTCTCTCAATTTCATGAAACTTTATTTATATAGTTTCTCTCTCATTTTTGGGTTTATTAAATGAAACTCGTTGAAACGATTGGTTAAAATTTTATGATAAGGTAAGAAATTTTAAGTAAATTTTTTATGGTCTGAAGTTTTATGAAATTTTAATGATGTCTGAGAAAACAAGTATCGTGAAACTGCGCTGTTGTTATGGGATTTGCTAAATTAAATTTGATTTCTAACGTAAAATGATGAGTTTTGTGATACTTTAATTTATATTTCCAATTTTTCAAAAAAAAAAATGTTTTAGTGATGTTTGTCTATTAATTATTATAAACAATTTCCGTCCGTCGTTACTATAATCAATATTATTTTTATTTTCCAGACATTACAATTAATTATTGCACCAAAATTTCAATTAAAAATAATCATAAATAATAAATTTTTTTTATCAAATTTCAATGAGTTTCAAGTAAAATGTTAAATAGATTATTTTGCAATCATTAAATAAAACAAATATATGTAAATACCTGAGTAGATTATAATTAAATTCCAAATAAAAATAAATTTAATTACGTATGTATGTATAAAGTTTGTATAAAATTATTGAAAATTTATAATCAAAACCTTCGCATGTCACGTAAACCTACACGACGTTTCATTTCTCTTATCAAAACAAAAACAACGAAAAAAAGGAAATTTTCCGATATTATCAAAAATATAAAAAAAAAACGTAAGTATAAAAAATGGAAAATAATCAATAAAAATATTTATAATTGAAAAAAAAAATTATATAGATGAAATTACGTTTATATACCGAAAATAATAAATTATCAAAATAAATTTTATATACTACGGGGTAAGTAAGTATATATATATAAAAAAATGAAGAATAATTTTATTAATAAATTTTCCCCTGGTGATAAGATAACAAAAAAAAAAAGAATTTTTGGTATACGCAGCATAGCACAGACAGACACACCGTAACATAAATTTTTTGTTAAAATTTATATCGTAAAAAACAACAATACAAAAAAAGAAGATGAAAATCATTGGAAAATTTATATTAATTTAAAATTTATGCTAAATAAAATCGCAATTTAATTTGAAATTTTTTTTTATGCGAAAAAAAAAAAAAAGAAATTTTGGTTAAGTAAAATATGTAAATTAATTAATTATATTATGTCAGTAGTTTTTTGATCCCTTTCTTTAATTGATTTTAAATTTAAATACAATTTTTTCTATATACTTATCGGAAATTGTCGAAATATTATGTTTCTGGTGTGACAATTAATAGATGACATTTATATGAATTTATGGATTTTTAAGTTTTGTTCATCATAAAATTAATTAGCAAAATTAAAAACATCCTTAATTCGTTATACTTTTGTAATTCTTATTCCATAATTCTTTTTTCCCGCCTATTTCCAATATTTAGGAATCTGATTCGGAGGACCCTAATATAAATCCGGTTCGAAGGACCAACATTTATGAGAAATTGTAATATTGTATAATAGTTCGAAATCCGGTTCGAAGGACCCTAATAGAAATCCGATTCGAAGGACCAGAATTTAGGAGTAAGTATAAATATTATTTAATAAAGTTAAATAAAATTTTAAAAATATACGTTTGAGAATATTCAGACTGACTCTAGGTCAGGGTCTAATGGTTCATAAAAACTTTACATCCCAGAAAAAAATATAAATACCGTATAGTAAAAGAAGAATTACCAAAATATGTAAAGAAGAATTACCTATGAATTGGTGATGCTCCTGATGGTATCCTTTGCTGATAAGCTGATATATTTGTTTGTTGCGGTATTTGTTGTTGATTTTGTTGCTGCGACGGTGGTACATTATCACCAGCCCTTTGTCCGGGTGGTGGACCACCGACCTGCACTGTGGAGCGTATGGCCGCTTCCATTTCATTCCGATGCCGTGATCATTATTTGTAAAAGACACAACATAATTCCATATTTATAATTTTTTTTTATATAGATGTTTTTTTATAAATATTTTAATTTAAAAAGAAAATTACCAATTCTTTTTTTCCACTTGTTTTTTTTTCTTTTTTGTAACGCACACAATTTTTTTTTCTTTTTATATTTTATTAAGATTTTAATTTGACACTTCGCACACTTTTTTTTTTTATTATTATACTTTTTTAAATCACGTAATTTTCTTTTATTTTTTTATTTAATTTATTTATTTACACACACACACAAAATTAAAAAAAATTAATTATATTTGAAACAAAAAAAAATTGTGAAAATTTTAATAATTAATTTTTTTAAAAATAAACTAATAAAAAATAAACAAAAATAAAATATAAATTAAATAATAATTATTATTATTTTTTTTATTATATTTATTATTATTTTTGCTTGTTATTATTTTTTTTTAAATTTAATTTTTCTGTAATTTTTTTTTTGCTATTTTTTATATTTTTTTTTATTTCACTTCACTTCTTTTTTTTCTTCTTTTTTTTCATTCAGAAAAACTTTTTAAATTAAACTTTTTTTTTAGAAATTTCATTTTTATTCCAAATTCCTTTTTTTGGATTCTTATTTAATTTTATTTTTTTAAAGCTTAAAATTAAAAATTAAAACAAAAAAAAATTTTAAAAACTTTTTTTATTATTTTTTTTTTGTCACTTTTTGTTGTTGTTATGTAAATTTTTTAGAACACAAGTTTTTTTTTAAAATTAATTTTGTTGTTGAATTTTAAAAAAATTTATTTATTTATTTTTTCTGGTGAAGTGAAAACAACTTTTTCTTTTTTGTTGTTGTTGTTGCTGGAAAGAAGAAAAAAAATCACAAGATAAATTAAATAAAAATCGTCGCGGTAAATTTTTTTTTTCAATATTCCATTGTAAGAAGAAAATCCGAAGAAAAATCACGGTGTAAGAAAAATCACCGCGTGTAATAAATAATAATACGAGTAAGAAATTTGTTGGCCTCTTGGGTTTTTGTTTTTTTTGTGAATCTTTAATTTTCATTTTGTTTTTTAATTTTCATTGATTCTATGTTTCAATTTGATGAAATTTGTAATTTTCATTATTAATTAATCCCACAAAAATTATAGTTAATTTGTTTTGATTGAAAGTTTCCATGCAAATTATATCATCAGTTTAAAAAATTCTGAAAATGGAAAAGAAAACAAAATAATTTAGATTAAAAATTATTAAAATTAATCAAATTTAAAATAAATTATTCGATAATTTGATTTTAGATAAAGATAACTATAATATTTAAATAGAAAACCTTAGTGTAGGAAAGAGACAGTTTGTCGTCAACTTATAAAATACAAATAGGAACATGAAGCCAAAGCCATACAGAGGAACATGACCTATGTCAATACGAAGATAATTGCTAGATTCAAGTACTAGAAACTAGGATGGACTCTTACGAAAATTAAGATATGTAAGACATTGGACTACGTGCACTAAAAAGAGAATGCAAAAACGGTTAATTTCGACAGCTGAATACTTGTCAAAGAGGTCGGGATATGGCAGAGAGAAATTATATCAAAGACATGTGATCTGACTGGCCTAAAATTAGTAGAATCATAAACCATATCGTCGGAATATACAAAACGATGAACCCATAATGGGAATCATCAAATGATATCATCTTCAATAACTGACTAACTAGTAGAGGATGAAGGTATTTAACTTTTGATAAAAAATATCTCGATTCGACTTGAGGGAGGTCCTTGGAGGTTATTCGTTTACGAAAATGTAACCTTTTTCTTTAAGATCTTCCTATATAACTATTTCCCCCACTAAATATTCATAAAGTTTATTATATAAATAATTTAAAAGATAAAACTTATTTGGTTTATTATAAATTTAGAATTTCAAGTTGTTGTTTTTTTTTTATTACAAAAATTCAACAGAAAAAAAACGTGATTTCTCTTCTCGTGTCGTCAAGTGATGACTTTTTATATCAAAACAAAAAGTATTGTAGTGTTTTTTTTATATAGTTTTTCTCTTAATTTAATTTCTTGGGTTTTTTGTTTGTTTGTAAATTAATTTTGTAAATAATAAATTACTCGAAAAAAAAACAAATCTACTTAATGCCATAATAATATTTCATTTTTTACATTTTGTCGTGACCCGACTTTTTAATCATCTCGTGCAAAAAAAAATTTTTTCCTTATTTTGATTAGGTAGGTATATATATATGTATATTGAAATTTTGTTGTAATTTTTTAAAAGTCGTCATCATAATTTTTATCGTCGTCGATAGATGACTTTAAATTACTAAAAAAATTAAATTACTTGTAATATTTAATGTAGTTTTAAATTAATGACGTTTGTTACGTCATCAATACAAGCTTTTAAATTGGTGAAACCTTCAAACAAGTTTTCTCTGTAAAAAGAGGAAGAAGAACAAAGCCGTGAAGATGGCTAATCTTACCTCTATGAAGTAGATTTTAGACTACGTTCTTAGGTACAGGACAAATAAAAGAACAAAGTTTTGTAAGATTTGAGGTTAAATAATACCGAAATTGATATTGACGCTACACCACCATAAACAAAATATAAAGGAATTCCTCCTTACTTTTTATAACGTATTAAATGTTACACTACTAATTACTGTAAATTTATTATATTACAAAATGGTTGCTATTAATTTTCATTAAATTTAAATAGTAAATCTAAATTCTTTAAAAGAATAATAAAAGAAATCCGAAAAATAAATATTTTTAAAGTAATGTTTTATATTTTGTTATTTATATTACGGAAATAAATCATTTCAGTTCAGAGCACCAAAATCTCCTATAAGTATATACGTTAATTACAACATTTCAGTAATTTCCCCCTTTTTCTTTTCCTTTTCCATATATTTTTATTATAACACCTGCAGATGCCAGAAGATAATTTTTAGGATATTTTTACCCCTTGTTTTCATACATAAAATTTTGACAATTTCTATTTACAAAAATAAAATTTATATATATATAGCTATTATCTAATATATATTGCACAGGTGGCTATACGACAGATAAATCAAGAAAAAAGGTGTTAAAAACAAATAATTAATATTTAAAAAGAAAAACAAATTGAAAAATTTAATTGAATAGAATTAAAAAAAAATTCTAACTAAAAACTCTTATAAAAAAAATATACAAAAAAAAAAAATTAACATTAAAAAGTCAAAAATTTGGCAACAAGGCAATAACTTTAATTTGAGTTCAAAATCAGTTTTTATCCACACACCCTAATACAGAGTCTATATAAAAAACACAAATACACATGCACTCATGCATCACAAAAAAAAACTAGTTCTAATAATAATAATAATAAAAAAAAAAAGAGGTAAATAAAACCCCATTTACTTGCTAAACGAAAATCGTCAGAACACGCCGCAAACCCCCCACCCCCCCCCTAACACTTTGAATTATTTATAATCATAATCATAAACAAAAAAAAACTCGTTTTTTTCAAATAAAAACCAACATGACACACACACACACAATCAAGAAGAGAAAAAACAAATTTACCCAACCAAAACCAACAACAAAATCTCCAAAAAAACACAAAAGAGAAGAGGGTAAAGAGAAAAACAGAAATAAAAAATATTTTATATCTTTCTATTCTATCGTCTCGTTTTTTTTTCTGTGCTACTGCCTGCCTACTGAGCACACAAACAACAACAATTTTTATACAAAATGGCCGATCAAGAATTATTTTTGTACATTTATGTAATAAACACAGGCAACCAACAACAAAACAAACAAAAACAAAAAAACAGATTTTTTTCAATATTTCTTATTAAGAAAAGGGAACGAAAGAGGAATGAAATGATGACGTGTAGAGAAATTTTTGCCTTGGTTTTTTTTGCTTGATTTCTTCTTTTTTTTGTGTTATTATAATTTATTTATTTTCATGCCATGCTGTTTTTTTTGTTCTTCTGTTTTTGAAATTTTAGTTATGTGCGTAAATTTCGAACTCGGCAGTCGTGTGTGTGTGTGTGTGTGTGTGTGAACCCAATCAATTTTTTTTAAATAGATTTCATAAGTAAAAAAAAAATTATTTTTATTTGAACAAAAAAAAATAATGTAGAAAACATAAAAAATTTAAGAAAAACATTTGAAGTACCGTAGTTCGTGTTGTACTGTTGTACAAAAAATATTGCACCAACATTGCCAAATTTATTGATTTTTTCAATTATTAAATTATTTTGATATTTTTCTTTATCAAAGCAACCAAAGAGAAACAGAATTTTATGTTGAGTTGAATTTTTGCCTTTAGTTTGAAATATTGATAATTGCAAATTATTTTTTGAAGTTTCCATAAATGTATTTATTTCTAATTGTTAATTTCTACAACTCAGCACAAAAAAAACATATGATTTTGATGTATAAAAAATTTCACACACTCGCAAAATATATATTAAATAAATTTGAAATATTCTCTCTTTTCTGAATGTTGAAAAAAATATATATTTCTATTTCTTTAAACAATATATCTGTTTCTTTTTTATATATGTAATTTTTCAAGTATTTATATTTTTACCTTTTCTAACATTCAGAATTTTCATATTTTTAAATAAGTACATATATTTTTGGTTTTATAGTAAAATTCGAAAATATTTCTGACACAGTCGGAACTCGGAAGAGGATAGACGGAATTGAAAGAATAAAACGCAGTTTTGATTTTTTTTTGGTGAAAATTTAGATGTTATGTTTTTTTTTCATTTTAAATAAATGATGCAGAAAGTAATTATAAATAAAAAACGTTGTTGTACAAGATTGCGTGAAAATTTTCATAAAGAAAATGTAAAAATTGCATTAAAAGTATTTAAATATTTTTATGAAGAACGTAAATTATTAAGTGAATATGCTGCACAAGAAACAGAGAGAATAACTGGTATTGATGCTAAAACTATTGATGAAGCTACAAGTATTGTATTTAAAAATGAAGAAGAAGAAATGTTAAAAGCTGAAAGTAAGTTTTGATTAGAGAAATCACAAATTCTTGATTCTAAATTTGACATAAGAAATTTCTAATTGCATGTTGCATGATATTATTATAACTGAAAACACATTAGTTTTCTCTTTCTAAGACTCCTTTTTTCACGAGCCCTTTTGCATGTCATTCTAGCCTCTGTCGTAATTTTGACATCTTTTTGACACTAAAAGTCCTGAAATTGAAACTAAAAGTGTTTACATATTTTCACGACTTTCAGTGTCAAGGGTTGTCAAAATCACGAAAGAATCTTGCAAACGCAAACAGGTTCGTGAGAAAAAAGGGTCTAATGTCAATATTTTCTTTTTGACATATGTCAAATAAGTTTAATGAATCTTTCTGACATCTCTGTCAAAATATAGTTACTTATAACATTTTTATATTTTTTAGGTATATCATCAGTAACAATTAATGAACCAATATTAGATTATTCAATTGATGAATGTGAAACAATTATAAATCATATGAATTATTTTCCACGTAATAGTCCAATAACAAAATTTGGTGATTATTATATATCACAATTACGTTATATAATTATGAAATATTATTATAAATCAAATTGTGCACCAACATTTAAAAATTTAACTGATTATATTAAAAATGATATTAATATTCCACAATTAACACAACGTAAAAATAATATCCATATATTAATTATACGTAATATATTAAAATATTGTTGTAATTTTTATTTATTTAAATTAAATAAACAAACAAATTTAATATTTGAAAGACAATCAATTGTTGAATGGCGTAATCAATATTTATATGATATAAAAAAATATCGTTTAGATAATCCTGAGAATATTTATTATGTATGGATTAAAATTGGTTATAGTCGTACAGCATTATTTAAAGATATTGTTAGTGGTTTAGTATTAACTGATAAATCTGAATCAACAAAATCAGCTGAAGTTCATACAGCAGCTTTGATACATGTTGCAAATGAAAAAAATGGTTTTATACATGAATTAACCCATACAATGTTAATTAGTGATAATGATATTATTGATTTATATGAATATGAAAAATGGTTTGCCCGTTTAATGTTATATACACCAATAAATAGTATTATTATATGTGGTGATTATTCACCATTTTCATCTAAATTTTATAATAAACCAAATATAGATTGGTCAATAAATGATATTAAAGAATGGTTATTAGAAAAAAATTGTAAAATTAATATTAATAATAATGATAGTGTTGAATTAATAAAAGAAATGTTATTAAAAGAAGTACATAAACAAAATATAATATTTGATACATGTTTTGAAATGGGTAAAAAAACAAATAAAAAATTATTATTATTACCACCGCATCATCATGAATTAAATATTATTGAAATGTTATGGCAGGATATTAAAAAATATATACGTAGTGCTGTTATTGAAAGGCATGGTAAAGCATATAGTCAAAATTATTGGTGTAATACAGCTGATATATTTGATATTATATCGGAAGCATATGAAATAACAAATTCAGCATTAAAATGGAATATATATCAGAATCGAATAAAAGTAACTGAATTAATATATACAAATGTTGGTGGTTTTGAACAAAATGGTTTTATAAAACAGAAAAGCATAAAACATGTTTATACGGATTATAGTAATAATAAGAAAAATGATGAAATATGTGATGCAGTTGATAATGTGACATTAACAGCAGAATTATATACCGATGTTGATAAAATTAAAAAACAATTAAAAAAGCCAACATCAACATCCACAACCATGAAAAGAAAAAGCCACAAAGTTGTTGAAAAAACAATAACTTTAGAAAAAAACACACCAATCACAACAAGAAAAACCGCAACCGCAACAGCAACAACAACAACAACAGCAACAACAACAACAACAACAACAACAGCAACAACAACAACAACAACAACAACAACAGCAACAGCAAAAACAACAGTTCTTGAACCAGATAAAATTATTGCACCAATAAAAACACCAGTAAATTGTCTAGAATCTAATGACCAAATTAATTCAAAACAAAAATCGATAACAAATTCAAAAACACGAAATATAACAAAACATAATTCAACAACAACAAATATTCCAATACAAAATTCTACAACAACACCAAATTTAACAAAAATGAATGCAACAGCAACAACTTCAAAAATACTAAATATTCCAATACAGAAATCAACAATACCAAATATTTCAATACAGAATTCAACAATACCAAATATTCCAATACAAAATTCAACAACAGCACCAAATTTAACAAAAATGAATGCAACAGCAACAACTTCAAAAATACTAAATATTCCAATACAGAAATCAACAATACCAAATATTTCAATACAGAATTCAACAATACCAAATATTCCAATACAAAATTCAACAACAGCACCAAATTTAACAAAAATGAATGCAACAGCAACAACTTCAAAAATACTAAATATTCCAATACAGAAATCAACAATACCAAATATTTCAATACAGAATTCAACAACAACAATTTCAACAATACCCAATATTCCAATACAAAATTCAACAACAGCACCAAATTTAACAAAAATGAATGCAACAGCAACAACTTCAAAAATACTAAATATTCCAATACAGAAATCAACAATACCAAATATTTCAATACAGAATTCAACAACAACAATTTCAACAATACCCAATATTTCAATACAGAATTCAACAACAACACCAAATTTAACAAAAATGAATGCAACAGCAACAACTTCAAAAATACCAAATATTCCATTACAGAAACCAACAATACCAAATATTTCAATACAGAATTCAACAAGGACAATTTCAACAACAACAAATATTCCAATACAAAATTCAACAACAACACGAACACAGAATATACCTATAAATTTAATTGAGACTATTGAAATGCCATTAATAGAACATGAACAATTTGCAATTATCGAACCAACAACAATTCAAAAACAACAATTAATACAATCATTATCAATTGATCAATCATCAATTACATCAATTGTTGTACCAGAATATAATGAATTATTACCTAGTACAATACCAGTTACAATAATACCAACAATTAATAATAAAAATTTATTAATTAATAATAATAATGAACCATTAAAAAAATTTAAAACACCCAAAAAACACCAGCAACAAAAACAGTTTTTAAATCAGATAAAAAAAACACCAGAAATTCAAAATTTTAATGAAATAAAAGAAAGAACAACATCATCAATATCATTATCATTTGATAAAGATAAAATTGATGCATTAAGAAATCAAATATATAAAGATAATTATGATAATAATCATGTAAGGATAATAAATAATAATATTACTACTGATAGTACTACACCAATATCAGATGTTGTTGATAATGATGAAAATCCTATAGAATATTTTGAAATAATTGAAATTGATGAAAAGTTTAATATAGATGAGATAAATCAACAATATCAACAACAGCCAGATAAAGAAGATTGTATTATAATAGATGATGATGATGATGAATTAGCAGCTAAAAAAATTAAAATTGAAAATTGAAATTTAAATATTTCTTTAAAGTATGTTTTAAGTTAAAATTGATTTTCTTGTCAAATGTATTTAAATAAAAAATAGTTAAAAATAAATATAAAATATAATAATTATAATTTAATAGTATATAATAATTTAATATTTAAATTTAACAATATATAAATGCGTTTTCATTAATAACTAAAAAAAATTGTGGTTCGAAGAGGCTGGTTTGGCAAAAAAAAAAAATCAAATTTATTAATTTCTCTACTTAGTTCATGTCTGTGAAAAAAAACCTCCATTTCTTTTGATTTTTTACCTTTCTTAATGTTAATAAAAAAATTATGATATGAAATACTTAGTAAATAATGTACATTGTACATATACCATACCAACAGACTGTAAAACTTTATTAGGCACCCATGTATACAATAAAAATATTATTTTCTAAAAATATAATTCATAAAAATCAATAATTGGAAATTCTGCAACGTCGCATCATATTTTATATTAAGTGGGATTGGTATAAGGTTAATTTTGTATTTAGGTGTGTTTAATATTAAATTTAAGTCAATGATCGATTTAGAAAATTTTAATTAAAAAATCTTTAAATAAAATTCTTTTACTATAAATTATAAATTTTAAAAATAAATTAATTTGCAAAACATAGAAATTAAATTTTACAAGTAAATTTTTTACTACAAAAAAATAATAATTTTATATAAAAAGAAAAGTTCTCAAAAATTTTTTTGTATAAAATTATAATTTTCGTAAATCTCACAACTCACACACACACACTACTGCACTACATTTTTCGCTCTCTAAAATTAAATATTCATTTTGTTTTCACTCTTTCACGCACACATTCATGAGTCATCGTTCGCAGTTCACTCGATTTACAAAATCTCAACACACACACACATACACCTATGAACATTTTTCTGTAAATACTTTTCTCTTTCATACAAACCGAATTTCTATTTTTTGTTTCACAATTTACATTTAATTTACTCTAAATAAAAATTATTTTTGGTGTAGTATAAATTTTTTGTTTTTGTAGATGTTTTACTGTAAATTTTTACTAAAAAATTATTTTTTTTCAAATGTAGAGGAGAGTTGATGAATTTAGTTCTTAGTTGTATAGTTTAAAAACGTCGAGAAACAGCTTAATTTTTTTTGTAATTTTAAATTATTAAGAAATTCTGTGTTTTTTTTTTTAAATATAAAAAAAAGAAAAATGTCGGGCGAATTAAAAAAATTAAAACAATGTTGTACAAAAATTGAACAATTAACAAAATTAAATATTGCTGTACATACATTTCAATATTTTTATAAGAAAATTAAATTAAAACCACAATTAGCTGGACAAGAAACTGAAAAAATAACTGGTATTGAATCATCAATAATACAATTAGCTATGAATGAAGTTTATAAACAAGAAAATTTCTCAAAAAATAATAATAATACAAAAAATATTGAATCAAATGATAATAAATTACAAAATAACAGTAATAAATCTACAGTTTTTTTATACTCAAAATCAGATTGTATTGATCAAGCAATACCAGCAGAAACAACAATTCTAACATCTGATGATGATAATAATTGTCCACCATTATTGCATTTTATAAAAACTGAACCAGAAATTTTAATACCAGATGATATTCCATCAGAAATTAATATAAAATCTGAACGAATTGATGAAGATGAAAATGAAAATGATGATGAATTAGTAATACAACAAAATGATATAAGTACGGAAGATTTACTTATATCTTCTCAATTAAAAATTAATGTCAAAAATTTACAAGAACTTCAATCAACTTCTATTGTACATCAAGATTCAATAAAGGATGGTGAAAATTTGCAAGAATCTGAAACAACTTTGAAAAATAATGAATCAAATTGTAAAGAACGAAAATTGGTTGTAAGAAATTTACAAGAACTTCAATCAACTTCAAAAAATATTGATTCAAATTGCAAGGAACCAAAATTGACTGTAAAAAATTTGCAAGAACTTCAATCCACTTCGAAAAATATTGAATCAAATTGCAAGGAACCAAAATTAATTGTCAAAAATTTGCAAGAGCTTCAATCCACATCGAAAAATGTTGAATCAATTTGTAAACAAGCAAAATGGATTGTAAAAAATTTACAAGACCTTAAATCAACTTCGGAAAATATTGAATCAAATTGCAAGGAACCAAAATTGACCATCAAAAATTTACAAGAACTTAAATCAACTTCGGAAAATATTGTATCAAATTGCAAGCAACAAAAATTAACTGTAAAAAATTTTCAGGAACTTCAATCTACTGCGAAAAATATTGAATCAAATTGCAAGGAACCAAAATTGACTGTAAAAAATTTGCAAGAACTTCAATCCACTTCGAAAAATGTTGAATCAATTTGTAAAGATGTAAAATTGATTGTCAAAAATTTACAAGAGCTTAAATCAACTTCGGAAAATATTGAATCAACAAATTGCATGGAACAAAAATTGAAAATAAAAAATGTACAAAAAGTTCAATCAAATATTGATGATTCAACAATTACTATTAAAAAATTACAGGAACCAATACCATCAACATCTAAAAATATTGATGTAAATAATTCAATAATTATGGTTAAAAATTTACAAGAACTTAAAACAATTTCAAAAACTATTAAATCAAATCAACAAAATTATGAAAAATCAAAAACAAAAAATATTGTTGACCATCATCATCATGATGATGAAATTCAATCAACATCGAAAATTTCTATTTATAATCAAATTTTCCCAGAGAATCAAATAAATTCAAATGAATCAACATCTTCATCAACAGATTTAAGTGATATAACATTAGCAAATGATGATAATGATAATTCAACAGAAAATATTAGTATAAAATTACCAGAAACAATAAATAAAACAACAAATAAATATAATAATAATAGTAAAAAGAAAATAGAAAAAAAATCATCTAATTTACCATCGAAAGCACCAATAACAACCAGAAAAAAATTACAAAAAAATTTAAAAACATATCCGCCAGCATCAAAAATGAATTTAATTCAAGTTCATGAAAAATCATCAACAACAACGTCATCAAATCAAAATCAAAATATAGATTTAATAAATATACAAAAATCAAAATCAGATAAATTATATATTAATAATAATAATAATAATACTAAATTAATAATAACTGATTTTATAAATAAAAAATCATCACAAATTGATATTAGTAATGAACAAATTGATTTATTAAATAATGAACCAATTAATAATTTAGATGGTATAACATTATTAAATGATATGAATTATTATTCTAGAAAAAGTATATTATATAAATATGGTGATTATATAATATCAATATTACGACAATTTATATTTAAATATTATCGTAAAAATTTAAAAGCACCTCATGTCTCTGAAATATTAGATGAATATAATAATTATATTAAAATTAAAAATAATAATAATGATATAAAATTATTAAGTATTGATTTATATGATATATTATGGCAATGTGGTAATTTTTATTTAAAAAAACAATCAACAACTAAATATTGTAAATTATATGAACGTATAAATATAATATTATGGCGTAATAATTATTTAATACAATTAAAAAATATACGTTTACAACAATTAAAAATACAAAATAATCGTAATGTAATTATAAATAATAAAACACCAACAAACATTTATACATGGTTTAAAATAACATATTCAAAAACAATATTATGGAAAGATATATTATTATCACTATTATGTCGTAAATCAAAAAATTTAATAAAATTATTTAATCAACATTTAATACCAGCTAATAAAGATTATACAACTGCAATTGTATATGTTGGTCATGAACATTTAGGTATTATTAATAATTTAACATATACATTTGAATTAAAAGATAATCGTTTAATTGAAATGTTAGAATTTCGTCAATGGTTTTTAAAAGTTATTAAAAATATACAAAAATTTAGTTGTATTATTATTGGTGATTATACACCAATATCATCTAAATTTAATGTTAAACCAAATAATGATAATTGGATATTATATAATTATGCAATATGGTTAAAAGAAAAATGTTGTTGGCCAAAAAATTCAACAAATATTAATCAAATATCATCATATATAAATATTATTTATGATCAATTTAATGGTGAAATTGAAAAAATATGTAAAGAAAATGATATTAATTTAATATATTTACCACCACAACATCATGAATTAAATCCAATTGAATATTTATGGCAAGATTTAAATCAATATATTTATGATAAATATATAACAAATAATTATCAAATAAATATAAATAATTTTCATAATTATGATATTGTTACAGAAACAAGTGAATTTATATTAAATAATAAAAAATGGCCAAAATATATGAATAAAGTAAAAGAATTAGAATTAGAATATTTAAAAGTAAATGAAATACAATTAAGTGGTATATTAAATGATGAATTATTAATAAATAATAATATTGTTAAAAATGATAATGAAAATTTAGAAAAAATTACATTACCAAATAATAATGATAATATAAATATATTAAATTGTCCAATTAATGAAAATGATAATAGTAATAATATTAATTTAAACAATTTAATAAATAATCATAATATAAGAAATGATAATCAAGAAATATTTGAAATAATTCAAATTAAAGAAGAAGAAAATAATGAAAATATTAATGAAAATTGTCAACAAGAAGAATCAACTGAATTATTTACAACAATGACAACGACAACAACACCAATGACAGATCTTCAAGATTTAACAAATATTAAAGAAGAAATTGAATTTTCAGATTATATATTACCAGATAATGAAATTTTACAACAACCACCAAATAAAAAAATTAAAATTGAATTATAAATTAAATAATTTTAATAAAAATGTTTTTTTTTTTGTAAATTTCAAATGCAATTAATTATAATTAAGTAATGTAAATGTAAAAAAACAATATTCGAAAATAAATTATGTAATTTTGAAGAAAAATATAGGTAATAAAATTAATTTTAATTTTAATATTTGCCTGAAGGTTTTTTGATTTTTTTGTAAAAAGTTTCAAGTTCAAGTTTAATTTATTACTTAATAATATTAAATTAGATATTTCATATTTGTCTATTATAATTTTTTCATATTTTTTTAATCAATTAGGTAATTTGAATTTTTAATTGTAAAAAATAATATGAACTGTAAAATAAAGCCTGTCTTTGTTACTAATTCAAATTTATCAGTTTTCACTACAAAAAAAAAATTCAATTATAGGTAGGTACTTATATTTCTGAATCATTAGTTCTCATTCTGATATGAAAAACTAATTTGTATAGCAAAGTGGATGACTAAAAATGATCGAAACTTAATATAAATACAAAATCATAAAATTAAACAAAACTTTGAAATTCAAATATAAGATAAAATTTATGATCCAATTTCAACAACTAATTTAATTGCAGGACAAATTTTTCTACCTAAAACTTCCTAAAAATTTATCAAATCGATCCATAAAACTATAAAAAAAAATTAACGCCTCAATTTTACTTATGTATTTAATCATTTCAAAAACTGGCTTAGAGAGGTCAATTTAAAAAATTTCTAAATGATAATACAAAATATCTTTATGTCGTTCCCCTTGAAAGAAGATGTTGTTCTTTTTGTGGCAGGTAAAATACTTTTTCGTTTTTGGAAAGATGACACCAAAAAAAACTGAATTTAGTAGATGGAATTTTGAAATTAAAAAAACAAAAAAAAGGCAGATGTTAAAAACAAAATACAAAAACAGAAATGAGGAAAAAAAAGTTTTTAAGGGCTTAAGAGGTTCTTGGATTTATAAAGAAATTCTTGTTAATCCATGAAGATTTATTTCCTCATTTTTGTGTGTTAAATTGTTGTTGCATAAAGAAACCAGAAATTATTTTATTTTTTTTTGGGTTACAGGTAAGAAAATGCAAATTTTGTCTAAAAAAGGATTTCGTTTTTTTTCTTTTGTCAACTCGAAAAGTTTCTTCAAATAATGATTCGAATTTGTGCTGTGCTGTAATTATTAATTATTTTTTTTCACATTTCTCTTCTTTCCTAAAATAAGTAGTTTTTGAATATTTAAATGCAGTAAACTGACTAGATTATTTCTACAATTCCTTTTAGATCTTTTTCTAAAATAATCTTCAATCTAATAATCTTCAAAAATTGAATTGGAAAGGTTTTTCTATCTATTCAACCGCCGGATTGGCTTAGTGCGACTTATCTTCCACGGATTAAATGATTTTTTTTTAATTATTTAGCTGTGCTGATGGACTATTACTCTGATCTGTTGAGATTTTAATATGAAATTTTCTAGATACAGAAAACTACAAAATTACAATTAAATTTTTGGATAATTTCTTATCCAAAGAAAAATGAGTAAAAATAAATGGAATAAATTTTAATTTCTATAAAATTTAGTATACAATTTCTTAGTCCAAAACAAAAAGGAATAATTTAATTGAATTTATATTAAAGGGGTAAATTCGGAAATTTATCAATTTTTGTTGAAATTATTTCAAAAATTAGAAGAATTAAATATAAGTATTAATACGAACATTTTCTTCACAAATATTGAATAAATTTCAAATAAGTAATTAGAAATTAGTAAATTTAGGACTAAATTCAAATATTTTATATACCAATGAATATTAACAGATTATAAAACCATTTAACCAAATAGGAAATTTACTAAATATACGAAAAAAGTAAAATTTTGAAGGAGTAAATTTGAAATAAAAATAAAACTACAAGGTTTCTTTAAATTTCGTAGAAAAAAATGAAAATTATCGAGTAATTTTAGTTAGAAAGTCTTTGGAATCATTGTAAAATTTCATAAACAATGAAACAATTTAATAAAAGTTTTTGAATTCAATGGAAAAACAAATAAAATTGATTATATATTTTCTACATTTCGGATTATAGTAAAATTTATTTTTTAATTCAAAAACTACAAAAATTTATTAATAAGTATTACTTAAAAATCATTTTCACAATATAATTTCAAACAATATCCATGGTAAATAAATGATTTTATCCTAAAAAAAACTTTTTGTCTTTTTTACATAAATTTGTTATGTAAAAAAACCAACGCCTTGATTTTTATTTTTTCCCTATGAACACAACACAGAAAAAGAAAACTCCTACACAAAAATCTTATAAATTTTCTTCATTTCAAAAGGAAAATTATTTAAGTTATGAAAAATCACTATGGGGCAACAAATCAGCTTGTGTAATACAAAAATTTAAGTTTTTCATAAAAATTAGAAAAATTATTTTCTCAAATTCACTTTAATGAAAAATACTGAGTGAATTTTTTTTTTAAATTAGGCCACGTAATCAAATTTATATAAAATCATAAATGTTATAGAACTCAGAATGAGTGAAAATTTAGAAAATAATTTTTCTAATTATAAAATTTTTATTATAAAATTTACTTACAAATATAAAAGTCTTGAAAAAACAGCTGCAATTATTTTCCAATTTTAATCAATATAAAAATTATTCTTGCAATTCTACAGCAAAATTTGTAATAATTAATTTAAATATTTTTTTTATTACAATAATTTACATAAGGAAATTTTTTACTTGCACAAAAATTTTCATTTCTTTAAAATACTTTCAAAACAAAATTTACTTTAAAAAATTATCGATTTTTATTTTTTTTCAATTAGGTTACCAAAAATTGATTATTGGACACAATAATTTCATCAAAAAAATTAAAAGCAAAAAAAACACTTAAGATAAATTTAAATCCAGTATATTAGAAAAAAATTAGAAATTTCACATTTAAATTTTCCAAAAAAACAAAAAAATGCGTAATTTATGTCCACACCTTTGTCTGGGCCAAAATTTTTCTATCCCCATTACTTTGAACCGGACATGAAATGGGGCGTAGCACCTTTCAGGGTCGCAAAATAATTTTTTTTTTTAAATATTTTCTTTTTTTTTATTAAATACAAAAACAAAATTATTGATTTTCCGAAAAAAAATACAAAAATTCTATCAAAGAGATTGGGAAAATTCAAAATTTTCTAGCATTTTTCTTTCTGCTTCAAAATTTAATTTAATTTGTTTTACTATTTAATTTCCTTTCGATATATTTTTTCTTCGATGCACATTTACTTTGGAAAATATATATTAATTTCCACAATTTTAGAAAAACTGAAAATTAATAGCTATAATTTTCCCTAGTCGGGAAGGGAAACCCCAGATACGAACAAGAAAAAAAAATTCCTATAAATTTAATTTTTTAATTTTTTAAGAGGTTAATTTTTTGTTAAGAATCACAAAATTAATATAATTTTTTTTTTCATTTTAATTTTAATCAAATTTCTTGATTGATTTTTTTTCACTAAAATTTTTTTTTTTTTTTCTTTTTTTGATTAAATTTTCATTTTCATTTTTAATTCACACAAACAAAAAAAAAAACACACAAGAGGCACAACAATTTTCCTTAAAATTATTACATTAATTAATTTTCTTTTTTATTAAAATTTTGTGAAAAGGCCTAGGAAAATATAACATTTTTTTATATTTTCTTATTACAGATTTTTCCTTCCTTGACGAGATGGTAAAAACCTCGACGTATAAAAAAAAAATTTTTATAACCAAAAAAAATATTTTTCCTATTTTTTTTTTTTTTGGTTAATTTTCCACAAAATTGAGGCGTTTTTCTTCGGATTTTTTTTAATGGAATATTTTAAAAACTATTATTAAATTGAATTTCATTAAAATTACATATTAATTTTAATTTCTAATACGTGAAATAATTAAAAATTTCTTTAACCCGATTTATAACACAGCACACACACGGCGAATTTTTTTTCATGAAAAAAAAATTGATATTTTTTTTTTAGTTTTTTTTTATGTACGAGCAAAAAACAAAAAAAAAGTTTTTCTTGTTGGGTATAAAATTTTTTTTTATTTTGGTGTTGTTGTTGGTTAGGTTTTAATGTCGTTTCTTTCGATTTAATTTTTTTTTTCTGTGTGTGAACACAAAAAAAAACCAACGACGAATACGACACGACGCGACGACGAAAATTAACGATAGATGGAGTTGTATGTGGTGTTGTCGGAAGATAAAAATACACTCTACTCTGTTCTTCTTGTATGTGTTTTTTGAACCAAAAAAATTTTTATATACAATAAATTTTATTAGTAAAAATGTTTTAGTATTCTCAGAATAACGATTTTATGTAGAATAAATTTTTTTTATGTAGAGATATGTTTTGTTGCGATGCAAAAGGGTTACCAGTGTTAGGATTTCTTTTGGAGGTATATAAAAAATTCTACAATCTATGTGACTGGGTATCGTTCGCTTATATAAACATTTTGTGTTGGTTACCGACTACTCGAAATCAACGTGTATGGATGGCGTACGATTTCTGTCAAAAATTTGACATGTCCATATAATTTGTGTTACGTCGCGTATCGAGCGTACTACAATATATATGGGCATGATAAGTATACAGCCAAAATGATGGTGTACTGCACTCAACTACAAATAATCGATTTATTCAACCGATTGCTCAGTCTTGTTTAAACATTAATTTATAAATTGCCCTCATATATGAACTGCTTTATGTGAAATATTCAGCGGGTGCTGAAATTTTGCTACTATACTATATAAAGGTACAATAAATTTGTTAGATAAACTAAAGGCGCTGCAGAAAAAACAAATTGAAATGAGGTATGAGGCAATTTGTAATTGGTCCAGTTGGTCGAAGCACCTACTAAAAAAATGGATAAATTTTTAACAAAAGCAATAAAAAGACTATTTGGCTATAATGTCTTTACACCGACTACAATTGTATGTCAAACAACAAACATGATGAATATTGAACAAATAATTAAAATTGTGAAAATTAAATTCGTTCACAAAATTATTAACAACAACATAAAAAACAACATACAATTGACACTGCAAAGTGATGTACATGAATACAACACAAGGAATAATCAGGACTTAATTGTTCCAACATCACGTACAAACAGACATGCAACAGGATTTATTCCAAGCTCAATTAAACTCTACAACTTCCAGAAAGTATTAGAACGATAACAAATTATGAAAAATTTAAGAAAAAGTTAAAAACTATATATTAACAGATTTCCAGAGTCCATAAATATAAAAAAGTAAAAAAAAAAGGAGGTAAGAAAGAAATTATAGATAAATGAATAAATAGCATACAGGAATAAAATTAAAAGTACATAATTTCCTTACACCAGTGTCCAACTGATTGGATATGTACTCGGTCTATAATTTATAATTTTTCTATTATAATAATATATTTCTTTATTTTTTTTTTAAATATAATTTTACAGGCATCAGAGCCTAACTCATTTAGTATTTATACTAGGTGGGTAGGTGAATGTTCCACAGCTTCGGCTGCGGAGTGAGTAACAGTTTTGTTATTAATTCAATTAAAAAAAAAAAAAAAAAACACAAAATACCGTCCAACTAATTTGTATGAGTCCGAGTCTCTATTAAGATTTTGTACGAGTCTGAGTCTTTATTAATATAGTTCTCTAGTTTTTTCCCCCAAAGCGACACAATTTTCCAAAAAATTTGTCAATTACAAAATTCTCCAAAAACTATCCAAAAAAAAATCCCCTGCCCTAATTAAAATATTTTTACACTATCTGGCAATACTAAAAGGAATTATAAACATAAAATTAAATATCCCGTTTCTAAGCTCTAAAAATTTATTCTCTTTTTTAATATCCAATCCACCCTATTTGCATTTGCATGTGTGCGTTTCCATTTCTCTACCAGAAAAAGTTGTTTTTTTTTCTCTTCATTTTCTACTTTTTGTGTTCAATATTCAATTTCAATCCAACATAATAATTCCACACAAAAACACCCAACGACCCAACCAAAACCAAAAATCAACAAAATCTTAACCAAACAGGAGAAAAATGGCGCATAATAAAACTTCTTTTATTACTTTTTTTTCCTCTTTCAACAAAATTTTTGTAAACGCACACACTCAGAAAGAATTTATATTTTTATATTGAAAAAGCCTATATGAATATGAAATTTAAGGAGTGTATTACTGTGTGTGTGAGTAAAATTTTTGCTATAAAATTGCATATAAAAAAAATTATGAACTTTGTTTTTTTTATTATAAAATTTTTTTCTTTCCAATTCTCATTTTCTCACATTTTATTCTGTGGCGCAGCACCAGCAGTGTATGGTTGATTGTGTGAGTGAGAATGATTTAAAATGTTGTACACGTTGGCCGATCCGATTCCGATATGATGTTTGCAGCGGCGGCCATATTGAAAAATGTTCAGAGAAACAAGGCAAAAAAGAAAAAAATAAAGAATTGTGTATGAAAATAAACCCAACACAACAGAAAAAGTGAAAAAAAAATTTTTCTGGACAACAAAAACACACAAGAAGAGAATTCTATACAAAAAAAAAACAATTTTTTTTTATTTATTTATTTATAAATTTTATAATAAAAAAAAAAATGTTTTTCATTCCATTACGAGACGCTTCACTTCCTGCCTCCTATCTACCTAAATATAAAAAAAACCAATAAAGAACGTAAAAGAACAAACAACACAACTACAAACAACAATGCTACATAGCAAATATTTTTGTTGTTGGTTTTTCTATAGGGTTATTTTTTGTTGTTGGTTGAAAAAGTTGATGTGTAATCGAAAATGATAGATTTTGTGACGTTGTGTGCTGTTGGTTGTTGGGTTGGATTTTTGCGTATATTTCTTTTTTTTATGATATTTTGTTGTTATTTTATGATTTAAAAAATATTTTTTTTCTTCTTTTTGTTATTGTTTGAATTAGAAATATAAAAAAAATTTTCTTTTATGTACATAAATTTATTTATAGTTATATTCATATATGTATGAGGTATGTATATGTGCATACGTATATATATAATTTTTGGCTAGGTCGTCGTCATCGTTTTTTGTTTCTATATTTATATTTATTTTTTTTTTCTTTATGTCTCGAGCAGAATCAACGCAGAATACATACGCAGCCAACATAAGAAAACGCAGCCTACATAAGAAAAAAAATTGTCGACCACAATGAAAAGTAGTGTTGCTGCGTTATGTAAATTTGACAGATATTTGTTTTGCTTTTTTTAATGAAATTTTTGATTTTGTTTTAGCTGGTGTTGATTTTTTTATTTTCAACTTACCACTTACTCCTAGCTCTTTGCCAATGGTGTTCCAAAATTCTACATTTCACTGATACATTTTTGTATCCCCCAGCGCTCTTTTGGTACAAAACTGGATACTTTTGCACTTCACCAATTAATTTTTCCTCAAAACTCATTATTTTTTTTTTAATTTACACGCTTAATAAATTTCTAACCCGCAATCATCAAAAATAAATTTGAAAGGATAATATTTATGACATTCACCGGCGTTACCTGCGAAAAAAGTTAAAAGTTGGTTAACTTTTTTTTCGATTCTGCGACGAGGCTGCGTTTGTTATAATCGGTTTCATGTTTTCATACATTTTAACTTTATTGACACATCTAATGTAGACTGCGTTATGTATTCTGCGTTGATTCTGCTCGGGGTTTTACATACAAACATATTTACAGAGTGAAGTCTAATTAATGACTGATGATAATATGAGAATGAGAAAGCAAGTTGACATTTTTACACTTTACACTTAATATTTTTTAATTATGTATTTTCATATTAGAAATAAAAATTTTTATGTCCAAAAATTGCCATTTAAAATAGTTTTTTGGTTATTAAAATTATTGATATATTATTTAAAATAATTATTTTAATGATTGATTACGTTACATGACCTGACGTAGAAAAAAAATTTTAATAGGGAAAGGTAATTAACCCCAATAAAACAATAGATTTTTACATATGTTCTATCTGCCTGTTTACACGTACACGAGTATGCTGTAGCACTTTTCTCTATTCGTTTCATAACCTCTAGCCTAAAGTTTTGTCGTGTTGTGATGTGATGTAGTGCATTCTCGTGTAAATAATTAGCTCTATAATTGTGCTTATAGGTTTATAATTTAAATTGAATTAGGTAGAAAATTGGTAGGAAATCGAACCTTTTTACGTACTATTATGATTTAGGAAAAAAAGTTTCCAGTAATTATTTTTTATGTTAATTTTTATTATAAATTTAAAGTTAATTCATGTGTAAACAAATTCGTTTAGTATTAGTAGGTAGTTTTACGATATTCTAATCTAGGCAAACATTAGGAGTTCGGAAATAATCAAATTGATTCTGAATTAGGACCTCGCTTTAAGAAATTAATTTGCATTACTTTCGAATCTTACTAGAAATATAACATAAAAGTCTAACTGACCCATCAAATATTCTTTAATATATCCTTTTACATATTTTTAAAGAAATCCCTACATTAAATTTTTAAATTAAAATATGAAAAACCAAAAGAATTAAATTAGGTATATCAAAAATAAATATACTAATAAATAATTTGAATTTTTATTTCAAATCAAAATTAAAGTAATAATAATTAAAGTAATATTTTATATAGTATATAATTTTCACTTATTTTTACTATACGTTTTTTTGCAGCATTATTGATTATTTTCTATTATGTACCAGCCCAGACTGCAAAATTCAGTTATACACAAAACATAAATATACATATCTATCTACTTATGTATAATGTAGTAAATAAGATGTATATATTAAAAAAAAAAAAATTCGAATTCCTGATTTTGTTTGCTGACTAACCATGCACATATGATAAACATGAAAGTTTTTAAACAGAATTTAATTTTTTCTTTTTGTTATTTTTTGGTTAAAATTAAAATAGTTCAATGATTATGTTTTTGCTCTCATGCTGGTTTAACTGATTTGATTACCAAAAAAAATGTTCTCTTATATAAATAGATTACATATATATGTTTATGTATGTATCTTTAAATTATAAATAATTTTGATTTATAATTCTTTTTAAAAAATTAATAATAAAAATACATAATAAACAAGTTTTTTTTTTAAATATTAAATGTGGCAACAATGAAAACTAAAATTTCTGTATGTAGTATATATAAGTAATTTATTTCAAAAACATATATTTTTAGATACATTTTCTTATGTTGGAGGAATACAAATACAAATACATATTATAATAGAGAACCAGTCTCGGGATTATCAGTCACCAAAAAAAATGATATTCTACAAGAATTTTATGTATTAAAAATTAAATGAGTTTCTTATAGCAGGTAGTTTCAAATTGAGGAAATGAAGAAAAGTATATTATTATTATTATGATGTAGGGAAGAAAGTGTTGGGATTCTATTATCTAATATCTCTGTATTTAATTTAATAAATGATCTATTTTCATATTTAAACATTTTATTTACATTTTTTTTATAATTAATATATTATTATAGTATAGTTATATATTATATTATTTGTGAAGAAAATCTCTTACGAGACCAAAAATATTGTGTTTTCGGAGCAAACTCATTACCGATATATGGGAATACTGCTCATTGGGTATAAAACCGGACTAATGAGGAAACCGGACTTTAAAGTCCAATTTTATGCAAACACAACAATGAATCCTTTGACGTAAGATGAACGCAAATTCGGCGTAATCCCGTATAAATTAAGTAATACAAATTTCTTTTCAGACACACTTTCTTACACCCTCCATGGTGTAGAATTTTTTTGCGTTCTTTTGACTACACCTTCTACACTTTCTACACCCTTTCTAAATCGGCGCCTAGAAAAAGTGTACACTTTTCTACACCCTCAAATTTGAAAGTGTAGAAAGTGGAGATGTAATTTTTTTTTTACTTTTTAAGGTGGAAATATATACTATTCGTCAATTAAATAATGTATTAATCTCAAATTATGAAAAAAACAAAAAAGTATAACAATTTAAAATTATAAAGAATTTTGTCAGGGTGTAATAAAAGTATGTTTTTTTCATACCTTACACTTTCCTATACCACAGATTTTTGACAATTCCTACCATGGTGTGGTGTAGAAAAAAAATTTCTGAAAAGAAATTGGTATAAGAAAACTTTATTAGAAAGTTTTTTTCATAACTTACACTTTCCTACACCACAGATTTTTGACAATTCCCACCATGGTGTGGTGTAGAAAAAAAATTTCTGAAAAGAAATTGGTATAAGAAAACTTTATTAATTTATTAATTTCATTAATTTCTTAATTTATTAAACATTAATTTATTAATTTTTTCATGCCATTCTCCTACGTCATGGAACCGTACCGCTTTTGCTAGAGGTTATGAATCCATATATTTAAAAACTTAATGCCGCATTGGCGGCATGAAAACGTACCGCTTTTGTGTTACGAAAACGGAACGCCTAGGCGTACCATTTTTCATTTTAAAATTCTTATTCCAACCTCTGCGAAAACGTACAGTTTGGTGCCGTGACATAAAGCCTTCATGGCTTTATTTCCAATTCTATTGAGAAATAAAGCCATATCCGCGAAATTTCCACATATGGCTTTATTTCTCAATGTAATTGGAAATAAAGCCATATCGTTATATAAAATTTTTGAGAAATAAAGCCATATAGTCAATTCTTTCTAGTTTTTAAAAATTTAATTTAAATTATATTTCAATTCTAGAAAGTGGTAGAAAGTGATTTGCCCTTTTCCAAAAATCTGCAAAACAAAAAATTATATTATTTGTATTACGGAAGTATTTGGAAAATGGCGGTACATAATCACCTTCTTTTGCAGATTTTTGGAAAAGGGCAAATCAAATCAAAGCCCATATTTAAAAAAAAAAATATTTAGTTTTTGAAACTTTGAAAAAATTTAATTAAATAATTGAGAAATAAGGCCATTATGTCTTTTTTTTATCTAGTTAAAAAAGAAGTTTAAGTTGAATTTGTAAAGATTTTGCCATTTATAAGCAAATTTTTTTTTCTAAATATGGCTTTATGTCCATAAAAATGAGAAATGAAGCCATACGCGGAAATTTGCCGGATAAGGCTTTATGTCCAGTTTTTATGGACATAAAGCCATGAAGGCATTATGTCCTAAGGCTTTATGTCACGGCACCGTACAGTTTACGTGCCGCAAATACGGTACGTTAGCGGCGTCTTATATGAAGAAATTATGCCACCGGCTGGTCGTTTACGTATTTGGTAGTTATTTAGACTATCAACAAAATTATACTTAAATTTTGAATTCTTAAATTTAAAATTACACATTTTTTTGTATAAAATCTACAAGACATAACTAAAACATAAGTTGCCAAATTTCAAATGGAGGCCATTCACAAGATTTATGTTCAACGTCGTATATTTTTATTTACCATTTGTTTCTTTTTATTACAAGTTTTTTTTTACGTATATACAACATTGTGTATTTTTTTGTTATTGTAATCCGTTAATGGTGAAACGTTTCTTTTTATATATATACTACGAGTATATAAAGTATTTTTATGATTTTTCTTTACCTTCAAATCTGATTATTGTTGTTGCTTGGTTTTTTTTTTGTTATTATTATTTTTTGATAATTTAATAGTGGAGCGCTCTGATGGCTACAACAAAAAAAACCGCCATCATTCATACACAAAACACTTTTATGGCATCGACAAGTCAAAATACAGTAAAATAATAATAATAAAAAAAGAAATATTACAAATTTATGTTTATAGAAAATGAAAAGAAAACTTTAATAAAAAAAAATTTGATATTTCTTTATTGCAGAGGTTTTTTTCTTTCTTTTCTATGTTTATTATTGTTCATTTTTTATTTGACGATGGGTGATTTCTCAAGGACAAGATTTTTTTGTTGCTGTTGCGGCTAGTTAATATTATATTTAAACAAAAATAAAACAGAGACTATTGTTAATGGTATTCTCTGCTTCCAAACAAAGAATTTAATGTTATACTAAAAAAGTCTATTCAAATTTTTAAATAATAAATTAGATTTTTCTGCTGGTCATTTGTAGGAGCATATCAATGTTATTATATTACATTTTTGTAATGCAGGAGGATAATATTATTTTGGGTATCACAATCAATTATAACCAACAGTCGTCTCAAACTCTACACAGCAAAATTTAGCTACTTTTGCAAATAAAAGGCCGTTTTCGTTAACGCAGTATGATCGCAGTACTGCAATGTTTTTATTCGTTTTTATGGTAGTAGTGTAACCAACGAGACAGCAGCCAGTCCACAGAAGGAGCAATGGTTAAGCTAAATTTGTTGACTTTTCACTGTCTCGATAGTCAAAATACCAATAAAAAGAATTAATACATTGCAGTACTGCGATCATATTGCTTTAACGAAAACGGCCAAAATTATCTTTTTTTCAGTAAACTGTGAACCATCAGTGAGATCAGTGAGACTCTATTTTTTAGCTTAAATTCTTATATCGCAACAGAACTTTAATTCAAAATCATTCAATTATTTTGTCTACCGGACATTGATTGTGAACAAGTTTATTCGTAACGTATAGCTTCATTATTTTATTGATGATCGTTTACTGGGTTGACAATGACAAACCGCCCTGATTGACTGCAGTGGGTTTTTGGCGCGTTTTTTGATAATTACTATTTATGTCAGTACTCACTCAGTACGAGTAAAATGAATTTTGAATGGGATAATATTCAATTTAATTTTAAGTGCTATAATAAACAATAAAGTGATTATAACGTTAATATTTAATTTAGTGAATTTTAAAAAATTACAATTTCAATAATTAACTAGGAATTTGTTGCAGATTTTTGTTCTTTTTCCTTTTTCTTTTCATCCATCTGCAAAACATGGTATGGTTAGTAACTTTATATTTCTATCTTAATACCTACATAATAATATTTTATGCAAGATATTAAAAGTGCATTTCCTCATTTTCACCAGATCTTTATACTTGTTTATAAAATATTCCTGTTTATTTAATGATAACCTCTTTTTCCAGTATAATTCTCTAGAAATCGTTTAAAATGTAAAGAAATTATGGGGGTCTTTCTTTCTCGTTCTCATCAATATTACATTTTTCCTGTTGAAATTCGTTTTATTGTAGCATTTTATGTGAACTTAATCCATGTCTCACCTTTATATAAACGTGTTAGCTATAGCAACACGACACAACTCTTTTTTTTATATACCTATTCCTTGTTCGTTTCGTTAATATCTTGTGATATTGTAGCTTCTCTCGGATTCCTCATCCTCATGGATAAAAAATGTATAATGTATTTTATTAAACAAACGAGAAATATTTTTTCTCTTTAGTTTCCGAGAATCTGGTACAATATTAAATGATATTCAAGAAAATTGATTTCAATTTAAAAATTTATTAAATACTCGAACAATGGGAAATAACAGTAAGATTGTAGGCCCAAGCAATTAGCACAAGGATAGATCAATTTTGTAACATAAGAATATAAATTTGGGAGAAACTATATTGATTGCATGAAACTAAAATGGTTTAATATTGAAACAATTCGTGTTACATGATGATGATTGCACTCATCCGTTAGGAGTTTTTCAAAATATCAACATCATTTATACATTTACTTCTTATTTTATTACAGGTTGAGCCTTTTTTGGAACGAATTGAATGGATTTGCACCAGAGACAAGAAAATCAAAATCTAAATTTATTGCCAGCAAATTACACTATCACTAGTGATAGTACACTATCATTAACCTACTGATTTGATATAAATTTATACAAATAATGATTTAATTATATAAAGTGGCTAGCTTGAAAGTCGAGTTTCAGTGAATTTTGTTCTATTTTGAATTATAATTTTGCTTATATTTTAGTTTGACATTAATTATATACTTAGTATGAAACTATATTATAAACCTCATTTTAAATATTTTTCTGTTGTGCTATTTTTCGTTATCATCATAAAGTATATTTTTTTTGTATATATATGTATATATATATATATATATATTTATATATATATATATATATATATATCTATATAATATATATATATATATATATATATGTACTATAACTATACAATGTTGTTAGTTTGAATAATTTATTCACTCTACTCCACAGTATATAATGTATATACAACATTTTTGTATAAATTTATGAATTTATAAATATGTATATATTTTCGTTGAGTTTTGCAAACATATTTTTTTACTATACAACAAAAAATTGCATTGAAGTGCATCTTGTTTTATTTTTTTTGGGTGCAGGCAAACCTACATTATTATATATGTACATAGATATAGAGTAGTATTTATTATAATACATCATTATCTTTTATATACAAAATTTTGTATACTATTTTGTATATGTATCTATATATACATTATTATTTTAGAAGTTTCATGGCAACGCGGTGAGAGTTAAATAATAATAAAAAAAACGAATCATTAATGATAAGACACCGTTATAGGCCGCATTTTAAAGCTTTATATGAAACCTGATTTAATTTTTTTCTTACATACATTATTATTTTTATATAGTAAAATAAAAAAGTAGTTTTTGTTTGTAAGAATCTCTTGTAGAAAAAAAAATTACTGAACTATATAAAAGATTTTATATATATTTTGATAGTATATGTATATGAGGAGTTTTTGTTTGGTTGCAGATTAATGCACATTAATGGTGCAATAATAATACAATACTATATATATATAACGAATGAAAAAGAAGAAACCGTATAAATGCATTCCGGGGGAGAGTTCATAATTTTCTTCTCTATTTTAAATTTTAGATTTTCTATTCTCATAATTAGATTAAATTAATATTTATATATATATATACTTGGGAATAAAAATTTAATATAAATTTTGTCAAATTTATATAAATTTATTTTTAATATTTTGTAAGATTTTTCAAAATTTGTTTCGACAGATTTTGTAGTATTTTGTTCTAATTATGTTGTGGGTGAAAGCTGTATTTTATTCTGATAATTAGTTGAGTCAAAATAATTCAAATAATTCTGTCGTTTGTAGTGAAAGCTGTAGTTTGACAGACTGATTATTAGTTCTAAATTTACAAAAATTTGCTATAATTTAGATGGAAAATTTCGGTAAATTTTTAGATTACAGAATATTTTTTTTCAGTAAATTTTTAGATTACGAAATATTTAAACCTTGAAGGCCGGCGCACAATTGGGGCTTTAATCGATAGCGTTAACTTTACCTTTTATTAACGCTAGCGGAAAAAGCCAGACTTCGCACAATTGTAGCGTAGATTTTTTTTTATATTTGTAAAATTTTCATTATTTTTATGTGATTTTCCAGCAAGTTTTTGCCCTCCATAGTTAAATTTAGTTTTTTGTCAAGTTTTGGCATCCCAAAAAATTGATTTTTCACCAATTTTTTGCCTCCCAATATTAAAATAGTCTAGCGCTGGCGTTAATTTTTCAACTTGTTGAAAGCCAGCGCTGGCGTTTTTTTCGCCTAGGTAGCGTTAACTGCTGGTATTGTGCTTGCTTACATTGATTTCCATATGTTGAAACTTTTTTAAGTTAACACTATGGATTAAAGCCCCAATTGTGCGCCGGCCTTTAGTTTCATTAGTGTTAGTTACTTTAATTGCAACTGTTAGCATTGATTGGCTGAGTGATCATGTACCAGTCAAATTATGCAATTAGGCAGCTGTAACAAGATCTCTAACGGAAGAGGCAGTAAAAGAGCAGAGCTATGTATGGTATAATTCAAATTGAAAGATATATTTTCATTATTAATGAGGTTAGTTTAATATTGATTTTTGGTTAGCGTTTTTATTGCTTAAGTAAGACTTGAGATGTGCCTACCCCTAGTAACTCATGTCATAGTCATTGCAATTAATTTCTCTTTCAATAAATTTCAATTACTTCCGCAATTCTTATATTTGAATTGCAATTCTTTATATGATTTTATGTAAGAATTTATTGATTTCCATTTAAAATTATTATTTTTTCTTTTGCAATAATTTTGGATCATATTTCTTGAAAGTTAATTTTGGTATATAAAATATAACAACAAATATAATTTTTATTTTAATTATTTTTTAAATTTTTAACATACATTTTTAATATGGCAACAAAATTAAAGTTAAATTTTTTTTTTATATATTTTTAACTGGAAATTCTTGGGGATATTTTTTTTGTTATTTATTTTCATTTCAAGTTTTTTTTCCTTCAATTTCAAATGAAACACGAAAAGAAAAAAACAAAATTTTTTTTTTAAACTAAAAAGTGGAAAGAAAAAGAAACGCAAACAAATCACTGCCAAACTATCTCTATACATAACTTGAATACTGGTTCTTGTATATAAGTTCTATAAATGCTGTGTAAAAAATACTCTTTAGGATTTTGAACTGAGATGAAAGTTCAGCATAACAACAACCAGCAGGTTTAAGCAATACGAGGGGGGTGATTTTTTTTTGATAACACGATTTTATAAACTAAAAAAGTTCAATTTTTGAGGAAGAAAAATATAGTTTAATAAATTTCAAGCTGTCTCTCGGCGGGTATGTCGAATTTTTTTATTTTGCAATATTGTAATTTTAATACAAGAACATAGAAATTTTAATGGTAAAGTATATTTGATTTTGAAAGTTTGTTAAAATTGAGGATCAATTCGAGGTTCTGCAAAATGTTATCGTTATCCAATAGATGGAGCAATCAGATATTGTTTTAAAAACGAACGAAAGGTACTAGGATTCAAAGTTAAACCACTTGGAAGACTATTAATAGTTTTTTGTAGAAATATTGCAGTCGTTGATGTCCAAAAACCACTCTTGAATATTATGAAACTATTGTGGTAGATGCTTTTTCTTCGCATTTTTCTTTCATTCTTTTTTTATTATTGTTAAATATATAATAATAATTTTTTTCTTGCTTGTTTTTGTATATTTTATAATCTGCATCTATTTTAGGTCGTCGATAAAAATGTTGTTTTTCATCTTATTATTATTATTTTGTTCATTTTCATCTTTTTTTTCATCATTATTTAACAATAACAATGTTAAATCTACACTAAGAAAGAAAAAAATGTTTTGAATATATTTTATTTCTTTTTCTATTTATTTCTGTACTTTTTTTTATGTACCTCTACTAGCTATGTGCTATGTGTATATCTATTTGCTTTTGAAAAATATATTTTACTATACTATATAAATTTTATGGCGCCTGATGATAATATAGATACACATGTATATATAGAAATTTATTTTCAATTTCTTATAAAATATTAAAAATTGGGTCTTTTCCAAAGTTCTCTTTTACATAGTAGATTAAACAATATTTTTCATTCTATATTGTATATATATATGCAATACAATATTTATATACCAAAAAGTCTATATTAGCTAGATTTAAATGTATATCTATATGGTTGATGTATAAACAGTATATCTATATGGTTGATGTATAAACACATCTTTTCCTTTAGGTGGTTTGTTAAATCAATTCTTTTTTTTATATTTAATGGAAGTTTTTGTAAGATGTAAAATATATTATATGGCACCATTTCTCTTTTTATAAGATATGATTTTTAATTTAGTTTTTTTGTAAATAAAAATTTTGTAGTCGTCCACTATACCACCTACACTTATTTTTGGCAATAGGATTTACAAAATGAAATTTGAAAAATTCATTCATATATGTATAAAATAATGAAATATGTAGATTTTAGTATAATTGATAACCAAAATAAAAAAATTGCGTGGTAAATTGTTGCTGCACAAATAATTTTTCTACAGGCTAAAAAGAGTCGTCCACTACCTACATTTCTTCATGGAGTTTGAATTATCTGGAAAATATCCATTGATCATGATTGAAGAAGCCATGTGAGATTTTCTCAAATTAATGAAATTGATTGTTTTTCAATCTACATATTTCATTGGTTTGATGGTTTTTGAAAGATTTCGAATAAACCAAAAGGAATTCTCATTTTAATTCGATTTCCAGAATTAATTGTGTCGAATCAATTGATCTACAAATTTTCAGAGTTTGTATATTTTCCAAAAATACGAAATTCATGTTTTACACGTCACGTTAAATACATATACATATACTGTGAAATATTATTCATTGAATTGGACTATTAGAGGAAGGTTTGTAGTATTACTAGAGGATTTTGGACTCTTTTATTAAATGAAATCTTTTGGACTCAGACAAATTTTAAATTTATTGATCACAAAATAATATTTTAAAAATAAATCTTAAATTTTTTTTTTTCACAGAACATGGGAGTCAACATTTCTTTTACAACAAAATTTATTGGTGATAATCCAAAAATTAAATATCGTTTTTAGGTTGACCAAAAATCTGTAATAGAAAACCTTTTTTCAGAAAAAAATATGATAGCAAATTTCAAATTAACATATTGTCTAACAATAATGAAAATTGTATATACAATTAACATAAATATAACATACACACATAAGTTTGGGCTAATACCAGAATTTTTACATTAATTTTAGTTTTGCTCATAAAAAGAAGATTTCTAATCCATTCTAGGAGTCTGGATGTGGATGGAAATATAAATAAAAATAATAATAAGAACCCTTAAGTAAAATTGGATTTGAAAATATTATCTATCCTATATATACTATAAAACTGAATAAAATAACCTACAGTCAGATTGAGTTTACATGTTATTGTTTTTTTTTGCTGTTACTGCAAAATTAAACGAAATATTTATATACAAAAACTTTGTCTGGGATACATATAATGTTATATTATGTTTTGTTCTCCCATCGATTTCTATTATATACCAAAAATTTTTGTTTTGGTTACATTGTTACATTATAATTTTTATACTTTTTTGCTGCTGTTGTTGCTGGTGGTGTTTTTGTTTTTGGTCCAATTACATCAACATTGTTATTATTATATCCGCCAGAATATTTTGTTAAATTTAGTTTAGTTTAGTTTATTATTATTTTTTCTGAATATATTTTTGTATAAGTATAACTGATTAACCTAAATCAAACAAACGACAGTCTCTATTACAATGGGTGAAATTAATGTGAAAATTTGATGGAAGCATCAAAAAATACATTTATGGAATTGTAACAGATTCAGTAACAGGTCTTCAGAGAAACAGAGAGGGACCAATCACAACAAGAATCTACTGGGTGCTTTTATCAGCCTCCATAGACTTACATCGGTCACTGAAATTTACTATAACCAGTAACATTTTATATTAAATCAAAAACGACCAGCAGAAGATACAAAAAAATAAAATTTATATTTCCATTTTGAATAGATTTTTTGTTTGTTTCTAAAATTTAATCATGTGCCACGCATAATAGTAAATAATGTTGTATAGCATATTTTTCTTGTTAAACTTTTCGATCTAATTAATGTATATATAGAATTATTATCTATGTATATATATTTTCATTTCCCTTTTTTGGTCTAATTGAGCCATGAAACAATTTTTATTATATACAGAATAGAAAATTTCATTATTTTTCTACAGAAAATTGAAAATAATTGGATATGTATACCATAGTCCATAGTAGAATAATATTTTATTGATTTTAGATTTAGTTATATAGAAAAAAATATGTATAAGGATTTTAATGAGCTTAATAGCTTGTATATTTTATTCATTAGTCATTACAATAGGCTTACAACTTACAACTATATAATATAAGGATATATTGGAGATTGTAGAGAGCGTCTACAAACTCAATTTTCAATTTAATATACGTACATTTTTTTCGAAGAAAATGTCATTTAATAAATAAATTTAGGACATTTTAATCTGTAATTTATAACGTAACAATGAATTGTCGAGTTACTACCAGGAAAAATTTAATTTTCATTATTGGAATTTTACCTTAGGTACATGGGAAGAAAGATTATAGGGGTCAAACCAGGGCATATCTGCATAAGTTGCCAGGATATTGAAGAGGAAGAGAATCTTTGGTCTGATTCCCATAGAAACCAAACAATAGACAACTTCAATGTTTTCAGGATCTTAGTGCAGATTATTAATATGAAAGATGTGGTCCAACTTTTAGCTTTATCAAGAGATTACCTATGTTACAAAGAGGCTATGGATTGATACAATATCAAATGAATGATACAATATCAAATAATTTGGGAGACACTTACAGGTGGGTAGGATTCTCTCTATAAAATCGTAACTAACAAAACTATTGTTAAAGTTTGATGACCCTGCCATGAAAAGAAATATAACTACATAAATTTGAAATTGTAATTTAAGCTTAAATAATTATAGAAGTTAAACAAAAGTTATTTGAACATTAGAATACGAAATTTAAATCATTTTTTCTTGGTAAAAGATTTTGTAATTACATATGTTATATGTATATACAAAATTTCTGTAATTTGAATGTAATCTATGATTTTTCTGTACATAAATAAAGCAGTTAATTTTAATTACATTTTCAAAAAAAATTATCATTAAATTACATATTATGTATTTTATGTTAAAAAAAATACAAATTGACAATGTTGTTATGCGTACATATGTATATCAATATTATTTTGTTTGTAATTATATTCATTTTTCATTTACATTATGTACATAATAATTAAAAATGCATAAAAGGATTTCTTTATTTTTTATTCAAAATCAAATTTTCTTTTAAATAGAATTTTTATAGTATTTGAATTTGGTATATAAATTTACGTTATAAAGAATTACATTTTAGGGTAAAAGTTTATCTGTCTTGCTAACATATTAACATGACGACAAAAATCTTCCTAATTAAAGTACAAAATTTATATGTGCATATAATATTTCTGAATTTTTATTAAAATCTGGTTTATTTTGATATCATGTTCTGAATTCGAAATTGTTTGGAACACTTTCTAAAATTATTATATTAAATTGTAAACCAATTTTTTTTATATGCGGATCGATAAAATCTGGGTCGATGCATTTAATGTGTGTAATGTATGTATGTATGTATACATATAACCGAAAATTTAATATAATGTGAAAATATAAATATAATTTATGACAATCATATAATAATAAATTCTGTACATAAAATATTCGATATTTTCATAGTAAAAATTAAATGGGAAATAAATGAACAGCCTGATTAAAGTTTCTAGTAACTTTGTAGGTATATACAATTTAAAGTTTTTTATTATTGAAAGGTTAATCTATAAAATATTGATAAATACTAGATTCTAATTATTAGATTAAATTTTTTATTCTAAGTATGAAATTGAAGACAGTATAATGTCGCCATCATCGAAATTATGAGTAAACTTCAATTATAACTATGTACTTATTATATGACCAAAAAATGAAATGACCTGAAAAATAATTGTGGTTAAAATATGAATAAGAATTTTCAAATTTTACTTTGTTTAATCGATAAGTTGTGTGGGTAGTCTGAATAAAATTTGACTCATTCTTAATAGGCTATACAACCTTGGGTTGTTCTTCTTCTTCCATATGCGGAGAGCTTAAACCTAAGGTTTACGTGTACAACTAGACTTCAATTTTCTAAAAATTGAAATGATTATTGATTAAAATTGGCTGTAAGATAATCGTTTGTCTCACTGTCTCAGTTTGCCACCTGTCATGTTAATATGTTAGCAAGACAGATAAACTTTTACCCTAAAATGTAATTCGTTTGCCATCCAAAATCATTCTATAATTATATTCAGTTGATGTTGTATTACAAATCAATTGCAACTAAATTACAATATTTTCTCTATATAATTCAAATGTTTAATTTATAAATTCAATATTTAAGAGATTATTAATAAATTTTTTATTAAATTTATTTAGTATAGGTATTTATAAACGTGATTGATTAATTTACGCGGAATTATTAAATAATAAATATTATTTATTTTTTCTTATGATATTTTCTATTTAACGTATATCTCCCGAGGGTCTAAAAATATATTTTCATAAATAATTTTATTCTAAGAAAATTTTAGTTAAAATGTATAAAAAATTTGTTGTAAAAAGTTTTAGTTGTTAATTAACTTTATTATTACTATTATTAGTTTATAAAATTCTACTAGTTTATAAAGTTTTAAAGAGTTGATCAATTTCTAGTGATTTTGTCACTTTAAAATTATAATTTAGATAGACGGAAATTTCTGGACTGTAGAAAAAACATTTAATTTTAATAATTATAATTTTGAAAACAACTCCTCAATATTGACGTAGCGACATTAACTTTCCAATTATACGCGCACTACAAGGAATAGTTGGTCAGTGTAGAATCAAGAAATTACATGAAATGATAATACTATTAAACAAGGATGAGTCGAACAAGATAATTTAGGCAGTCTACAATTTGAGGTATGCTTTAGGAATTATCAAATTTTGGATGGTGATTAGAATTTGAAGCCATCAGGAATTAAAATTTGTTCCACAAGTAAGATTTTCAATTGGAGCTCAAAACTTTTCTTCTAGAAGTGCTTCATTGGGAAAATGTCTCATTTTTCTTTACCTTAATTTATTCTCACATATGAAATTCAGTCAGCAAATTCTTAAAATATCATTTTCACCATAAAAATTAATGACTATCCTGAATTTTTTGGTATACATTATTATGGAGTTGTAATTCTATAATTTTAAGGAAAAAAAGGTGAAAAATCTATGTCATTTAAATTAATTAATTCATTTATAATATTCACTTGTATAAATTATCATATTTTTTCTTGTTGATATTATTAAATTACCAAAATTTCTCTTAAATTAACCTTAAAAAAATGTAAAAGGTATAGTAACTTTTTTAATGTTACAGATAATATAATTTACGAAATCGATATAATAAAAAATAAAAATTAAAGCATTTTTCATATTTATAATAAATTTCTGACTCACTAAAATGTCAAGTATATGTGTAACATAGATGTACATATAATGACTCTAAATTTTTTTTATACATTATACATATATTTAATGTTGTAATTTGATCGGTAAATATACATATAAACATTATATTTTCATAAAAATATTAAAGTTCACATGACCTTCCAAAATATTCTGTAATTAATTTATGAAATATTAACTTTATGTATAATGTGTATACATTATTACAAAATTATTACTTCATTTTTTTTTACATGATTACGTTGACATTTTGATTCGAAATTTAATATTTTTATGAACCGAAAAGAAAAGCTATATACATATATGTATAATTAATTTAATGTTGTATATGGTATAATGTCAAGATTATTTCATTATTAAATATTAAATACAAATGGAAGTAATATTTTTATATGGTTTTAATGAAAAAGTTTTCATTGTTTTTTCAATGGTACGACAGCCTGATTTTGAGCCATCGTCTATATTGAGAGATTTTCTTACTACTACAAATTTGGAATTTAATTAAATCGTTGGTTTAAGAGGCCTTTTTTGCCCAAAAAGTAAAATTATATCTGGCATAGGTACTCGTTTTGTTATACTATTCATGGTGTGTATAACAATTTAAAAATATGCACACACAAAATGATCGGCAACATACATTTTGTATAACACAAAATTTTTATTTTGAGTAAATGAACATAATTTCAAATTGCTTTCTACTAAGTTGAGAATATTATTCCTATGTGCCTTTGTTGTTGTTTTAATTTTACGATGGTTTATTGCTGTGGTTATTTCTTGACCCTTTTTTGTATTTGTTACCTGCAATGAGTTTTTTCTTATATCCATTCAAAAGGATATACATAAGTTTTTATATTTAAATTTCAAATTTCTGTAATCATAGAGTTCTTTACAGCAGAGAAACAAAGGATCATCTTCTTTATCTAAATGCAGGTCATCAGTTGGCCCATCGAGTATCAGACGGCCCATGGGTGGTTTAATGATTCACTTACACTTTTGCGAAATTGTCTAACTATAGTTTTTGGTTAGTTACTATTATACTATTGCAATTTGTGGATATTTTAGCCATTAAATCCAATTGTACCTTTCTATATTTTGAAATACTCTGTTCGAATTTGAACCAGTGACACTACTGCTGGTTCTTTTCTTGCACTTAAATTTAGTATAAAAATATAATATAGAAGATAATAAAAACAAAATATTATAAATTATTGAGGAGAGACAAAAAGTTTTTGAAATGAAAAACTAATAAAATTTTAATTTTATTCACAATTTATTCATTTTTTCAAAGAAAAGTTAGACATTTATTAGACAAGATTGGTTAATAGTATATTTGGTAACAAAACCATAGGTATATTGAAAAAAATATATACATAATCTAAATAGAAAACCAGTTGTGAAATCCTTGATGTTCTTTTATACAATTTTGAGACTAAGTAATTTGAATTTTTTTATATTTTTTCAAAATTATTAAATTTGACAACATTGTTTCATTAAAATCTGCGTAATTTTATGCGTTCAGGTCGGTGTACCACGTACAAAAGACAAACAACATCAATAAAAGTATCTGAAAGATACAAATACACATACATTTTTTTTTCCTCTTAAATTAATTTTTATATAAAAATAAGCTCCACACATTTTTAAAAGGTTGATTGTTAGTTGGTTTGTTATTTGGTTCTTACTTGTGTGTTGTAAAATCATTCACAAAAAAAAAGTGAAGAAAATTATAAAAATACCAAAATTGATTGCGTAGTTGAAAAATGGTTTAAAAAGATAATTTGTTTTTTTTTTTCATTTTTATCTTTTATTATGCTTCAACATTAAAAGATATAGAAATTAATATGTATGTCACACGTGGTAATAACATATGATTATGATTAAAGTATTTAAAATTGTTGTTATGAATAAATTTATTCCAAAAAGTAAGGAAGAAGGGTTGACTGACAATAATAATTTGTGGATTAATCATGCAAAAATTGATTTTTAGTTAATGAGACAAATTTTATATACTTAAAAATTCAAAAATTCATTCATTTTTTTTAGAGAGAAACTTTAAACATCATTTTTTAAAAATTAAACATCATTTTTTTTTTGAAATGATGTTTAATTTTTTTTGGAAAATAATCTATAAATAATATCTTGCAGATATTATTAAAGAAAATCGATAATTTTTTTAACAAAACACAATTAATCTTCTAAAGACTATCTGGGCGTTTTAGGAGAGAAATTAATTTTAGGATATTCATTGTGATTTTTTGTAGCAGAAACAAAAAATTTAATGGTTGCAGTAAATTTTTGTAACATGTCAGGCTTCAATTAATATGAATTACATAAATACTTTCAGCATAAACTAAAATTCTTTATTATAATTGTTAATATACCAATTTCTGATTTAATGCTGCCACATTTAAAAGGAGGAATTGCAATTTCAGAACCCAGATTGTTGAAAAGTTGTCCCTTCCTTTCAAAATGACCTTTCTTATGTGCCTTTAGGGAGAAAATATGTCATTTACATATTGGAGAATTAGAGTATGATATTATGTATATAGATCCCTGTCACAGATTTTGCTGTACAAATTGCTGAATCCTGTCATTATTTGGTTGTATATTTTGCTGCAGGCTCTTCGCTATAATCTTTTCCTTCGCTATAATTTTGTTGCCTCTGTACTTTCATTACTTCTGTCCTTTGAGACTATTTTACCAATCCAACATATGGCTAGTTTTACAATATTCTACATTACAATAATTTCGTACTTATTTATCCCTGATCTGATATGAAGAAATTCGACAACAATGTTCAATTAAAAGATTCAATTTTTTTTTTATACATTCACATCAAAGATACTTGTTTTTTTTTTATTATAATTTATTTTTATTCCAATTATCTTCTATATGTTTTCTTCTTTTTCTTCTTCATTATATTATAATCTTTAATGAAAAAGAATAGATTAAAATTTCTTAATGGTTTTTTAGCATTAGTAGTGGTATATACACACTACAAAACTTTCCAAAAAAAAAAAAACGAATGATAGGAACGCAAAAAAAAGACAATCTCTTGTTTATTATTGACTGTAAATTGTATACCTTCCTTGTAACGTAATCAGCTGAACTTCGATATTATTACATTAAATTTGATATAAATGACAGAGTATTCAAAATATAAAATCATTATTTTTATGGATTCCGTAATGATAGCTGCAAATGAAGCGTATCAATTGTAAGATTCCTAATCAAAGCGAACCTAACGCAAGACCAGATTGTTGCTGAAGACTAGAATCATGAAATCACTAAAAAAAATTAGTTTACTGTCTCCCTGAAACTGATATACATTATGAGAATATTGATCCTTGCCATCATTAACCTTTTCTGGAATGATTGCCAGCATAATCAGGTTTAAAGATTGTAATTTTGAAGCTTTAGACATTTCCGAATATCTCAAAAGTATTACAACAATTTCTATTGGCCAAATGAGTCAGACAGAATTCACTATAGGAAAAAGAATTAACTGAAATTGGTAAAGTTAAAGTCTCCAAATTTTGTAATCTGTCTTGATTGACATAAGATTAGTGAAACAGTTGATGCATTTAAGTCTTAGAGAGTACTTATAATTAATCAGACATCGATTACGTTAGCTTCATTGAGAAGGGTTGTATATTGAGCTTAGGTCCAGGAAACATTACGAGATATGGCAAAGGATCAATTGTAGTCCACTTTTAGTTATAATCATGAAAATCCTAGGTCCAACACAAATCACAAATCTCGAAAAAATTGGAAAGGATCAATTATAGCCCACTGTTAATCTCCTATTTTTGCATAACAAAAATTATTCATTCAACTCTTTGAGAGATCTTAGAAAAAACATGAAACGAATTTACTACATAAATTTTCTGTAAATCACGCTGTATACAAAGTCATTATATTATATAAATGCTTCATGGAAGAAACTAAAAAAAGTATACAATAAAAATAGAACGAAAAATGAGGAGGGAAAGAAAAAAAAACTGGTGGGTTTAAGAATAAAATTAGTATAAAATAAAAAAAGAAGAAAAGAAAAAGAAATTACAGCCGGCATGATAAAATATATAATACAGCATAACAACCTAGTGAAATTTCAGACAATTTATTTTATGTATATAATTTATGTAGATAATAACATAAATGTATATAAATGTATATGTATAAAATAATAATAATAATAATACCTAAACCCAGGAAAATATTTTGTATATGTAATGTAATAATCATAGAATCATTTCACAGTTGAAATGACTTCGATTTTCGTATAAAAAATTTATGGGTTCTGCTACTATTACGAGTGTACTATAATGTTGTTTCTGTTTTTGCTGGTGCTCTGCTGCCATGCCGGCAGTTTAGGTCGAAAAGTTTTGTTAGGTATTTTATTATATGTATACATTTTTATATACCTAGGAGAAGAGATATTTTTTTTATACATATATATATATATATATATATATATATATATATAAAAATCTAGGGTATCTATATATAATACAACATATAAAAAAAAACGAAAATTATTCTATATGTATCTCAACATAAAACATTACACATAAAATTAATGTTTATTCACGAAAAAATATTTTTTTCATTTTTTTTCTTCAAAATTGTTTTAATGGTAAATGGTGTGTGGTGCGTGGTGTACATATACTTTTTTTTTGATGATGATGAGTTTTTTTTGTTGTTTGAGTTGTTGTTGGGAAATTCAACATGAAAATATAATTCACTAAAAAAAGTATATCTACATTCATACTATGTAGAGAGAAATTTGTTGTGTGTATAACATAATATTAAAGGGGATATGTTCATCAGAATCGATCAATAAAATTAAAATAGCAAAAAAAAAATTAACTTTTTTTTAGATTGTGAACGAAATTCTTTAAAGAAGTTCGAGGTTTCTGCTAGTTTGGGGTTTTTTTATTATGTAACTATATTTCTGTTTTGCGGTTATATAATTATTTTGTTCTTAAGAATTAAATTTTTGGTTTACAAACGCACAATATGAGGTTTTATAATATATTTACCTATAAATAATTAATTTTGTTTGATAATTATGTATATGAAATTAGTAGTGGGAAAGTCCAAAAAAAATAATATTTCTGAATATACATTTTATATTTATGTACATATTTGATTTCAAAAATGATTTGTGTTATTATATGTATATACATAATATATTTTTAATGGGGTAATTAAACCCCACAGATATAAATTTATTAAAATGAATTACTTTGTATTAGTATAAATAATTTAGTTCTATGGGGTAAATTTGCTTTAAAAAACCTTACAAAATTTTAGAAAATTTATTGTAAATTAAGCTTAAACTTGAATTGGTATTTCGTGAATAAGTTTAATCTTCAAAAAAATTGAAAAATTTATAGAGTAAAAAGCAGAAAAAATCGAATTTTTGTGGAACAAAAATGCAAAAAAAAATGAAAAGTTTCAAAGAAAGCAATTTTTAATTTACGTGAAAAATGGTCAGAAATGGAAAACTTCAATGAAAAACGGGGCACAAAAACTATGAAATTTGATAAATTATAGAATTTTTGATAATATTAGTAACTCCCTTTTTGTAATTTTATAGTATTATACCATCCAGGAGTAATTATATAATAATCAGATAATTTTTATGATAAAATACCATTTTTATTTATAGAAATATCATATTACAGTTACAAATCTGATCCAATTCAGTAATATAATATTTCTATGACAAAATTGTCTCTTTTTTTTCAAATCAAATTTGTGGTATATCAAATTTTAACTAATAGAAAATTTTAGTTACCTTTAATTATACTTACAATTAAATTGAAAAATACAAATTTAATATTATTGTATAGGTACAGATTAATTTTTCAATTTTAAAATCAATAAAAATTGCAAATTCACAAGTCAATCAAAAAAAAAATTGACAACAATATAAATCTATAAATCTGACAAAAGAAAAGTAAAACAAAATTTTTAAAAGAAAAATTGAATTTTCGAAATTCTCAAAAAAAAAAGAAAAGTAAATAAAATTTTAATGTAAATATTTAAAATAATTTTTTAAATATTTATCCAAAAAACAACAAACGAAAAAATTTTCTTTCATTAAAAAAAATGTAGAAAAATGTACACACATAAAACTTGGAAGATAGTAAAAAGGAAAGAGGAAATTTCTATTGTTATATTTTTTTCCCAATTTTAAAATTTCTTTTCGTATCCTAGATTTATATAAGGACTCAGTAATTTTTTTTATTTATATATCCTTATATACAGAAGAAAATCCCTAGAAAATTCTATTTGTTTTTTTTAGGTCCCCAGATCAGGATACCTTTTTGAAAAGGATATTTTTCTTAAAATGTGAAGTTTTTTTTGTCGTATATAGACTATTCATTTTATCATCATTTTGATAATTCCAGAGCGCAAAAATACAAAGAAATCAGTTTCTACGTTTTTAGAAAGATGGAAAAGAAGAAGAAATAAATTTTTTTTTTGTAGAATCCTTTTAAGCTTTCATCGGACTCTAAATATTTTCTATATATATAAAGTGTACACATGTCCTTATAGACATATTATATATAAATTTGTATATATGTACATTAATTTCATCCGGGTAAACCACTTTAAAAATTTCTCTCCTAGGTCGTGTGTATCTATAGATAAATTATTTTCTACTATACATTTTTTTAGTCGAAAGCATATTTTATCCCCAGCATCCCACAATTTATATATTTATGTATATAATATTATAAATTCCAGAAAAAAACAGTTAAAACCCTACCCTAAAAATGTTACATACATACCGAAAAATAATAATAAATTCTGTTTTGTCTCTAACCTTGTGGATAACTTTGAAAGTTGAAAGCTTTTTTCCATCCCTTTTTTTTGTCGTATTATAATTTAAAATTAAATAATACAAGTTGTTCTAAATATAATTTAATATATCGAAACTTTTTGATAAATTATTTTAGCTAGACATTTATTGGATAATTTAAAATTAATCTAATTGTTAGGTAAAAAAGGAACAATAAATTTATATAAGAATTGGATATGATTATAGGTTTGTAAGGACTTGAAAGGCTGATTTTTTTTACAAACAAATTAAATTAGCTTAATTTATAGAATGAATTTAAAATGATTTTAAGGCAATTTTTAAGTTTATAATAATCGTTATTTGGTCAAAGAAGCTCTGAGCATGTAAAGACTAAGAGGTCAATTATAGCTAAATTAATTAGTGGTGTGTTAAGGGAAAATATATATTATTGATCTAATTTGATCAGTGATCTGTATTCCGAATAAAGGTTTCAATTGATTAAGAAATATCAATGGAACCCACTAACCCAAGCTGGAAAAAGAGTGAATCATCCTCGGCAAACTTGGTGCAGATCATTGAAGGAGGAACAGGATAAAATTGGAAAAGGTTGGAGGGAGCTTAAGCTCATTGCCAGAATACGGCAGCGATGGCGCGTAACCCTTCAGTTACTCTCGCCGCTCGTGACGCTGAAGCGTGTGACACAGAAGCTTTGAAATGTCAAAAAAAGTTCAAATGTATGGAAATATATAGAAGCTGATAAACTCGCCGTTCTCGTTACGCACTTGACGCTCTTGCCGCAGTAAAGTTCAATCGATTTCTATTTTTTGACGCGTTGCCGCGTTCAAATGTAATTGTAAAAAATATATATTGTATTTTTATATAGATAGTCAAATTTCTATGGTCAAGTCGATATAATATATTAATTTTTTTTAAGATTTGTTGTCATATATTTTTAGGTTATAAAAATTACCAAATGAAATTAATTTAAACAAAATTCATGCCGCGTTGACGCCTTGAGAGTATCTACTCAAAGCGTCATCAGCGTCATTTGACATTCGAACGCACACGCGTCAATGGCGAGAGTAACTCCAGCATAAGAGTGGTACACGCGCTATGACCCGCGAAGCGTTAAAGCAGGATAAGTAAAGTAAGTATTCAAGCCTTTAATTACTGTCATTTATAGATACAACAGTTTCACAATCTCACACAAATTATATTGACTTTAAATCAAAAATTTCAGTCATTAGTTAAACAAAATTCCTATGGACAACTTGTAAATTTCACTCATGCAAAGAAAAACCATCATTCAAGACCAAAACCGCGAGTTTTTTTTTAATCATACCCGCATTCTTAGTGAAATTCCTCTTTTTTTTGTACATTTTTAAATCGTTTCTTCGTTTCTACCAAAAATCCTCCTCGGCAATCCAATAAAAAAAGGGAAATCCTCCCAAACTTTTTCGAGAGAAAAATAACTTGGAATTTTTTTTTCTGAAGTTTCAAATTCCTATAAAGAAAAATATTTAATTTCAAATACCTTTTTACGTGACGTAGACGTAGAGGATAGAGTCGTGGCGTAGGAGGGTGGAAAAAAATTTATGTATATAAAAAAAAATTAGAACGAGAAAATGATGTACTCTAATACTTCGATAAAGAATTATTATGGAAAAAAATTGAAATGAATGAAAAAAAATTTTAAGTAAATTATTGAAAATTATTTTTGTGTGTTTGTCAAAAAAAAGGAAGAAGTTTTTTTTGTACATGAAAGCGAATTTCTTTTTCGTTTGTAGGGTAAATTTTTAAATATAATTTTATTTGGAAAAAGTAAAATTGAACTTATTTAACAAATATATATATGTGTAAATTTAGTTAATTTAAATAAAATGTGGTAATTTAATTTAATAAAATTTGAATAAATTTGAAGAAAATAATTTTGTTTTGTTATTATTCGGAAATCCTTTTTCTCTTTTGCTCACAGATTTTAAAGATTTTTTTAAGGAATTCATTAAAATTGATTGAAATTGAATAAATTTTGTATCAGAGGTTTTCATCACATTATATGGACTCTCAGATAAAAAAACAGAGAAAATTGTAATAATCTGCAATTCTGTGGGTGAGCACAACTTTGGCATTTAAATAAATTGAATTTAATTCGTTTTAGAAGTCAATTTATTAGGAACCTAGGCTTCATTACTACAGATTTTTAAGCATTTATTGCAATTATTATTGTCTACAATCTATATCTATATGTATAATATATTCATAACACCTAAATGTAGGCAATATATTGAATTAATAATAATGATCAGTAACATGAAGATGTTATATCCTGGAAATATGCTAAATGCTAGATTTAGGCTGCTAACTCCAACATTTCATTACAATCTCACACACTTTTCGAAATTTGGAATATATATTGTAATTTGTAGTTTTTTATTCAGATTGTGTGTCAGGTTTCAGACTGATTTATCACATTACAGGACATTATAATGTTTTGGTGGTTGGATAATCGTATATACATTATTAAAATATTCACACAAATTAATTATTAGATTATTACAAATTATAAATTAATATCAAAGATTTAACATAAATTTTAATTCAATTCCCAAAAAAAAAATACAATTTTCAATTTAAAATTTAATTTAAAACAGAATAAATTTTATATTGATTTTCTGATTTTCTGTTGTCGTCATTCTACAAACTCCACAAAATTGAAATAAAGTATATATAATTAAATATACTACAAAAAATATTTTTGGTACACTATCCATCCATAGAGCATAAATACTCGTAGATAAAATCCTTTTCTTCAGATAAAAAACAGAAGAAGGAATATAATTTTCATAAAAATGAATTATAATAAAAGAAAAATCCTGCAAATTATGATGATGATACTATATACTCTCTAAATAGTTATAGTAATATGAAATTTATGTACCTACTATATCTATCTTTCTATATCACACATTTTTACCACATATAGTGTATGTATAATTATATATATATATATATATATACATATATATATATATATATATAATATATAATATATATGTAGGTATATAAAGAATGAATTATCCTTTTTTTCCATCACATTTTCAATTTTTGTTGTTGCTACTTAAATCCTATAAAATAATGCTACGCAGTTACGAAATTTGAAACTTTAAGAGCAGCAAAATATATGTATAATGTATTTTATCTATACGTAATATAAATATGTATCCTTAAAGTATTTATTTTATGTATTAGAAAAAGGCTATCTCAAAATATTGTAATAGAGCAGCAGAAATTATTATGATTTTTTTTACATAATATTGCGAAATACGATACAAATATTCAAATATATATACATATATCCTTAAAAAAGGATATTATTTCATTTCCATAAAAAATAAAGTAAATCTTTAATATTTTTCTATCTCAGAGTGAAGGAAAAAGCATATATACATACTTTAAATGTTTAAACAATTCACAATAAAATTTTATTGTTTGCACTTTAATCTTGAAAACATTTAGTAAAAAAATTTCTACTTATATAATTTTCTCTAGAATTTTCATTTTCTGCATTTTGCCGGAAAACATCCCCTTTAATATTTTTGTGGTACACAAAAAAAATGGTTTGTATGTGTATATAAATTTTCTTCCATCCTTATTTTCTGTTTGTTTGAAAAGCTTGGAAAATGTGCTGGATGAGGGAGGGATAAACTGGATGAAAGGGATGGGAATTTTGGTATATACATATACAAAATAATGATTAGGAGTTGCGGTAGTAGGAGAATAGTATTGTCATACACACATTTAAAATATACTAAAAAATAAATCTATAGTATAAAAAATTCTTCGTTCTGGGTGGAAAATGAAGAAAAAAAATAAAATACGTTGCTATTGAGGCTGAGGGTATTATAAATAGTATATGTTGAGGGTAATTTAAATGGGGTGGTTTATAGAGAGCGACATAATATGATTCTTGATTTTTGTATATATACATATGTGTATATTTATATGTACATAAAAAATAAATTTCGGTGCGCGCACATGTCGCTTCCATCAGCTACTGTTTATATATTTATATAATATATACATAATCTATTTATCTATATATTTCTATATAGCTATACATAAATATACTTATATTATTTTATTTATAAAATAATGTTGACAGTATAAAAACATAATATAGAAAGCAAAATTTTTAAGGGAAATGGGCATGGCTGGATGAATATATATACAGTAGTATATAGTATATTCATTTATGTATTTTATGATTCTCATACCTAAAAAAAATTAAAAATTTGAAGAATAATGTTTCAAAAATTTTCGAGGGCAAACCATTATAGTCTCTATATTCTATCTATATATTTCTCTTATTTTATATTATTTAATCATTTTTCACAATTTCATTTTTTGTTAAATTACCAACATTTTATGCTGAATCACTTCTAAACTATATACTACATACATAGTTAGTTACTAAATATATAACTTCTATTTTATTGTATAAGTTTAAAGTATAATTTATATTTGAATTTGTTTGTTAGATATGGGAAACCCAGTTGGGTACCCTATTATCATTAGGAGTGGAATAATAATAATATTATGCTAAAAAACCATTTGCCATTCAGCATTTTAGTTTCTATCTAGATATAGCTATATAATATATGTAGTATATACTTTATATGTATTACATTTATATATTGATTTTGCTGCTATGTTGTGCTGCTGCTATGTTGTTACTTTTGTCGTAAATTTTTCTTTTTGTATTTTCAGCAATTTTTTTTATAGTGCGAATTTATTGTAATAAAAAATAAAATGAAAAAAAGTATTTAAATTATTTTTCTTTTATGGTGAATTTAAGCAACTACACAGAAAATTATATATACTTCAATAAGCAATTTTTTTTTTTTTTGGTATTAAAAGTAACTTGACCTATGAACTATAAAAGTTTGGAATTTTTATATTGCAAAAAATTATTTTGTTGGGGGAAAATAAGGGAATTTGTTTTTTTAGGTAAATTTATTGATTTAAATTAAATTTAATCTATATATACAGGAGCTTTAATATATAATCAGAAGTTAATTTATAGTTAAATTTGTGTATGGTTTGACATGATGAAATTTCTATAAAAAAAATTACATTTTTGATTTTTCATCATTAATCAATAATATTTTAAGGAATTTTTATCAGATTTACTTAAAAAATAATCAATTTATATAATTTTTTAAGTACATACATGCAGATTTTTGATTACCACAAATCAGTAAAAAAAAAATTAGATAATTTCTTTAGTTTTCTTCGTTTTCATTCAATCAAAATCGACAGTCTTGTGTGGTTGGTCGGTTCGGACTTCTCGACTTTATTCATGTTGGATCTTGGCGAATATCCTAGCATATAACCAGGACATTTGTATTTTGGATAATGTTCAAGTGAATTGTACAATTTTTTGATTTGCTATTTGCGATTTATCTCAATTATAATATTTCTGGAGAGATCTGTAAGGTCCAGGCTGTATTTATAAATTTATCATATTTTATAGAAGACTACATATTTACTATCTGCAATGTAATTAAAATGAAATGAATTGTCGGGAAAACTTCTAAGTCTAAGAGATAGGCGTGCCAAGACATGCTCAACCAATTCACAAACTCACTGATAAAATAATCTTATCAAATTCAAATATGCTTCTATCCTAAACGAGCCCATTTTTCTCCCCAACATTTTTTTAACAATATCCTTTGCAACTTTTATGTAATTTAACTTTTAAATTTTCTATAAATTTAAAATATTATAATTCTTTTTAATAGAATATCACAACATTTTTTTATTATGTTAATAATTTTTTCTTGTCCTCTTTTAGTTATTTTCATCCCTTAAATTTTAAACATAAAAATATGAATTTCTGTAAAAAACTATTTGTGTTTTATTTAGAGATGATAATTTTTTGATTATATACGGATGCCAAGAAATAATTTTCATATATGTATGTACATAATATTTAATATATATACAATATATATAATATATATGTATATAAAAATATTGTCCTGTTTTGTCCACTCCCTAGAGAAAAAGTCATCATCAATCTATACTATTTATAATACTACATACAAATGATGTTTTCTTTTTATATACAAGGACGAATTTTACCCCAAAAAAAATAAAGGATAATAAATAAATATATATATAAATAACGAAAATGTTATATACATACATATATTTTAATGTTATTGCCTTGGTTATTTTTAATATTATAAGTGGGAGTTAGGGGGAGTTTATATTCTTCCAACATGGAAAGAGGACAACGAAAAAAAAAATATAAATAATAACAAAAAAAAATTATGACATAGAATCTGAGCCCGTCAGGCGCCTTTTTTTTGTGAAACAAAACAAAAAAAAATTTCATATTATTTTAGCCTAAAGCTAAACATGCAAATTTTACATCATATAATGTTTTAGATTCTTTATAGATTGTATAATAATAATTTTCTGGGTTATGTTACTATAGTATGAATTAATCCATAAGCCCACGAGGGTCTCCTTATATACATAATTATGTACACACTAAAAAATTTCAATTGAATTTTACTTGTTTTTGCTAGTGGGCAAATTTGCCTAGCTTTTACTTGCAAATTTACTTGCACCAGTAAAATTACATTTGGAAAGTAAAATTACATTTGTAATAATTTAATTTTACCAGCTCAATTCAGTAAATATCTGCTAGCTTTATTTTGCATATTTACTTCTTATTATATGTAAATATAAATTCTTGTTATTTAAAATTTCCTGCTGTAACTCGTAATTTTACCAAAAAAATATTACAAAATTGCAGAATATTCTTAATAAATTCCTTACAAATTATATGTAAAATTACTTCTTAATCATAGTAATTTTTCGAAGAAAAGCTAGTATATTTACAATTTTTTGATGTAAATGTATATGCTTAATATTATAATATTCTTAATATTAATATTCTTTCAAAAAATTTTGAAATTACTGATCACATGTAGTAATTTCGTTTATTGCCCTAAAATAAAAAATTGCGTTTGTTTTCAAAATTTATTTTATTTTATTATTTCCACTTTTTAAATAATATACAGGTAAATTTTCTATTTTCTATTAACAATTTTTCTATTAACAATTTTCTATTGACAGGTAAAATATTTTTTCTTCAACCGAAACTATAAAAAAAATTAATATTAAAATAATTTATAATCAATTTAAATAACTAATATTTACTTTGAACAACAGCACAAAATGGAGCCGGACTTGATGCTTCAATGTTGTTTTGGCTTGGTCCTTCCTATGATGAATAAAAATTTATATAATTATAGTTTAAATAAAATTATTGTAATATATCCCTATCTTACAGGAAATGTTTTAATCATATCCAGATTTTCTTATAATTTACTTATTTATTAATAAATTTATACTCACATATTTTATTTTTCCAAAGTTATAATTTATTTAACTTTAAATAAATTTATTTTTTTTTATAATTTAAAAAACAACCTACTCTCGACCTACGCGCACTAACTGAGTTGTGAAAACTTCTTCTGTTTATGCATTAAGCATTACTTACTCTTTTTTACTTGTTTTTGCAAGTAAGAACACTTTTTTGAGAATTATTAAGCGCAAATAAATTTAAATTTACTTACTTTAGTTAACAAAATAAAATGATGCAGCTTAAAATTATTTGCATTATCTAGTAAAATCAAATGGAAGTTGAAATTTACTTTAATTATAATGAAATTTTAATATAAAATATTTGTAAAATGCTATTAAAAATTAAATTATTACACAGTAAAATTACTTCTAATTATCAGTACTTTTAAGTTTTTTTTATGTAATTTTTAATAAGAAGTTAAAATTACAGTTAAAAGTATGTAATTTTACTTGAACTTTAATTTAATTTTACTACAAAATATATGTAAAATTAAGTTCAAATTGAAACTTAATGGACGCAGTAATATTACTAGTAATTTTTAGTAGTTCTAAGTATTTTTTATGTAATTTTCAATCACTTGTTAAAATTAAATAAAAAACAAAGTAATTTTACTTTATAAAAATTGTAATTTTAAATATTAATTGAAAACTCGTAATAAAATGTAACTTTGAGGGATATATGTAGTAAAATTAAAAAAATTATGCACTTTTCAGGGAAAAAAGTAATTCTACGATAAAAAAACTGTAAATACATAATTGAAAATTACATTTTTTTAAAACAGTGATATGTATTTATGTTGTTTTTAAGCATAAATTAGATATGTTAATTTTTTTATTTGAATATAACTTTTTTTTATTAGAGATTTTTTTTATGTGTAGACAAGAAAATTTATAAAATTTTAAATTCTTTTTATTTTAAAAACATTAAATTTAATTTTTTGGTTGGAAAAAAATGTATGGAAAAGGATTTGGTCTTTGTTTTTGTTATATAATGAAAAAAAAGGATTAGAAATTTTTTTTAAAATATTTTTAAATAGGATTATCATAATGACAATTAAGGATATTTTATTTTTACGGATCAAAAATTAATCAGGTTTAATATAATTTAATAAAATTTTAATTTGATTTGGAATTTATATTTTTAATGTGCGGGTATGGGAAAGTAATAAAAATTCATGGAATGAAAATGAATGACATTTGAATTAGATATTTTAAAATTCCAGAGTCCATAATGTTTTCGTAAATTTTCAATGATTTTCCAATTAAAATTGAGACGAAAATTTGTTAAATTACTGAGAATTCTTGTTAATGAAGAATTAATTTTAGAAATATGAACTAAAGTCTCGTAATTATTATATTTTAATTTTGGTATTACTTTAACTTATGAACTGAAATCTTTAGAAAATAAGTTGTAGAAATTTATTAATTACGAATTAATTGAATTTAAAAACCAAACAAATTTTTGTCTAAATTTAAATATTTCTATACCAAATAAGATCCCTAAGACTGGTTTACTTTATTAAATATCAAAAATTCAAATTCAATTTATTCTCTTATTAAACTAAAGAATTAGTAAGTAAAATTCCCTATATGAAAGTAAATTTAAATTTCATTTTTCAATTTACATATAAAATAAAAATATTTTCTATTATTTTTTGGACCGTGTTAAAATGAAAATCGTGATAAAAACAAAGAATAAAACAACACTTTTTTTTATAATTCTTTAATTTTGTATTTATAGTCACCGGATTTATGGTCTTTAATTCCAATAACAAAAAAACTAATTTGTGGTTCTTTAATATGAAAAATGAAATCAGTATTTTATGTTCTCCAACAAAAATAAGTAAAATTAGAATCTACGAGTAAGTAAATCTAAATTATAATATTCGCATTTCGATGTAATAATTTTCTTCTTAAAGCTACAAAAAAATTAATGAATTTTCCCAATAAATTCTAACACAATTTGTAATAATTAAAATGTGTGCACGAGCTTTGCTTTGTATGCGTATCCGGATATGAAGGATAATTTATACTATATAAATGAAAATTTTATTGGAAAATTTCACTTATTTTAGAAGACCATATAAAATTTTAATTTTAATTTAAAATCTATTGAGTAAATATTTACTATAAAAAATCAGGATATAATATTTGTAAAATGTTTTATATAATTTATTATGTTATACCAGACACGCGAATATCCTTTTTTAGTAAATTATAATATTTCTAAGTGGGTTATATAACTGGTATAAATTTTTGAATTTAATTTTGACATAGGTCGACAGTTTCTTTTTTGGCAAGAAACTTTATAATCGAATTTGGCAGATCACCAAAATTGGAATTAGGAGGAATCGTTTAAAATATAGGATTTATATGGGGAAGCTAGATGAGTCAGGTACTGGTTTGTTATAAATGGGAATAACAATCATAAACATTAAATAGAAGGAATTTTTAAACAATTAAGGGAGTATATAAATAGTCATGAGAAATTTGAAAAGGAAGGTTCTAGGTGTCAAGTATTAACATAGTAGATGGTTTGTGTCCGGTTTCTGTCTGTGACAACACACTTTGAACGTGTATTATTAATATTTCTAAAAGGATGTAGCTATAATTTGAATCATTAGTGAACTTTAATGTGAAATATTTCGTTTCTGGTTAAATAAATAAAGATTTATTGTTAACAAGTGAAAATTTTAATGAAAAATTCGTTACCTCAAAATTTTTATAACTTCTCACTCAATTAATGCAATACATTTATCATACTCTATTTTGTTAGTACATAAATATTTGCTATATGCAAATTCCTCTGAAATGTAAAATCAAAAACAATTAAATTTCACGTGAACTATCTTTATTTTTTTTACCAAATTATATAATTTGTATAGATATAACTATGTACAGTATAATAAATCAATGTTTATTTAGCATAAAACATTGTTTTTTCTTTCTCTGTTATGTATAAAAGGCCGCACCTTAAATATTACATACAAAATTGCATTTGATTATTTTTTTTATAAATATTGAACTGAAAAACGTGGGTGAATGAATATTCATTCACATAATAAATTGGATTTTATGTTTTAATTGGATTTGGAATAGGCAATATGCAATAGGGTGGGAGAATGGAAAATAGACACAGGCGAGGCATACATAGTGCTATATACAATTTTATGTTAAAACCTACAATGAAGGCCTTGCCCTGTTAAATAGAATTTTTTCTATGTTATACATGAAAAATTAAGAATGAATTTCAATTTTAAGGAAATGCAAAATTAAATTTTAGGTGTTGAAAAATAATTACTAATAGAATTTCGAATGTAGAAAAAATTTATTTTGTTGAAAAATTAAAGTAAGATATTTTAGTAAATTTCTAATTATTTGAATTTCCTGTAAAAATTGGTATACATTTTTATTGGTATTAGTTTCTTTGGCTATTAAGTTCAGGTTCAGGACTTAAAATCTCCTCTAATGCTGGGTTTTAATGAAAAAAATTTGCCGCTTGTGCATGAAAAATAGAACGAGATAGTATATTATATTTTTACAACAGAAAAAAATGCACAAGGGAATTTTTTTTTTGACAAGGGAATTTAAAATAGCTGATTATCTCTGTACAGATCACACTGTTGAATGGCAGTTGAATGGCAGTGGAATTTTATTTAAAAAAATAAAAAATCATTTCAACTACATATTATATTTAAAACCAGCAATTAAATATTAATTGCAAATTGTATGATTAAAAATCAATTGTACAAAATTTATATTGAATCTCCTATATAAATATTTGAATTTTTTCTGATATAATTATCACACATTTCGGAATAATATATATATTAATAAATATTTAAAATTGAATTTGTTGTAATTTAAAAAATGTTAAGTAATTTACTCTATTAAATAATTTAATATATTAATAATAATAATAATATAAAAATTTAATTTTTATTATTATCAACGAACGTTTATAGTTCGGTGATTATTATTATTAAAATTTATTGATTAATATATTATTGTGATGCATTTATGTCAGTTTCATTCAATCAATTAAAGTTTTAAAAAATGTATGTATTATATTTTTTACAAAAACCTGGAAATAATCTGATTACCAATCGTTAATAATATTTTAAAATACGAAATTATTAAATATAAACTCATTAATAATTGGAAATAATAATTTTAATGGTACAGTCAAATTATTTATATCCTTGTACATGAAAAAAACCGGCATAAACAAAGTTAATTAAACTTTGTTTAAATTATTAACTTTTCCATTTTTTACATTTTATATATAAATTTAGTTCAAAATATAATTAACATAAAAAAATGTAAACAATAAAATAATTTTTATTGGCAATACTGAAATGTCAAATTTCAACAAAACTGTGATACCATATAAGAAGGATTATCTATGGTTTTTAAAAAATATCAAAAATTATATATCGCAAAATGAAAATTATCCCTGGTAAATGACAAATATCCGTTGCAAATGAGAATTTCTTGTTCTTTTCGCACATATTAAATTTCCATAAGAAATAAAACCTTTCGATCCGTTTTTCATGCAAAAGCGGCAAATTTTTATCATTAAAATCCAGCATTAGATTTGATATTACAAAAATTTAATGAAAAATTACAAAAAAAATCTGATTAAATTATTATATTTTCATATGATTCTTTCATGATCGCAGTCATCTATATTTTGTATACCAGACAAATAGTCTTTTAAATGTTGTTAGTGAATTGCATAAATTTAATCTGATTTTCTAATTAATTTGACTCAAAGACATGGATTTTAGATTTAACCATCTGTTCAATTTTTTCCAAATCATTTAATTTCCCATTTAAAAATTTTCCACCTGTTACATAATTAATTATAAACAAATAAATTTTTTTTTGTTTTCAAATTAATTTTGCAACTTTTAACATTTTCATTAATAAGTACAACAAAAATAGAATTTAACGAAAATTATTTTTGATTAAAAAATTTCTTTTACTTTTCTGTTTAATTTAAAAATTGAATTTTTTATGTTTTTAAACAAATTACAAAATTTATATTTTTATAGCATAAAATATAAATTATAATTTTTAAAGGAAGGAAGTTGTAAATTTTACTGAAAATTTCCCAAAAAAAAAAAGAAAACCATTAAAAAATTGTACATAATTTGTTATATAGAAAAATTCTGTTTATAAATAATATTTTTTTTCTATTTTCGAAGAAAAACATTTTCTGCATTTCCTAAATATGTGTTTCACACAAATTACGAATGTACAATTTTCGAATGTACAAGTAATAAAAATTTACAGAATTTCATATAAATTTTCCGCAGAATTCTATCATAAATTTTTATAGAAAGAATTTTAAAATTTAGAAAATTAATGTGGACTTAATGGCTTCCTATTTGACTTCTTGTTCTTCATATATTTTGTTCTATTAATTTGAAGTCGATAGTATAATTTTATCCAATTATTAACCAGCTTGACAACAGATCAATTTCATAACCAATCATTACTCATATAGAGTAAATTACTTATAAAATATTTGGTCTACTTCTGAAATTACTTCTGAGACTGACAACCATCAAATGAAATCATTTATTGGAGGGCGTAAAATAAGCTTATCAAAAAAAGTCTGAGTCAGAAAAATCTTCAAAACGATTTCACATTTATTTATATTTTTTTCAATTTGAAATCTTTGAAAAATTGTATACAAGCAATAAAAGTCTACGTAGGAATATAATATCTTTAATTTTGACCTTGAATTCACCAACAATATTTATATACATTCATATTTGAAAAAATAATGAAAAAAAACCAATCAGAAGCATACATAATGAGATTTTGTGTGCTGAACCCCAGACATAAGAAAAAATATTACATATCTTTTTTCTTTGCTAACCTTAACCGAAAATATTATTGTACCATCATTAATGTGAAATAATATTTTCAAAAGTTTGCATTGCTATCTTTTTCTTTAGTTTTCATTAATCATAAAACTAATTTTTTAGTTTTTTTTCAGGTTTAGAAATATTAGAACATTTAATATATTTTCTGTCTGTTGGTTTGTCTTAATGATTTTTCTGTCTGTTCATTTTTGAAATTGGTACTTAAACCAATAATAAAAATTATGGTAACATAAAACCTCTGTGAGGACTATAGACCAACTGTCAGATTGATGGACCAAATATGTAGTTAATTATATGTAAACCACTTAAAATATGTAGTTAATTATATGTAATGAACCACTTGACTACTGGCTCACTCTAAAATGCTTATAAATATGAAAATTACTACAATTTACAAACAAAATTGGTTTTGGTTTTATCTCTCATACCTAAAATAATTAATTATAAAATTTTGTGTGCAATTCTTTTGGTTATGTTTTCGTTAAATAAATTGTCGATTGTTAATAAAAAAAGCTTTTAAAGAAAAACGGATATTAAGAATATTGAATGTATAGAAGGAAAAAAAGGTTCAAAAGTAATTTGTCATATTTCAATTTAAAAAATATGTTTTTGTGTTGTTTTTATGTTTTGGTTGTAGAAAACTTTTTCATAATTGAATGTTTTTTTTTGTGTGTGTGTTGGATATTTTTGTTCCTCAGAGATAAATAAATTTTAAAATAAATTCTTTTTTCTGCTTTAAATTGATATAAAATTTCATATAGGTATATTTCAAAATTCTGTCATTTTTGGGAGACTGACAACTGTGGTATATGTGATTGATTACCATTTATTTATTTTTTGAATTGGCAATTATAATTTCAACAAAATAACATAAAAAAAATATTGTATACATTTATTTTTCTAAATAATATTTGAAGGTTATTTTTATTTATGAAGTGGTAGAGATATGCGATTGTAGTGTCCTTATTTTGTTTTGCATTTAGGTAAAAAGTTCAATAAAAATGAAGTCAATTTCTTTAGTAATTAAATTTATAGTAATTTGATTTAAAGATTGGTAAACTTTCGATTCTTTTGTTGTCCATGTCATACTAAATGATAATTATTTTCTTCCTTGAAAAATGGTTTACACTTTCATAAAGAAATTTAATAGAAATAATTGAATTTCACTTTGAATTATTTTGTGTCTTAAGTTCTAATATTTAGGCCACTGTTTTACAGAAAATTTAAAAATATTCAAGAATTGTTTGAGATTATATAGATACTAGAATTTACTATTTCTATTATCCGCAATTTGAGTAAAAATTCAAAATTACTGAAACAATTACAATTTATTTTTTATATTTAAATTTTGGTTAATTTAAATTTTTCTTCAAAATTCTTGTAAATTTTAATTTTTAGAAAACTTTTGTTAACTGAGGCAATTTAAATAATTAAAGGATAACGAAAAAATATAAAATAATCCTTTTTGTTTTTCATATTATTATTATCCTAATTAAAGTAAATGTAAAAAGGTTCTTTTTTTATGAATTTTTGTGCTGGTAACTAAAAGTTTTTTTTTGGAGATAAATTCATTAATTTATTTCTTCTTGTTTCTAAAATTTTATTTTCTATGAAATTAAATTTTATTTTTATTTTTTAGTTTTAAGCAATTTGTTAAAATTGTTAAAAAAAATTAATTTTAAAGGAAGAAATTAAGGATATTTTTTGAAAAATTTATAAAATTAAATAAAAAGTATACTATATTTTTTATTTCCGGTAAGAAAGTTTTCCTAATTAATGGAAAACTTTTTTGAGAATTCGTTGATGGGCAAAATTCGGGATATTAAGGATCTAAAGACCTTCGAAAGGTCTGATAAGGAAATAAGAGGAAAAAAATATTGTTGAGTGGTGGAAATTCAGTATGCACATAAATTGTGGGCACATAAATTGACAGAAATCCATCATTTAGTATGAAAAAAACTGTTAAAAATAGTTCAAAAATTCATTTTTTTGATAATTATAATAAAATCATTAAATTTTAACATTTAAGTTTTACAAAAACTATAACATTTAAGGTTTAAAAAATTTTAAATCATCTGTCTGTAATGCAATTGCGTGTATACAAAATGAATTATTCTTGAATCAATTCCCTTAAACTCGAATTTTAAATTTTGAATTTTCATAAATTTAAAAAAAATAAAAACTTAAGTTTTTTTTTTGATTTTTGTTTTCTTAATATTTTTGATTAGCATAAAAACAAACCGACACACATGTGAATTATTTAAAGAAATATTATAAAAACGAAAAAAATAAAAACGAAAAATTTAAAATTAAAAATACGTGACATATTTCTTTGTTTAAAACGGCATTTAATGCCCACAACAATAAAGACAAAATAAATAATATTTATTCTATTTGAGGAAATCACATATGCTCGCCGCATGTCCATTAAATATTTGCATAAAAGATAAATGTTTTGTGTTTTTGTTATTTTGCAGAAACCAAAAATCATAAAATTCTCATCAACCAAAAAAAAATACATATGTGTAATAAAAAAAACCAAACTAACAAAATTATTTCCAAGAATTCATTCTACAATATTTTTATTTTGTGTAAATTGTAAATGATAGAATTTAGAGGGTGGCCTATATGAAATTAAGGCCCCCAAAAAAATTATATACATAGGTATTCGAAAATATTTAAAAAGAAATTTAGGTTTTTGTAACAAAATTCTTTAACATGATTTTTCATAGTTATAGAGATCCAGAATTAAATTATGTTTAATAATCAAATTGACAGAGATAAAAATTATGAAAGTAACACTATCAATATTATATTGGAAATTCATTCCATTTGATTTACCAAATCCCACAGAATAATTTACTATAATATAATTTCGAATTTAAATAGAATTTCTTTAAAAATAATTAAATTTCATTATTTTTAAATTTAAAATGAACATAACCAAAATTCGAAAGATCTATACCAAAATTTTTATATTCGTAAAATTTCACATACATACATATTTGTAATTTTAGTAACAAATTTTGTATGCCAATATTTTTTTTGACATTTTGTAATATGACTTTTTTTAGTACACACCACATAGTAATTCGTTTAATTACAATTTGTGCAGACTTTGTATTATTTGTTGAAATATATAAGTAAAACCATATATAGACATAAAAATAGTTCAAATAATAAATTGTATTTAATTGCTATAACATAAATTACATGATTTATCCTTTAATTAAAGTTTTTTTCCTTTTTTGCTAACATTTTTATAATAAATTGAAATGACATTTTGTTGTGTATACTGGCACAAAATGTTTATATTATGTTTATAAATTGTAACATTTATGTTAGATTATTTCTTAATTTTGAAATTTATTTTTATATTAAAAAAACTTTAATACAGAAATATATTAAGTTTTCTAGAGAGAAAATAATGTAAATAATGTTTATGAGCGAAATTTGAATAGAATTTTATAATTACATATTTGAAATATTATGTAAAATTTAGTTTTTATATAGATTTAGTTAGATTTTCTAATGCTGTAAATTAATTATAAAATAAAGAAAAACTTTGTCTGCTTCTATAAAATTTTATGTTCGGTAAGTGACTTAAATTTATTAAACTAAAATTATTACTAAATTTTAATAAAAGCCAACAATTTTTGGAAAAATTAATTAAATTGTCAACATTTTTCCCTTTTATAATATTACGAAAAATGTCACTCAACACTGCAAAACGTCAACAGGTATCCTAAAAAATTGAAACCGACTTGAAAATGGACGTAAAAAGGTAATATTTAATTTCACTGTCTTGACATAAATTAGATTAACTTTACGTGGAAGTGAGTCTAACCATTTTGAGGTACCTAAACTAAAGCTCCAAAAAATTGTCAAGTAATGTTGTAGCGAGAACCAGAACTTAAAATTGTCATGACCCAAATTTAAATTAACTTTTCCAGACAATCATAAATAATCTGAATCAAAATTACAGTTCATTGTAATATTGAATCACTTCAAATTTTGCAATTTACCTTTGAACTTTAAATTCAATTTATGCTTTCGTATGAAATCAGAAATTTATAAGCTTTACAAATAAAATGTTTAAATCAAATCCCAATCAAACCATAAAACTGCAATATTTTTATTTGGTTTTATGTCATAATGAAAAATGATGAAATTATTAACATAAATTTTAGTTTAGTTTGAATATTCAAAAGAGTTTAATAACCTTCTTCTTCTTCTTCTTTTTTTCTTACTTTAATGGAAACGTTTAAAATCTTAAAGATATTTTTTCTTTAGCTTATATTTTTATGCTTCGTCAATCAGTTAAAGCGTTTTAAAAAAGCTAAAAAAACTCTATTGGAGTTTCGCGCTATTTAAACAAAATTTTGGTTTTTTTTTTCTTGTATAATTTTTTTTTTTTTTTTTTTATGTTTTTTCTTCGTAGCCTCTTAAAAAATTTTTTTATCTTATATAAAATAGAAAGATACATAGATTGGGACAACGACAAAAAATTTGTTATGTGCATAAAAAACTATATGATTTTTATGACATAAATTTTGTTGTTGATGTTGTTTGAATTTGCGTGCCAATGAACTTCAAAAAAAAACTACAGTAAAAAAAAAAGTCGTAAAATAATGACTTTGACTGGGACTGGGACATAAAGTTAAAATCCGAAAATGTTTAATGAAACTTTGTTTTTTATGGATTTTTTACATTAAAAAGTTTTGGTAATATATTTTTGTGATGAATATAATGCAGATTGTAATTAAAGTTTAATAATTATTATAATGATCTTACATACTAACTTTTTGGGTCTAGATTTTATTGAACTAATTCAGTTCAATTGAATTCAGAAAATCCTGATAATATTGTGACTCTAAGGCCTTTAAAGGTTAAATGAAACATGATCTCATCTTTCTGGTAATGATAAAGATATGTTTGTGTATTGTGTATTAGAATTTTTATTACACATTATATAGTTAAATAGTTTGTGGTATCCTTGAAATCATTGGCATATCATTCATATAGAACTTCACTAATATATTATTATAATTGTAACAAATTACTGAATTTTCATAGTATGCTTCTTTCCAAGTCCTTTCCACTAGCATATTATCCTTATTTTAATAGAGAAATATACAATTGTTTTCTTCATTCAAAATTTAATATTTAAGTTACTGCCTGGCACATGTTTTAAACTAATTTAATTAAATATTTTGGTATATAAAATTGAATTTTCATATAGACGTTGCTAGACACTAGACTATATTTTACTGAAAACTTGAATAAATTAATAAAATTGTATAATATGCCAATCATTTCTAGACATTTTAATCTAAAACTTACTTTAATATTTTACCTTATCAATCTAATAAATTTATATATTTTATCTATATAAGTAATTTTATCTATATAAGTAATTTAAAATTGACCTTTTCAAAGTTAGTGAACCATGAACTCTATCATATTCAATATAAGGATATATATTTTGCATATCTTACATATTATAATGTTCAATGTTTGTTTGCCTCCTCTATAATATGAATATTATGTTAATATCCATGTAACATTTTATTTTATTATTCTATTCACTTCAATTATTATTTTATCCTGATATTTTATATGGTTTTTTTTTCAAAATTCTATGGCATATATTATTACCTTAAGGATTCACTTCTAAAACCTAACAAAAATGATTATAATATCAGGTGCAGCACAGCACTCTAAAAAAAATATTTTTTTTTGTACTTGAAAACTGAACACCTTAGAGTTGTTATTAATAATATTTTTTTATGTACATACAATTATGTAATATTTATGATGTATAAAAATGCATTCATGCTAGAAATTGCATTCCTATAATATGCTTAAGACTTACGAATATGATGGTATACCTATACATAAAATACTTGACTTGGAAATTGTTTGTGCATCATAAATAATAATACAGTTTTCCAATTTATATAATTTTATTACTCCTTTTTTTTAAATACTTTTCTTCATATAGTACGTATGAGTATTGTGCTTGTTTCTACTTTCGAAATCATTTCGTGTCTATAAGGATATCAAAAAATAGAGAAAAAACTGTATAAAAAAAAAATGATAATATAAAACCTGAAGGGGTTTAAAATGTCACACGTAGAAAAATATTATACGTTTTTGCTGCTAACATTTGCGGGAAAAAAGGGAAAAAAAATATCTAAAGGTCTCAGGATAATAGAGGATTCTATTTCTATATAGTTTGTACATTATTGTGAAACTATTCACATACTATTTATTCCTGTTTTTTCCTGTATAACATATAAAATATGATAAATAAAGTCAGACATGTACATGGTGTGTATACCATGCATATACGCTTGAAAAGGAAAATTTCAATGGAAAAATATTGTATAAACAAATTATTCATAGGTAACTAAAATATATGTATACATAAAATGTAATTTTATAATGTCACAATTTTCTTTCAATTCACGTTCTTATAATATTGATTTTTTATTTTATCTATGTAGTAAAATGATTTTCAACATTTTTTTTTCTTCATGAAAAATTTATTTCGTAATTACATTCTTTTTAAATTGTAATTTTGTTTTTTTTTACATTTAGGTTGGAAAAAGTTTTTGGGATTAAATTATAAATATTAAATTTTATAAAAGTAAAATTATGGTTATTTTAAAATGCTAATAGATTTTGGTTGAAATAAATTTGACAGAAGCAATTTGAAAGTTTAATTTAATTTCAATATCTGGGATGTAATTGAATTTGAATGTTAAATTTATGTAAAATTTCAGTATACATATTTTAATTTGTAGAACTCAAACCTGTTAAGTTTTGAATTTTCAATTACTCTTTAATAATTAAATCCTAAAACTATCCTTAATTTGAACTTCCTCTAACGCACACGAACTATTTACAATTTACTTAAAATTAGTTAATGTAGTTGTAGTACATATATATAAATTTTCCTTATTATCATTTAGTAATTGAAATACTAAAGCATTTGTATTTCAATTAAATATCAATCAAATACATTTATAACAGTTATTTGACATTTTACTTAACATTTTGAATTAACATTTTATTTCACATTTTAACTATACTTAACATTTAATTAACATTACTAACTTTTACAGGCATAAAATTAATTTTTTTTGGAAGAGAAATTTTAATTTCACATTTTTCCAAATTGTCATTTTGGACAACCCTGGTCCTATATTCAATGTTGTATGATGGTTGTGCTGGTTTCTAGTAAAAGATAATAATTGTTTTTCTTGCTATTAACGCATCGTTAAATAATTTAATTGCTTAAAGGATGTGTTAAAATGTTAATTGTTATATATGTCATGTATGTATCGGCATACAATTTTATGTAATAATTAAACATATAAATATAAAATATGAGAATTTTCATAAATAAATTTTTTTTAAGTATATTTAAGAAAATTATATATACTGTTATGACAGGTGAATTGTTCGAGTATTATTATTATTATTTTTATGATGAACTCTTGAATTTGTATTTTTTTTTCTTGAAATATATTATGATATACTTTTGTTATGCTAATGCTGATGATGAAATGTTATTAAGTTCAGTTTAATGATGTATAATTAAAATTAAAACTAAATTTATATATATTTTTTTTAGAATAATTGAAATTTTCTTTTGGAATCCTTGAATAATTGTAAAATTGACTATACACGTCTATTTAGTATATAATTTACATTACAAATTTTAAAATTTCCATATGTCCTTCCTTTAGAATAACTCAAATTTCGTTAATTCAAATTTAGATGTCCTTTTATAATTAAATTTTATCGATAATTGGTAAAATTTTATGTCATTATCCATTAAAAATTTAATATGATTTTATAATTTAGACATTAAAAAAATTATTATTTATTATTATTGATAAATAATTTTCCTTATCTACGATGTCTAACAAAAACAAAAAATTAATTACATTTTGTTATACCCCTAAGGGATATCTTATTTTTTCTCTATAGAACTTTTTCTATATTTACATTATATCCTTTTCTTTTATGTACATCACAAAAAATGTTATATGGATCAAAATAAAAGAAAGGAATTTCTCCTTGTTTTTTTTTATTATTAGAAAAACAATTTTCCAAACTTAAAATATTTCTTAAGGACGACTTTATTATCAATATGTATATTTGAAAAATAATATTTTTTTTATTTTGGGTCCAATAGTTAAATTACTTTAAAAATATCATATTAAGGTTTCTTGTTTAAGTTTATTTATATAAAATAAAGAAAATTTCTAAAAAGTTCATGTAAAAAGAATTTTGTAGGATTATAATACAAAAAATTAAATATTTCTAAATTTTATTAAAGGATATTTTCTCAATTTTACGGACCATTTTTTTTCTTTTTAATAATATTTCAATTTTCAGACAGTTTTTCATCCTCTGGTATACGAAATTTAAATATGGTACTTTTCGTATTTAAAATCCTATAAATTTGAAATTTGAATAACTTTTTAAAAAGTAATTGAATCCTTAAAGTTTTTTTTAATGTCTGTCTGACGATAGTAAATTAAATCATTAAAAAAGTTTTAGAAAAAGAAAAATATTATAAAATTTAAATATTGAATTAAAGTGAAAATTTAAATTATTTAAATTTAATTATTCAACTTATATTTGCAAATTTTACGAAATCATTTTCAATTTTTTTTTATATAAAATTTACTTTAATTTTATAAAAAAAGGAAAAGATAAAATGAAATAGTGTTCAAATGTTATTATAAATATACTACTATAAGTAAGTTTACACGTGACATTTTCCCAGTATACATGTATACCATAATTGAATAATACCACATAGGAATACAAGTGTATCCTTTTTATAAATATTTTATTATATAACATCCACGTGCCAACGAAAAATTGATTACAGATTTTTGTTGTTGTTGTTGTTGTTAGTTCTCTGATGGATAAATAAAATTTGAATTCTTTATTTATAATTTTCCATAGAAAAATTTAATATTATTTATTGTGTTGAAAGAAATACATAATAAAATTTTATGTCATTAATTAATGACTAAAAAATATAATTAAATATGAATTTTAACTTTTAAAAAGTTTCATTAAATTTAAACTTACATTCCTCAAAAAGTGCTAATTAAATATACCACAAATTTTAAAAAGGATTTAGAAAATATTTTCAAGATAAATTAAGATACAACAAAAAAAAAGGATTTCTATATAATTTAAGTTTTCAACAAAAAAAGGATTAGTTTTTTTAAGTCTATCTATAAAATTTTATTATATGGTATACTATTCTAATTTTCAAGATCTTTGAAAATATATTTTGTCTTCCAAAGAATTGAATATTTTCTAAAGAATTTTCTAATTAATCTAATAAAATTCAATCACCTAGATTTTATTCATTTAAAGTAATTTTGTATATATGTGTATATTTTATTCATTAGAAAATTCAATATCAATTAATTTAATTTCTATTTAAATGTTAAATTAGAAATTTACAAAAATATTTCAAGGATATCTAAAAAAAACTTCTTTATCATTTGTACATTTCCAATATTCTTTTCGTACATAGTACTTTGAAAATTTACTAGACATAATGGATAAATATTTAATACTTATAAATTTTCAATAACAACAACAACAAAATAAATGAAAAACCTGAGACATTAGACTTCAAAATTTGTCTTCTATTATACATAATTCTCTTTTTGAAGGATATGTAAATGGAAAATTAAATTATAAAGGATATATTCTTCTTAATATATATATATAATATTATATCTACAAACAAACAAAAGGACAATAGGTAAAATAATAAAAAAAGGAAAAAAAAAAATTGGGGAAAAAAACACAATTTTTTGACAAGGTCAGATAAGATTATTTTAATCTTCTTCTCCAAAAATTATTATAATGGAAAATCAGAAATATATTACGTTTTATATTATATAGATTTTCTTTTTCATATTTTCTTAAAGAAAATTATTATTAGTTTTGTGTTGGAAAGAAAAAAAACCTGTTGCCGGAAAACATGCCATCATCTTTTGTTATTGGGGAAAAATGTATACATCCAAGGAAATTAAATATTATAATGGACGCAAAGAAGAAAGAAAAGAAATTATAATTCTCTTTGGAAAAAAATTTTTTTTATCGAATGAAAATTATTTTTATGATCCTTTGAAGAGTTTTCTACATATAAATTATCTTTACAAAATTTATGTCCTTCTTTTGTGAAAATTTGGATTAGATTAGACACTGTCGATAATTACTTTCCTTTGACCACACTACGAGTATCATAAAGATACCAATGAGAAATAAGGCGATCTGTTGTGTTGTGTGTGTAATTTTTTGTAGATCTTTCAAAGGACTTATAGTTCAATACTTATACTTATGGAATGTAAAAATACGATATACTATGAGGGATGTTACCTTAAATTGGGTTAAGTATTGAAAAGAATATACTTACTTTACTTTATGGTAAATTCTATTCACGCGAATTTCGGATATTATGCTCAAACAGAAAAATTTCCTTTTATCAAGGTCTCTGACAGTATAGAGGTCAGTCTATTTGATTATCAATCTCAAATGAAATGTACATATATCTGTTAATTAACCAGTGTCCTGTTTCAGATAATTTTTGAAAAGGACGGCCAGGAATTACAGCTGGTCATGTGGCAAAAGTGGCCATACTCTGGACCGCATGATATGTGAGCATCTATATGGTACATGGAGCGCATTGTAATAAATTAAAATAATATCCTTGTTAAAATTATTTAACCTTGCCAAATAATTAAATTGAATTTCTGGACTTGATTATATAAGTCATCTTCAGTTTTTCAAATATAGGAAATAAATTACAAGACATTTCAAGGTAACCTAAAAAAGATTTATTAATTTATTTTCTCATTTAACTTCAAGCCCACGCAATATAAAAGGACATTTTATATAAAACAGAAAAAAGCAACAACATTGAACATTTTTTTTTATTTATAATATTATTTAATTATATTTTTCTTCTATCTTTTCACATAACATAAAAATATATATTATTAAAGAATCAAGGACACAATTGATGAAAATTTATTTTTGATGAAATCTTATAAATTGGTATATTGGGGCGGGAATTATATAATAAACATGGGAAACCTTAATAAAAATGAACCATAAAATAAAAATATAAATGGAAAGAAAGCAAAAAAAAAGGTTGACGTAAATTTGTCACACAATTGGGACAGTAATTGCATTGAAAAGTATTGAACTTTCTATTTAGAGAAACGACATTGATTGAAAAGATATGACAAAAGTTTATTTTATATTGTAGACAATTTTGTAGTCTTCAAATTGCACACAGGATGAGCTAAACTTCTGTAAAAATTGTTCGTATAATTAGTTGAAAAATTGAGGAAAATAATAGAATTCTTGAGAATTTCCAGAATTTTCTAATATTTTTGGAAGGATTCAATCACATTTCTTAAAGAATTTCAATATTATTATATTAACAATTTGAATTCAAGATGTCATCTACTTTCTGTACTATACTATGAAATATGTAGCCTAAAATCCAGAAAATACTTCAAGTTGTCTGAAAAATGATCAACAACTAAAAAGGACCTTCAACAAAATTACATGAATTATTAGATAACTTTTAAAAGTAATATAAAAATTACTTAGTATTCAGTTGATTAAAAAAAAGTATATAGTATGCTTCCATCTGTATTAAGATTACGAACCTTAATACTAAAAGGATATCAAGAATACACATGTATTGGAAAAATTATGAAATATTTATAAAGAAATTGACGTAATTTCATTTGAAAATGAAATCAATTGGGAATAGATTTTTCTTTTTATAATATGTATATCTATAGAAAGTAACTAAAAACAATTTTTTTTCCTTTTTTGTATGTCATATTGAAGGGAAATCCGTGTGTACAAGGAAAATTTCAAGGAAAATATCTATATATATAATTATTTTGGAAAAGGAAATTAGTTTTTTGATTATCAGAAAAAAATACAAACAAAGTTTTCTTTTTTATTAATTATGATAAATTGTATTTTTATATAATTAGAAAATTCTTTCCGTTTTTTCGTGGAAAACTATCTATCTTTTTCTTCAATTACAGTATCGATGTCTCAAAAATATCAATTTAAAATATACATTTTATAAATTGATATTTATCAATATTTTACACTTGTGTTTCATTATCAACTGTTGCTTGTAAACGTTTTCTAGCTTGTTGATATGATTTCATAATATCATCTAATGTCATACAATTTGATTTCTTTTTTATTTGTTTCATTTCACCACCAACATTTTTTGGTAATAATTCTAAATTCCGTTGGACAATACATTGAATATTAAATTTTAATAAACCAGTTGTTATTGAATGATGTTGATAACGATTTAAAAAATTATCATTATTATTAGAAATATTATTATTATTAAAATTATTCAAATCAAATAATATTCTACCACCAATAAAATAACGTTCAATACGTTCAATTAAATTCATATATGGTCGATAAAATTTTAATATATAATTTTCATTACCTGGTTTTAATATAATTGATATATATGAATAACCTTCGATACGTTCACGTTCCCATGTATCAATTGATATTATTTCAAAAAATATTTGTATATTATCAATTAGAAATTTTTTATTAGTTGTTGTTGTTGTATAAAAATTTTCATCATTTCCTCCTCCTGTTGTTGTTGTTGTTAATAGAAATTGTATTGAATGACCAAAATGCCAAATTTTCTTATTATCATTATCATTATGATATGTACCAATTGATGAATGTGTACTACCTAAAAGTATTGATTCATTATCATTATTATTATTATCATCATCATTTTGATTTATTGTCTCAATTCTTATATTATCTGGTAATTGAAATTTATATCGTATATGTAAACTATCATATTCAAAATTTTCAGCTTCTTGTATATTAAATATAATTAAAAAACGTATTAATTTTTTTATTGGCATATTAAATAAATTAATTTGTTGTTTTTGTAATAATGATAATGTTGATTTTTGATTATCTATTGATAATAAATTATTATCAATTATATTATATTTTATTGATTTATTAATATTTGATAAATTTTTAATTGAATATGAATATAAATGACGATAATCTGTATCAATTTCAATAAAATATGGATTTATATTAAATATATTAAAATCAGGATATATTATAAGTATATTATCATTTTCTAACCATTTTAATGAGCATAATAATGTATCTGGATTTAAATTAGCATAAATATACATATCTATTGAATTTATTATAATATTATTATTATTCAATTTTTTATGATATTTATATTTAATTGGTAAATTTTCTTGATTTATTGAATTTTTCATTAATAATGGTTTATTATATAACATAATTTCTTCTTTTGGTATAAAATTATCATTATCAATATATGTAAATATTTTACTTTTATTCATTGATGATGATGATATAAATTTATCATTTATTATCCAATTATGATAATCTTTTTGTATATCAGTTAAACAATTTTCAATATCTTTATAAAATTCAATTTCATATGAACTTAAGATTTTTTGTTGCCATTTAATTGTAATAATTTCAATATGATCATCATTATTATTTATTTCATCATTATTAGTAGGATCATTTTCATTTGATTGTTCATCTTGATGTTGTTGGTAATTTGTTGTTGTTGAATCCTTTTGACGTCGTCTCGTTGGTGTTTTTATTAATTCAAATTTATCAATTTTTAATAATGAACTAATTGTTTTTAATGTTATTTGTATTTGAAAATTATTAATATTATCATTTGTACGATAAATTCCAGAACTTTTAATTGATTTATTATTCCACATTATATTTTTGTTATTTATTTATAGTTTTTGATAAAAAATATTAACTAAATTTTATACATATAATTTTTTTTTATTGACAAGTGTTCCTTTAATTTTTTGTTTACCACATAAAAAGAAAATTATTTATTTGTTATTATTTTTTAAACGTTGCTATGGTAAAGATGGTACAAGAAATTTAGTAAAAAAATTCTTTTTGTATAAATTTTTACTATTTTTTTAAAAAAATATTTTAATAAAATTTTGATACTTTTAATTATTATAAAATTTTATTGGAATAAATATTTGAATTTTTTTTAAGTTTCTATGTGTTTTGTACTTCAATTCTCGTACTATTAAATTTTTTCATATATTATTACCTTTTTTTAGTTAAGACACATACCAAAAATAGTAATGCCACAATTTAATTTATTTCTGATTGTTGAATGTTGAAGAATTGTGCCCCAATAGTTAGCCTGGTGTATCTGAAAGTTTAGATAGTGTAAAGGGAAATCTCAATTGATTAAATAATTTTAGAAGAATGGTAGTTTTGGGTATATGGTACGTTGCATCCTTAACTATACGAACATATCCTTTAAATACCAAAAAATGTTCGTAATATACGAATATCGTAATCCTATATAAACATTAAATATTATAATAGTTCAAATTAGAAAAAAAAGTCCTTTTAATCATTTGTACACTATTTATTTACCATAATTTTTTCTGGAAAATCATATTTAAAGTTCAGCAAAAAATTTTTAATATTTATTGATTATTGTTTATCCCATTTTCTGAAATTTAAGTTTTATAGAAAAATGAACTATAATTTCATTACCAAAAAACTTTTTAATTTCAACAATTCTAACTTGCATATACACAAAAATTTACTACCGGGGACATTGAAGAGATTTTTGTGAGAACATTTTATATTTTTTTGACATTTCGGCAATCGTGGTTTTTGCTAAATTAATTCTACTATGTAGTCACTATATAGTACCCTATTGCCTATAGTATGTATTATAGTCACTATAGTTTGTTTTTTTATATTGTGTATATTGACCCATTTCAATTTAAAACTTTCTACTTATCGCATTGTGTGTATTTGTTGTGATTGGAATTTTAGTGTTTTAAAAATATAAAAATTAATCAGTTTATATCGTCAGGTATATATTTAACGTAAACGATAAGAAATATTAAATCTTAACAAAAGATTAATTCATTTAATATTATATATTTAAAATGATTCATTCAATTTAAGTTTAATATTTTCATATTTTAATTGCAGTAGAAAATGTCTTTTTGTCCGGTTTAGTTGAGTATTTTTTTTTTGCTAACACAGATATAATTAAATGAAATTAAAAAGTGTTAATTTAAATGAAAGATAATTAAATTCTCTTTTAGTTTCTAAATAAAAGTGTTTAGTTAATTGAAATTGTGAAAAAACATAAAGAAAATTATTACTTATAATTATATATTCTTAGAAGGGCAAGGGCATAGTACCAACGCCCATATAAAGTAGGATTATTTGGCTGATTCTTCTCTCTGTTACACTAACGAATAAAAGAACCAAGAATAAAAAAATAAAAAAATGTCTTATCCAAATCAGCAACAATTACAAACTATTGAAAATGGTGATGGTAATATTCGTAATATAAATCGTCAAAATAGTAGTGGTGGTAATGGTAATCAACAACAACAAGAAGAAATACCACTTCAAAGACTTACATCAGAAGAACGTCGTATAGAAGAAACAGCTGAACGTCAACGTATTTATTCTCTATTTTTGCAGGTAAAATTTAATTAATAGAATTTTTTTAAAATTTTTGGAATGCCAGATGTTTATTTTAAGTTCTGTTTTCATTATAGCAAAAGTTTTTTACATTATTAACTAATTTAAAATTACAATAATTTAATAATAATTAGGGAACGCAGGTGTAGCGCCGGTTATTAAATTTAGAATATTTTTAATTGTATAACTTATGATTCAGTGTATATTATTCTCATTAAAATTTCTGTTATCGTTTTTGTTGTTGTTGTAGTTGTTAATTACATAAACAGGTATTTTTTTTTAAATTTTTATCTGGAACCATAAATTTCGGATATAAAACCATTATTGTAGTCAAATATTTACATATATGATGAGGAAATTAGTTAAAGTTTCTTAACCTTTATTTATACAAAAAAAATACAAATATTTGCTAAAAATTGGCTAAATGGTTTTTAAGGTGCGATTTTACATTTAGAATTTTCATTAATTTTTCCTTAAATTTTCGTATATATAATTTTAATTTATATTCTTTTCGAAAGAAATTTAATTTAAATATAAATTTTCATACTGTCTTAACCTTGAAATTAAATTATTTTTTTTGTAAAAATTATTAGTGATAAAATGTCTACAACAAGTTTAAATATATGTAAATAAATACGATATATATTTTATGTATCATAAATTTATAGTGCTTTTTTTTCAATGGATATATTGAATATATATATATATATATATATTTAAATGGTGGTTATATAATAAATATTTTATAAATGATTATGACTGTACTATCTAGTAAATACATATGTTAAATTTTGTATCTATATAATTATATGTCTAATAAATTAAATATTTCTTAAAATTTTTGTATATATATTCTGTGATATTTATTAAAATTCGTATTAAACTTAAACTTTCGATAGTATTTATATCTTCTAATAAATATACAATTTATGATCCATATTTTTATAGTATATCATAAAATTTTGACTATAAGATACACTATCTAATTTCGATAGTACATAATATTAAAAAAAAAATTGTTATGAATCGAGAAATTTTCATGATTAAGTAATTTTTCTTTTAAAAAAATTCATGCAAACCGAAATTTTATTTAATTATATTTCGAATTATATTTTATGCTCTACCTAATTAAATTTCAAAATATTTGTATCTTTATTTTTATTAATTTAATATCAAAGTTAAATATATATTTTAATATCAAATTTTATGTAAACTGTAGACTAAACATAAAATTAATATTTTATCAAATTAATTATATTTGCTGAATTAGTTAAATTTGATATTGAAACGTATATTTATGTATTTATTATTTGAAAATCACCTTTTAAACATATAATAAAATTTTAAATTTTTTTCATTATTTGTTATATTTATAATAAATTGCTATCTTATCTAATCTAGTATATTATATAAATGAAAAATTATATTGATAATATTTATAAATACCAAAAATTTTTTTTAGGGAATAGGTTAGTTACATTCCTTTATAAAATTTATTATGTTGAAAGATGACATCATTAGGTTAAACAAAATTATTAGTATTGCTATATATAATTTGTAATTGCGTAGAATATAACGTATATAATTATTGTTTAGCCAAAAAATATTATTTAACTGAGGTTTTTTTTAGGTACATAAATTAATGTTTAATACAAAATATCATAAAAATGTTATATAATTTCTTGTAATGCAATTGAATTTCAAGATAATTCATAGTACATATGTATGTATATATTTTATGGGAAATTATTTGTTCAATTAAAATTAAATTTAGATGAAATTGTATGGGAAAATCAATGTTAAATTGAATAAAATGGACGAAATTGGTAGCATTACCAAGATCCTATCCTAACATTTAAAATATGTGTCAAAACTAAGACTTACTCTCTATAGAAAATCTACAATTTGACCATATAATATTAAAATTTTTCTTGTTGATAGTATGATACCAATGGCGATAATCGTTTAAATGTTAAAGAACTTAAAGACATGATAACACATGGAATGTGTAAAGAAATGTCGTATGGTGTAAGTCAATATATCCTAAATTTGAATGATCATAATGGTGATGGATATTTAAGTTTTGATGAATTTTATACATTATCACAAAATAATAAATATAAATTATTATTTACAAGTTTATTAAATAGATATTGTAAATTAGTTGTACCATCACCACATCGTATAGAAGGAGATCAAATTGGTAACACACAATTTTCAAATTTCTCTATTTATATATAATGTTAACAATCTCTAATATATGTAATTTTTTTTAGATGGTGCTTATGAAGAACAAATGAAATTTTGTCCACCACCATTAACAATGATTATGTTTTCAATAATTGAAATAATATTCTTTTTGGTAGATGTTCTTCATTTCCAGTAAGTTAATTAAGAAAAAATATAAATACATATTCAATATATTTTTCGTTTCTTCTTTAAAGTGATGATCCAACAAATGATAAAAAAGTTGGTGAAAATACAGATGGTCCAGCAGCAACATTATTTATATATAATCCATATCGACGTTATGAAGCATGGCGTTTTGTTACATATATGTTTGTTCATGTTGGAATAATGCATTTATTTATGAATTTAATAATACAAATATTTTTGGGTGTTGCATTGGAATTAGTACATCATTGGTGGCGTATATCATTAGTATATTTAGCTGGTGTTGCAGCTGGTTCAATGGGTACATCATTAACATCACCACATATATATTTAGCTGGTGCATCTGGTGGTGTTTATGCATTAATTACAGCACATATTGCATCTATTATTATGGTAATTAATTATTATTATTATTATACAATTACATATTTTACATAATTATATTTTTTTTTCAATTTTTTAGAATTGGAAAGAAATGGAATTTGCTATTGTACAACTTTTTGTATTTTTAATATTTTGTTTTACGGATTTGGGTACATCAATTTATCGTCATATTACTGAACAAAATGATAAAATTGGTTATGTTGCACATTTATGTGGTGCTATTGCTGGTTTATTAGTTGGTATTGGTGTATTACGTAATTTAAAGAAACATAAATGGGAAAAAATATTATGGTGGATTTCTATAATAGTATATTTTGCTCTAATGGCAACTGGTATATTAATACATATATTACATTCTGATTATTTTCCAAAATCATTTAAAGGAAATCATCATTGAAAATTTTTATCTGGAAATTTTTGTGTAATAAAACGAAAAAGACAAGAAACATTATTTTTTGTAATTATATTTATGTATAAAATTTTAAGGTAATTCAAAATTTCTAAAAGTAACCAAAGTGCCTCTAAAAATTTTTCGATTGCCTTTTCCCCATAAGGATATTACAAAAACCTTTTATTGAGGACTTAATAATGTTAAGAGAAATTTTAAGGATTTTAATCCTTTTTAGAATTAATTAAGATAAAACAATATTTCTTTTTTAAGAACATATTTTCTTGCTATTGATTTATCGTGTTGTGTTTGAGTTACTATTTTTTTCTGGGTAAAACTATTATTTTAAGGATTCATTTTTTGATGTGGCAAATAATTATTTAAATTATGTATAAATTTCTTTTTTTTGAAATGCCAGAAAAAAAATAAGTTCTTTGAATATTTCAATTCGTTTTCTATTCAATTTAGTTTTTCTACTCCTGGAGTACGAATTTTACATAAATGAAATGCTAGTACATATATATTATAAATCGATTTTAAGGACAATGAAGAAAAAAAATTAAATTAGATAAATTTTTGTATATTCTGAAACAACGAAAATTAATTTTGCACAAATTTAAATAACTATAATTTTTCTTGAAAATAATTTAAATGAATATAAATTTTTCTAGTTTTTTAAGTTATATTTACATATACATAAAGATTGTTTATTATGTAGTTTATGTTTTTGTAAAAAAATAAAAATAAATGTAAAGTATTACTCCTATGAAAATATTAAAATATAAAATACAAATTTATAATAAATTATTGAAATATATAATACAATTATTTTTTAAGATATGTTATTTATTTTTTTAATAATCATTTTTGCAGGTAATGTAACAAAAAATTTTGATTGGAATTTTAAAGAATTTAATCCACAAATTGAGGTCTACAACTGTAGTGAATTTGATTTACTATCTCAACTTACAGACTAATTTTTTCAAATATATTCGAATTATTTCAATATAACCAAAAATTCTTAGTAACTATTACATTTTAAATATCTGAATATTCAAATATTTTCTCTTTCCTATATTATAAATTTAAATTATCTGTAAAAATTGCATACTTTTAGGTCAATAATCATCTGTAAAATTTTCTAAATACATAAATTTAAATATTGTAATTAAAAAAAATTAAAAGGAATTTAAATTGATTTCAATTTTGTCTACACATTTTCAAAATTTCAAATATGCGAAAAATTTATTTCTAAATTTAAAAACTAAAATTTTATCTTCACTTCATAATTTTTATTACATCATCGACATTTTCAGTGGAATTAAAATATTTTTGGAATTTTCATCTTCTTTCAATTTTCTCTATTTAGAAATTTTTGTAGTCATCGAAGCTTTTTGTATAAATTGAAACTTTGTATATACATATGTATGTAGTTGTACACAATTTAATGCTCTAATTCAGTACAGTGTTAATTTTCTAGTGCTTTAATGATAAATTTCTCAAGATTTTCTCCTTAAAAATTTTTGTTACACTATAAATTTTTGTTTCTAATCATTTTCAATATTCAATTTTTTATTTTTATTTTTGGGGATTGTATTAGTTTCAGCGAGTGATAGATTTGTTTATTAACATTTCATATATATTTACAAAAAGTTAAAATATTCTTTTTGAATCACACCGCGCTTCGCTTATTATCATTTAATTTATTTATCTATAAATTTATAATCAATTCTTTAAAAAAATAAATAAATAAAAGAATTGATTATTAATTTTTTATATATGTACTATCTTCCCAAATAAAACATAAATCATAAATATATATGTACATATATTTAATCAATTTAATTTCGTCAGGTTATAATCTAAAAGGAAAAAAAAATGTTTTAACGAAAAATTAAAATATAAGTAAAAAATATTATTAAGTACAATTTTTATATTTTTGTATATATAAAATTTAGTAATTAAAGTTGGACTTTCTTGGTGATCGGTTCATTTATTTTTTATATCTTAATTACAATTTTTTTTATATAAAGAAAAATATGTTTTCAATAAAAGTAAAATAAAAATTATCTAAACAATAATTTTTTTGATAAGATAAATTAAAATTGTATTTAAAAAAATGATATTCCTAAAAATATAGAAAAAAAAACACTTAAATATTAAAAAGTGGTCAAGTACTAGCAATTCAAGTTTGAAATTAAAAATATATTTTTTCTTGCTATATATATACATATATAATAGACTCATATAAAATAATTACATAGCATAAAGCATAAACAGGAAATTTTTTTAACATACATATTTAAGTTAAATAAATAAACATAATGTCAGATTTAAATAATATTGAATCTGGTGTTAGTGATAATTTACTAACAACAAAAAATAATAATAAAAATGAAAGATCACCACCAGCAGCCGAACAAATTGTTCTACAACGATTAACATCAACTGAATATCGTGCTAAAGAAGCAGAAGAACGACAAAGAATTTATAATATATTTACACAGGTGAGTTTTATTTAGTAGATGATTAAAATGTAAACATATAATAAAAAAAATAATTATTAATTAAGTATGATGAATCATGGGAAGATTGCGCGTTTTGTCAGAAAATGAATAAAATAAATTTTTTAATCTTAAATTTTGTTGTGTATTTAGAGGTAAAGACAATTTTAACACGTTGAGTGCCATGTGCAACACACATGGTACACACATAGTACTATCGAAAAAAAAACATATTTTTCGAGTGCCAGTGGGCTTAAACTGTTTATATATATACAGTGGAACCTTGATAAAAGTAAATCAGGATAATGTTTTTTATGCAGGTAAAAAAATGGAATAAAACGAAAAGATTACAAACATAAAAATGTTTATGCCACACGCTATATATAACAGATTATATGGCACCGTATGAATTTAGTATTAAGCACTCAACGTGTTAAAATATTATTTTAAATGACGTAAAATTTATATAAAAATTGGCGGCTTTTTTCCGGTGATAACATAAGTCACTTAATTTGAATTTAATAATATTAGGAAATTCCTTAATCAACTAAGTTAGTATATGAAATGAAATTATTTCAAATTCTTTATCATTAATTAATTTGGAATTCAAATAATCTTAAGATTGTGTGTCAAGATATGTCACGTGGTCTTAATTTTTTTTTAAATTAATTTCACAAAAAATAAACACTCTTTGACTTTGTTAAAATTAATTTCACAAAAAATAAACACTCTTTGACTTTGTTATCGTAAATTTTATAGATATTAAGTTTTTTAATCAATATATTTTTTATTTATTATAAATACAAAATATATAATTCATTTATTTAAAAAATGACATCATAGATGTATTATTTTTTTTTGCTATCTCTTATTGAACAAACAAATAAAAAAACTTTGTCCGAATTAGATTTCTGTGAATTTTGTCAGTGTTACACACTTCGCTGGTATTTCAAATTTAAAACTAAAATTTTTTTATTGTTAAATTTTGATTTATATCATTTTTTAAAATGTTCAAATTTGTTTAAAGACCCTGGGAGATATTAAACCAGAAAAATATGTAAATTATTTTTATAAAAATATAGAAGCTCATAGGTAGATCATTTAATTGTATTCTACCTGACTATTGAATTTTTTATTTTAAATATTAAAAATCTTATGAGTCATTATAATCATTATAAATTATATAGTTCGAAAAGTTCATTTTCGGAGTTACTTTACTTCTCTATTTAAAAATGATCAATTTAAAAAAAAAATTATTACCAATTTATTCGTGGTTTTGCTTATCACTTATCATATATTAAGGATTATGGAATTGTTTAGTGAAGAATTCATTATATAAGAAAATTATGGTCTAACTAAAATGTGGGGCTGCGCTAGCATGATCCGAAGTTTGAAATTAAAGAAATTCAAATTTATTGTATAGTAAACACTGACAAAATGACCCCCTTATTGTGAGTGGCGATTTTATTTGCTGTCGATAGTCGATAGTCTGGTCGTGTCGATTTTTATTTTGTATTGTCTAATTATATCGCCTCGTCTAAAAAGTATTGCCATATCCCATTTCAAATTATATTACATTTTAGACTAATTGTGGGTCGATTTGTATGTGATTATGTATGGTGATTTTAATAGACAATTGTCGATAAAATTGATATTTTATGGCGATTACATTTTTGTTCGCGACAGACACGAATTGGGTGCTTTATTTACAATTAAGCAGTTAACTTGGGCTGATATTTGGTAAACACATTCAAATTAGTGGTCTGGATGAAATGATGAATGGCCATATTTTCATCTGGGATTATCTCTAGCACCCCTGGATGGATCGGGCTGATATTTGGTATACACATTCAAATTAGTGGCCTGGATGAAATGATGCATGGCCATATTTTCATCTGCGATTTTCTCTAGCACCCCTGGATGGATCGGGCTGATATTTCGTATACACATTCAAATTAGTGGTCTGGATGAAATGATGAATGGCCATATTTTCATCTGGGATTTTCTCTGGCACCCCTGGATGGATTGGGCTGATATTTGGTAAACACATTCATTATAGTGATCTATAGTTAATTATACTAGTGCTCCCCCATTAGCTCTACTTGGAAGATGGTTATATGATGAAAACATGATTTCTCAGACATTGTGGGAAATAATGGAGGAGCACTGGCATAGTTAACAATAGAGCACTATAATGATTGTTTTTACCAAATATCAGCTTAATCCCAGATGAAAATATGACTATTCGTCATTTCATCCAGACTACTAATTTGAATGTGTTTACCAAATATCAGCCCAAGTTAACAGCTTAATTGAAAATAAAGCATCCAATTCGTTATCTGTCGCGAATAAAAATGTAATCGCCATCAAATATCAATTTTATCGTCAATTGTCTATTAAAAACGCCATTCATAATCACATGAGACGATTTTAGTACAGAATCGACTCTCGCCTCGACATTCACAATAAGGGCCAGTGTAAAGTGGTAATTAATTTATTATAATATTCAAATATAAAAAAGTTTTTATATATATGATTGCATATCTTCAGGCGTTATGTATATAAAAAAAATTTCCTACAAATTTAATTTAATTTAAATTTATTTATTTTTTAAGTACGACGAAAATAGAAATGGTTTATTAGATGTTAAAGAATTAAAAAAATTAATATCAGCACAAATGTGTCAAGATATGTCACGTGGTCTAGCTTATCACATATTAAGGATGAATGATCCAAATGGTGATAAACAATTAAATTTTGAAGAATTTTACTTATTATCACAACATAATAAATGGTTAATACAAAGTTTTATGGATAATTATTGTAATACATTATTACCAGCACCATGTCGTGGTACAGCAAATGAAATTGGTATAAAATTTTACATATAATATAATAATATATGATAAATATTAAGTAATTAAATTATTTGATAGCAAAAGAACATATACCAGTTAAATTATGTCCACCACCACTAACAATGATAATATTTTCAATTATTGAAATTATTTTCTTTCTCGTTGATGTTATACATTTTCAGTAAGTTTTATAAATAAAAACGAAATCATAAAAAATTTAAAATGAAATTAAATTTATTAATATAGTGACGATCCAACAAATAAAAAACAAATTGGTGAAAATATTAAAGGACCAGCTGCAACAATATTTATTTATAATCCATATCGACGTTATGAAATTTGGCGTTTTATTACATATATGTTTGTTCATGTTGGTTTAATGCATTTATTAATGAATTTAATAATACAAATATTTTTGGGTATTGCACTTGAATTACGGCATCGTTGGTGGCGTGTATCATTAATTTATTTAGCTGGTGTATTAGCTGGTTCATTGGGTACATCATTAACATCACCAACAGTATTTTTAACTGGTGCATCTGGTGGTGTATATGCTTTATTAACAGCACATATTGCAACAGTTGTTATGGTATATAAAAAAAATTCATTTCATATATTTATTTAAATATTTAAATTATTCAAAAAATATTTTTTCTATTTATATAGAATTGGAAAGAAACGAAATTTGCATTTTTACAATTTATTGGTTTTACTGTATACTGTTTCTTAGATTTAGGAACATCAATTTATCGACATTTAAATGAAGAGAAAAGTAGTACTATTGGTTATAATGCACATTTATGTGGTGCTATTGCTGGTTTATTAGTTGGTATTGGTATATTACGTAATTTAAAGATACATAAATGGGAAATGATTATATGGTGGATTGCAATATTAATTTATTGTGGATTAATGGGATCTAGTATACTAATACATTTATTTAATAAACAATTATTTCCAATTCAAGATAAATCTTAAAAATTAAAATTAATTTAATTATTTTTTAAAATCATTTTATATGAAAATGCAATATTAATTGCTATAATTACTTTAATTTAAGAATAAATAGATAAAAGAAATATAAAATTACTGAAAAAAGAGATTATTTAATTTTTCACATTATACCAAAAAAAAGGATTCATGAGGATTTTCGACTAAAATGATTTAGTAGAAAAAACTCGTGATAGAAGAATTTTTTAGTGAAAAAAAAATATTTTAGACATCTAATTCTGACCAATTTTTAGATGGTAAGTAAGATTTCTTGATAGTACATCATCTCTTCCCTTTTTGGAAATGGAACAGAGGACATTTAAAAACAAATTTAAATAATTAAAACAATTTTTAGTTAATATTTATATTAGTGGTCTTCACGACCTAAATATTTTTTCTTGATATTTTGATATTTTACGAAATAACGAGTTTTGATTGGTTGAAAAAAATATTAAAATATCACGATAGTGTAAAAAAAAATATCAAAAAATACATGCCGCTGGGCATGTATTTTTTGATATTTTGATATTTTGATATATATGTCAAAATACTACTGTCAGAAATTTTCTGTTTTGAAATTTTAAATTTTATTTTGTGTTGTATTGACGGGGATTATTGTTTATTAAAATTAGTATTGCAGTTTAAAATTAGTATTATTACATATTTACTTATTTTGCCCATTCTAATTTTTAACAATATTTGTTTAAAGTATTTCAGTGCTACCAGATTATATAAATATGTAAAATAAACGTAAAAAAATTAAATATTCAGTACTGCCAGACATAAAATGTAAAAAAAAATATCAAAATATCTCAGGCACCAAAAACAGGTGTTCACGTAATTTAAAAAAAGAATATCAAAATATCAAAATATCAAGAAAAAATATTTAGGTCGTGAAGACCACTATTATATTTTTGATTTATTTATATATAACATAGAAAAACAATATTCATTTACATAATTATCCAAAAATATATTATAATTATTTAATTAAAATTTTTTAATTCTAAATTAATAACTGATACTGGTGCATCATATGAAACACGTCCAGAATATGATGATTGTCGTTTTTCATGACATATTTTATTTGTATGTCTTTCTAAATTTGGACATAATTCTGGTAAATGTTGACTATGATGATTACTATTATTATTATTATAATTATAATTTGATTGATATCTTGGTATACGTGGTGACATATGACTACGTGATGTAAATGTTGTTTTAACATAATTTTTATTTGTTATATCTTTTGTTCCTAATAATTTACGTTTTGGAAATGATTTTACTTTTGATTCAATATTTTTAAAATCAATAATACTAGCAATATTACGTTTTGGATTTAAATTCTTTTTTATTATTAATTTTTTATCAATAATATTATTATTATTATTGATTTTTGGTAATAATTTCTTTTTATTATCATTTATTACAATTTGTTGTTTATTTAATATAATTTTATTATTTTGCTTCAATTTATTCATATCAAAAATTTTATTATTATTATTAATATTTTTAACATTAAGATGATGTTTTGTTAAAGGTATTGCTGTTGTGTCATGAGTTATTATTATTGGTTGTTGTTGTTTTGTAATTGATTTTTTTATAATTTTATTTATATGTTTATTATTCTTATGTTCACCACCTGATAATCTTTTAATTTTCCTTTTATTAATATTTTTAATTGAATCATCATCTATATCTTTATCATCATTATTATTATCATTTTGTTTTTGTAATATATGATTACTATTATTTATATTATCAATATTATTAATATCATCATCTTCATCTGATATTTCTTCATCTTCAAGTTCTTCTTTATCTCTCATTTCTTGTTCAATATTTTGTAAATATGTTTCAAAATGTTTTATTTCTGGTAATGGTTTTTGTATTTCGGCAACAATTTCATGTACAAAATCAATTTTTGTATTATTTGATAAAACTTGATCTAAATGACGATTTGTTTTTTTTAAAAATTTACGAAAATTTTTCATATATTTTGGTTGTTTATTTACATCTAATGTATTTTTCATTAATTGATTATATTTAAATGTTGTACTTGTATCATTTATATCTAATGATGTTGGATGATTAAGTATATCATTTAATTGATATTCATATGATGTTATTTGTTCAGCTTTATTTTAAATTTGTAATTTTATAAATATTAATTTGATTTTACTATTTGAAAAAAAAATTGTATATATTGTGTGTCTTACCATTTATATTATTTATTGGATAAATTTCAGATTGATGTTGTTTTGAATCTAAATATTCAGATATGAATGATCTTTTACTGCAACCATATTCTTTAATTACAACCATACTATATAATTTTATATGTTAATTTGTTTGAGAAGTAAGTTTTAATTAAATTAAAAATATTTATAATTTTGGAAATTTTTTTTTTATATATTTTATTGGGCAGAAATGGCAGTAAATTATTTTTTTAATATTTTGGTTTGTGTATTTATATTGGATTTTATTATAAATTTCAAATTGATTATAATTTTCCTGGTAAACTATATATAAATTTATAATTATTTTATTTATAGAAAACTGATACAGTAAGTACTTAATTTAAATATTTTTATTAATTAATTTTGAAATAAAAGAATTTAGGTAAAATTTTGAGGCTATAACTAAATTAGAAATAAATTTTAATGTTAAATGGTTGATATTTGTATATAGTAGGTATGTCCTACGGACATGTACGATGTACCTGGTATGTAACCATTGTTATATTATGTGGCTAGAATATCAAATAGTATACAAGTTAGTAATGATCAGAATGACCATACTCAAACTGGTATAGTTTAGCTAGAGTAATTTCGTTGTCGAAATTACTCTAGCTAAAAATTAATGTTGCCGAAAAATTAATGGATAGTTCGTGATTAAAGAGCCAAACAGAAAATTTCGTTGTCGCTGTCGTCCTTCGGATTGAAATGTCATAAAAAATCAAAAGTATGTATTTCGTATTATTCAGACATAATGATGTCGCCCGTCGCTGTCGTTGTCTTTACAATTGATATTTGATAATTGCGCTCGTCGCGATGCTTTGACATTTTTGAATTTATTTAAAAGAGCACACTATAATGAAAATATAATTTTCACAAATTAAATTATGATAATTGACAATTAGTCGCGACGTTGTGTTGCGACGTTGTGTTGCAAGGAGCTGCAACGACAGCGAAACCATCGCTGGCGAAAAACACCACGACCGGCGACAGCGACAACGACAACGACATATTCTGCTTGGCTCTTAATTATCTGATTTTTATATGTCATTTTCGAAATCACTGAATTTTTATTTAATTAACCCCTAAAATTATGCAATATTTTTAAGAATAAGTTGGTGTTTTGAGTAACATTTGATCCATTTGATTTTTCATTTTTAGGGGTTAATTTTGAAAGGTAAGTAGAATTAGCTAGGAAATTGTTTTGAATTTGTTTAAAATAATTGTTTATATTTACAATTTAATTTTGATTTTGAAGGTGGTGGTGTGTGTGTGGTGCAGCGGCATAATCTAATATTTATATAGATATATAGCTTAATACTAAGTATATTTATATAGATGTGGTTTGTATATCCTGCAGAAGTTAATGGAGCTAGGAGCTTGTCCCAGCTATGCTGCACCAACCACCACACTATCCACCAGAATACGTCTCTTCTGGTCTAGGTTTTCGTTCTTACTTTTTATTTTTTTCCCTCCGCCTTCGGTAGGCCCACCTTCAGCTGCAGCTGCTACTACGTCGGATGGCTTGAACTTGAAAGAAAGCTAGAACAAAGTAGAATAAAATGGTTCAGCCATTAAATACTATATTTTAATAGATATAATCAAAAATTAAGTTAATGATCCAAATATTTTTGGTATTGTGTAAATTGATAGTTGTGCAATTTATTATGCAACAAAATTTGATTGCATGCAAAAACCGTTGAAATATTTATTAAAAGTTTAGGCAATAAATTAAAAATTATCTAACCGAATTTGAATTTGAGGATTAACATCAACATAAAGTAATTTCTATTTTTTAGTATTGAAAGGAATTTCTATTTGTAGTTAAAATATATAAATTTATTTAATCAAATGTTTTTTGACAATTAGTTACAATTAATTGCATTATCAATAAAATTTGTTTTGCAAAATAATATTTTATTGGGGAGGATTTAGTTTTATTTGCTTTTGACCGTTGATTTTAAATTGTAAATTCTTTAGAATTACTGAAAATATTTTAGATAATTTAAAAAAATAATATTAATCATTTCTATATTTTGGTAATTTAAGTATTTTTTTATAAATTAGAATACAATTTAATAGTCTATTTAATAATATACATACATTAAAAATATAACAAAATTGTTTAAAATTTCTCAATTACTAGAACAAGTTGAAGTCGAAAGTTTAAAATAATAAATTTTTTTTTAGACAGAATTTAATTATTTTCTAATTAATTTCAATATTTAATTTAATTTAATTTGTATTTTTAAGATAGTTTTAAACAATTTAAAATTGAGTTATTCTCAGACTGTGAAATCTATAAATTATTTTAATTTATGATTATCATAAAATAATCATGGAAAAATTATATCAAATTTAAGAGTAAAAATAATCTAATATTAACGAAATAAAATAAACAATAATAATTAAAAACGATAAGAAATCGAATCTATTTTAGGAAATTTTATTAATGAACTAAGTTCAATTAATTATTTACAATATTAATTTAAAATTTCTATAAATAAATTATAAAAGTTATAAAAGTTTACAAGTAAAATTTAGTGATAACGAAAAAATTGATAATTTAGTAGTAAAACATAAAAACAATTAAATATGAATAAAATTTCATTATTGACGCCGTGACATGGTGAGAGTATCCGGCCATTATGGTATTCGGTCATTTATCCGAAAAATACGTCATTAAATACCGCCCCTCCAGATACCTAATTGGGGATATACATAAGTGAAAGAGGTAAATTTAACAGCAATATTGGATCCTAAGATATTAGAAGAGTTATCAAATATTCTGGGTTACCGGATATTCACAGAATCTGCTGAAGCATATATCCTTTAATTTAAAATGAAATATTTATTCTGCTCATATATCAAAATTAATACTAAAAATTATATTCATAAATTTAAATTTATTAATATTTTACGCATAGCTACAATAATTTCACCAAATTTCGTTTATTGCATATCATTTAATTTGCCCATAAATTTATATACCCCAAAAAAAATTATTTCAGTTCATTGAAATGTTGGGAATCAGTCATATGCCAGGATTAAAAGATTTATACAAATTTGATTGATACTTAAATATGTGCAATATATAAATCAATTAAGGCGGATTTATTGATAACAAATCTTATATATGGACTTAATTGTGAGTAATTTAATTAGCAACTTGAAATAAAATTTCTTTTTCTAATGCAATTGACATATTTACAATATTAACACACTCCAAATTGTCGAAATAAATAAACAAATTCAATAATTTATTGGTATTAGCATGAGTCCAATTAGTATTAATTTAATACGTATATTTTCAAACCTTAAATGCGCTTGAAACATAATGAAATTATATTTTTTTCTGATAAGAATTAAAAGTTTTTTGTTATAATTTTATGTATATTTTTAAATTGATTATCAATCATAATAGAGCTATCAAGATAACAAAATAATTTTTTTGATAAGAGACATGTAAAACCACTAGTAATTGATAAGAGGCGGGATTTTATGACTCCTGAACCACTTTCAATTTATTTACAGATAAGATATATAAAAAAATTGTCTTTCCAAAGCATTTCTTTTTCGACTAAGAATTTGATATTATTACGAAATTTAGTATTTTGCGTTTTATTAGAAGACAATTTGACAAGAAAATTAGTGAATTATATAAGTATACATACATATAATATAGATTGAATAGTATAGAAAAGGACTATGGATATAATCATCAGCAAATCATTCTATAAGGAATCTTCAAAATAAAATGGAAAACAACAAATATATTTTAAAATTTTTGTTTATATTAACCATAAATATATATAATATATTTCTAATACATAAATAATTTAAATAAATAATAAATTCGAAAAAATATCTTACAATAAAGTAATTAATTAATTAATTAATATATTTTAATACTAAATATATGTATACATATATATTTTTTTTAGTAATATTCAAGTTTAATTCCAGTTGTATCACTAATCCATTTCATATATTTTGTTATTCTTGAATAAATTGCTGGTTGTATTGATGTACAACCTGATGTATATGATGCAATACCAATTATTTTCCAACCTTCTGGTTCTAATATTACTAATGAACCACCAAAATCACTACCACACAAATTACTACCACTTAACCATCGTGCACATAATTTATGATCTGTTATTGTTGAACCATAAATTTGTCGACATTCATCATTACCAAGTATATTCATTTCAGTCCAATTTAAGCATGTTATATTTTTACTATTATTATCAATATTTTCATCAGAATCATCATCATTGTGACAATGTGAACCATTTGATATACCCCAACCAGCACTAATACCTTTAACACCTTCAAATGATAATCCAGTTTGATCAGCACCAGGTAATAATATTGGTTTAATATTTTCAGTTGTTATATTAACATTATCATTTAATTTTATTAATGCAATATCATGTGCTTCAGGTCGTATATTCAATTCTATTGTATTTTGTGTATAAATAATTACTTGATTTGATGTAATTATTTGTTTTGGATGATTCCATTCAATTGAACCAAAACCTAATGTTATATTTATCATATTTTCAATACATTTTGCTGATGTTATAACCCAATTTTGTGATAATAATGTACCACTACATTCATTTGTTTTATTATTATCTAATTGAATATTTAATGAAACTTGCCATGGAAATTGATTTGTTTCAGCTTCATGACCATTTGTTATTCTACCATTAATAATTTTTAATGGTTTTGTATAAATATAATTTAAAAATATTGTAAAAATTATAATTAATTGAATTAAAATATTTTTATAGATCATTTTTTTTTTGGTTTGTTAAATTTTTTTAATTTAATTTAATAATTTCTATTTTATTTATTAATTTTCTTTTTTTGATTTATATTTGTGTAATTTTCGATTGATACTAAAGTTTAATTGATTTGAAACAGGTGGTTATATATATACTCCACCACACTACTAACTTGACAACGAATCATTTGGCGATAATTTTTATTATTTATTCGTTTGATTATCAGTTTTTTTTATTATTTATTGGGTAAATTGTTTTATATGCTTTTATATTATATGGAAGATTAGATTAGTCTTGATGTTTGTATAAAGATTGCAATTTTTTTTCTATTATGAATTAAATGACGTTTTCCATATATATAGTTTATTTAATTTTTGTTATAATTAAAATTAGAGTATAGTTAAAATAATAAAAGGTATTTTCCTTTTTCTGATTTCGTGGTAGCAAAAAAAAATTGTTTATCTATAAATTGAAATTTATATCTAACATAAATAAAAACTTGCAGTAGGTATTTATGGCAGACTTGCAATTTGTATAGTAAAAACGGTTGTATACTTAATAAGACAAATATTGGACAAGAGCTTTTTTTATATAGATAATATTAAATAAATAAGGCCGTTTTCGTAAACGCAGTATGATCGCAGTACTGCAATGTTTTTATCGTAGTTTAATCAAGAGACACTATCCAGTCGATAGAAGGCGCACTGGTTAAGCCAAATTTTTTCCGACTTTTCACTGTCTCGATAGTCAAAATACCAGTAAAAAGTATTAATACATTACAGTACTGCGATCATACTGCGTTTACGAAAACGGTCTAAATTAGCTCAAAATGTATTATAGAGTCAATTTTGAAGTATGTAATAGCAGCTCAATTATAAAGTATTTCCCTTCCTGGATAATTCGATTTTTTTTTGGTATTAATAAAAATATTTTGTAATGTAAATTGTAAAGCCATAATAAACTAATTAGACCGATGAATAATATTTTACTTATCAAAAAGTAATAATTATTGGGTATTGTAAAATAAGGTAATAAAGTATTTAAAAAGCATTAAAATTGGCGTAATATATAATAATCACTGATTAAGAATATTTATATCAAATATCATGATACTCTAATAATCTTTTTGCTGCCTTTTTTTCATACTTGAATTATTCATAATTTGAAAATAAACTCTAAAAATATTTTTAGACCTTGTGCCAATTTATTATGCAATAAAGCTGCTTTTTTCTGTAATTCCGAACACAATGTTTTTATAGTTATAGGTCAGAAATTCACATTATTAATAGTTTAAATTTTTTATCGACCAAAAAGGTATTAAGAAAATATTTAATTACCAAACTATATGCAAGTAAATTTAATTTTTAAATATTTTGAATAAATAAAATTTATAATCAAATATGAATTACATTAATTAAAAGACGAATAATTGTAATTGGTGTAGGATTTAGTTTTAAATAAATATCCAACAATCAATCTTTAAATTCCGAAGAATTAAAATGGAATTTTTTTTTTGATATTTTGAAAGAATACGAAAATGTTCTGCATTTTTATGGTTGATAATTTTATTGATTTATTTTGAAAACGTGATATCTGATCATTTAAATTTATTGTAATAATATAATATTTTATATATCTTAATTAGTGTAATTATTATTATTATTTTTTGCGGTTGTAATTATATTTTATGATTTGTTTTTCAATAAAAATTTGAAAATATATTAACTAAAGATTGAATTAAATGAAAGATTGTTAAAATTATAACAATATAAACTTGTAATCAAATCTTTTTTTACGTTTCTTTTAAGTGTCTTTTTATTATTGTTTTTTTTAATAGGTACTCTTTTATAGATAATATTTGATATAATAATTATATTGCAAGAAGGCGCCTTAAATTTTAAGTGTTTACATACATTGCAACTATTTGAAAAAAAAAAAAACAATTATCAATCATTTGAAATAAAAACGATCCTTTTGATAATGTCGTAATTTAAAAAACAACACCAAAAAAATTATATTGTTGGTATCAAATACAAATTAATTTCAAACATATGACATATGCTTGTTGTTTACTATCAAATAGTAGTAATTAATGTTCGATAGTAATCTACATAAACATACTTTTATAATAAAATTATGTATTAAAACTAGAGTTTGATTTATCAGTGTGAATTAATTAGATTATAATTTATTATATAATTTAATTACTAGAGAATAGTATAAAATACCTCTAACACTTAGTGTATTTGATTGTAGACCTCTCTACTTTAGAGAAGTGGTAAATTGATTACCTTGAAATTGATTAACACAGAAAAGTCTTAGGTAATTATTAGAACTAGAAAAATCAAATGTGAATCTCTTAGATCTACATACAATCCAAGGTCATACTATATATGATTATTGACTTAGAAATTTCCCTTACATTCAAATAGTATAATATAATATTTACTAATAAATTTTCTTAAAAATACATTGATTTCCTGTATTCTACGAAATTTTTTTATAATAATTCTCATTATCTCATCAATAAACATTAAACATAAATACGTGGAAAATCATAATCAAATTAGGTAGTAGACTTAATCGTTCGATTTTCTAATTAATTAAATCTATTTTTGAAAAATTAATAATATAATTAATTTTATTATTATTATATGAACTAAGTTCAATTAAGTATTTACCATCACATCATAATCAAACTGAAGTAATAAATTTTTTATGGACTGCAAAAAAAAATTGCCTGATACGATTAATCTCAAATTGTCTGGGAATAAAGAGGTAAAATAATTTCATGAAAAATATAATTTATTTTTTTAACTTTTTCTTATACATTTTTTCTTTTTTATTATTTTCATTTGTAGATGAAGTTTTCCTTTTACCAGAAACCGTATTATTCATACCATTTTCTTCATCATTTTCACTGGAAAAATAAAATTTATTGTGTATACAAATTTAAAAATTTAAATGTAAATTTTTTTTATTTATATTAAAATTTACCAAATTGTTGGCATTTTTTCAAATATTTCATTATATTCGTCATCACTACAATTCTTATTATCATCATTATATTTTTCTTCACCAAGGAATATACATGAATCATCAGCAATATCCTCATCATCAATATTAAATTTACCATTCTTATTAATATTTCTCAATAATATTCTTGTTGCTTTTGATTTTACATAACATTGATATAACATAACACAACTATCAGTTTGATGTACTCGAACATAACGATCTAAACTAGCTGATGCTAAATATTTACCAGTATCATCTAAATATAAATCACTAACTGAACCAGTAAAACCTTTATATGTGTGTATGAAATTTTTAAATTTTCTAATATCAAATGCTTTAACAATTCCCATTGTTGTACCAGTATAAATATAATTATCTTTTGCCATTAAACTACAAAAACTCATTTGCTCATCATTTGAATATTTTTGTGTTGGACGTCTTTGGGCACGAATATCATATAAACGTACATAACCATATCGTGAACATGTTGATATTATATTTGAGTCAATAAAACCTAAATCACTATCCCAAATTGGTACTTCTAATTGTAAATGATCATTTGGTAAATTTTTTGTTTTAAAAATTTCTTTACCCACTTCTAAATTAAATATTTTCATATTATTTTGACGTTCTTTACCACCACTTGCAACTAAACGACGATCAATTGAACATTGTCGCATTCTAGATATATTATCACCAGTTGGTAAAATCATTGATTCAGGATCATTTAACATTTGTATTTTACCAGTTGCTAAACCACCAATAATTTTACCATCATAACGACCTAAACCAACAATTGGTCCATCAATTAATTCAATATTACTACAAAATTCATTTGTATTTGCTGAATATACTTGTACAAATTTATTTGAACGTCCAATTAAAATTTCATTATTATTTTCATCACCATATGAAATTGCTGTAACACGACAATCTTTTGTTAAATTTGTTATATTTTGTAGATTTTCTTGTAAATGAGGATTTTCATTGGAAACAAATAATTCTAAAAAAAGAAATTTATGTCAGACTTTAAATAAATAAATATTTTTTGTATATACTTTTAAATGATCCTGTATGTGTTCCAACGTATATTTCATGATTTTCAGTATAATCAGGATTTTTTGAATTTAATGTTGTGATTTTCATGATTGAAAATCAAAAGTTTTTATTAAAAAAAAAATAATTAAAATAATTCCAGTAATAATTTTATTCAAAAAAACAAACACGTGCGATTGAAAATGTCAATAACACAAACACTGACAGTGACAGTTCTTTATAATATTTTTATGTGTAGCTCAGTAGTATAATTGTAGTAGAGTTTGGAGTTGAAATTAAAGTATGGAATATTGAAAAATTTTACGTTTTCTTTTCTAAATTTTCGAGTTTTATATAAAAAAAAGAATGTAAAAAATTATTAATCTAAAAATTTTTAATTATCAAACTTTAATTGGTTTTGTAATCTTTTTGATGTTTACATAATTTTGTAGTAGCAGTAAAACTATATTCATAATAATTTTACTTGAAAAAATTTGGAAAGCATTATTGAAATTTCAGTGCAATAAGAATAATGCTGGGTTTTAATGATAAATATTTGCCGCTTGTGCAGGAAAAATAGAACGAGATAGTATATTATATTTTTATATGAGAAAAAAGTAGATCGCTGCAGAAGGGAATTTATTTTTTGACAAGGGAATATAAAATGGCTGATTATCTCCGTACAGATCACAGATGGCACTGTTGAATGGCAGTAGAATTTTATTTAAAAAAATAATAAATCATTTCAACTATTATATTTAAAATCAGCAATTAAATATTAATTGCAAATTGTATAATTTAAAATCAATTGTAAAAAATTTATATTGAGTCTCCTATATAAATATTTGTATTTTTCCTGATATAATTATCACACTTTTCTGAATAATATATATATTAATAAATATATTTAAAATTGAATTTGTTGTAATTTAAAAAATGTTAAGTAATTTACTCTATTAAATAATTTAATATATTAATAATAATAATAATATAAAAATTTAATTTTTATTATTATCAACGAACGTTTATAGTTCGGTGATTATTATTATTAAAATTTCTTGATTACTATATTATTGTGATGCATTTGTATCAATTTCATTCAATCAATTAAAGTTTTAAAAAATATACGTATTATATTTTTTGCAAAAACCTGGAAATAATTTGATTACCAATCGTTAATATTATTTTAAAATACGAAATTACTAAATATAAACTCATTATAATAATTGGAAATAATAATTTTAATGGTACAGTCCAAAATTAATTATTTACATCCTTGTACATGAAAAAAAACCGGCATAAACAAAGTTAATTAATTTTTTTTTTAAATATTAACATTTCCATTTTTTACATTTTATATATAAATTTAGTTTAAAATATTAACATTATTAACATACAAAAATGTAAACAATAAAAATTTTTAATGGCAATACTGAAATGTCAAATTACAACAAAACTGTGATACCATATAAGAAGGATTATCTATGGTTTTTAAAAAATATCAAAAATTATCTATTGCAAAATGAAAATTATCCCTTGCATAAAAATTATCCCTGGTAAAATTTCCTTGCAAATAAAAATTATCCCTGGTAAATGAAAAATATCCCTTGCAAATGAGAATTTGTTGTTCTCTTCGCACATATTAAATTTCCATAAGAAATAAAACCTTTCGGTCTAATTTTCCTGCACAAGCGGCAAATTTTTATCATTAAAATCCACCATAATATGGATTTCGATTGGACAAAAAAAATCAATTTTTTTTAAAAAAAATCAATCTTTTTTGTTATCTATATCAATTTTTGTTTTCGATTGGACAAAAAAATCAATTTTTTTTTTATCTAGATCAATTTTCAAAAATCTGGATTTTTTTAAAGATTTACCCCTCCATTCACTAATACCATAACATTTGTATGACAGTGACATAAAAGATTTACCCCTCCTTTCACTAATTCCATAACATTTGTATGACAGTGACATATTTCTATAGATAAAAAAAATGGATTTCATAGATAAAAAAAATTGATCTGGGGGGCTACTATGAAACTATTCGATCGCCGCGCATATCGAATATTATGCGCAAAATAAGAATTCGATCCGCGTCGAATTACCCTACTATGAAAATTAGATATCGAACAACTTTTTTGACGCTTTATCCGAGACACATTTACAAAAAACATTGGCGCTTTACCATTTTTTATAGGCGCATTGCCATTTTTTTGGGGTATTTAGAATAAAATGATCAGCTGATTGTTTAAAAACATAATTTTTGACATTTATAAATATAAACAAGAAGTTTATTTTGGTAAACTTAAAGTTATTAATTTAATTTTGAACTAAAGAAAGTAAAAAAAAGTATAAAATGGATTTATTGCATTTTGCTTTATATCGAGGAGCATTTAAAAATTTTTTTAGCGATGTCGTCATTTTTTATTAAATAAATACTCCACTAATAACAAATTGTTTTGAATTTGTTGAAACCCGAAAATAAAAAATTGAAAAAATTTCTTACTTTTATTTAAACTACATTTATTGTTTTTTTTTATTTAATATAATTTATTTACACATTAAATAAATATATTTTTTAATTTAGAAATGCTTACATTTTAAAATAACTACCGGAAATAAATATCCGTCAATATAAATATCCGTCATCAATTTTGCTATCGAATATAAATATTCGATCGCGCATAAAATGCGCAGGCGCGGCAATTTAACGTTCATGGTAAGGCGGATCATTCGACAGTCGAATATTTTTATTTCATAGTAGCAAAATTCGATATTCGATAGGCGCGGCGCGCGCATTTTTTTCATAGTAGCCCCCCTGTTTTTACGTTCGATTGGACATAAAAAAAATTGATTTTTTTTTAAATTTTGATCTGTGCCAATCGAAATCCTTGTAAGAAACCTTAGTTCATTTATTAATCTAGTTTAGTTCATTTATTAATCAATCAGGCACAGGGCCCATTTAGATTGATATGTAACAGAGTGGTATTTAACAGTATTGCAATGCGTCTAAGCTAAAATAATTAAGTCATTACTTACTACTATAATTACTGAAATAAAGCAAAACTAGTAACAACAATAAAAAAAAATGAAAAATAAAGCTTCAACTTGATAAACACATTAATTAAATCAAATATTAAACTACGAAATATATATCTACTCTAAAACCACTGTGATACAACTCCTCAACACTCCCCCTCACTTCCGTGACTAAGCTGAAAACAAAATAGACTAATAAAGCATAAAAGGGATAAACAAAAACTAAAAGGGATAAACAAAACGCATTTATTGCGTAGCTTTTGTTTAAAATTGCAGAATTTTTATTTTTTTTCTTCGAATTTTCTTTGTTCATTTTTTTAACAAATAGATGTATGATTAATTTTGAAAAAAAAAAAAAATTGTCTTAAATTAATTTTTTCTCAATATACCTATACAAAAATAGATATACATTTAAAAAAAAAATATTGTTTAAAAATCATTTTTTAATATGTATAATGTATAACTAGTTTTCGTTTTCTAGTAAAATATATTCATTTACAAAAAAAAAAATTCTTTACAAGTAAAAAAAAAATGAAGTTAAATTAAAAATTGATACACACTATTAGATATGTTTTTTTTCTGTGTAATTTTTTAGGAAGGTTTTTGTTCTGTGAAATTTTTTAGGAAGGTTTCCTCTCCTCAGGGTACGTCAAAATTACAGGAAATTTCGAGTACCATAAATGAGCAAAAGGCGATAGAAGTTCCTTTTGTTAAAACCCCAATTAGGAAACCTGAAGTAAATTTACGTTCATTCCAAGCTTGCAGTAGTACCACGCTTGGGTGCTACCCAAACTATTTAGTATTGATGAATTCGGCATTCAAAAAACCAGAGTTAAAAGAAATGGAAAACAAGTATAATCCTATAAATTTTTGTGGAGAAAATAAATTAAAAGACAACACTGTAATAAATAAAATGAAGCAATCCGAAGTAATGGAAGAACATAATGTAGTAGAAGAGAGTAAAAATTTGGAGGAAGAAAAAATAGAATTTGGAACTGTTATAGAAATACAGCATGAGATTTTTATAACTTTATACGATTAATATGTTAAATCTAGATTAGTTTTTTATATTTCAATAAAAATTATTTTGTCTTTGATAAGAATAATTAGTTTATTTAAGTGCATATTTTTAGGAGATAATTTTAAAATCAAATTAATTTTTTTTATATAAATTAATGTAGTTTTAGTAATACAACATAATAAATATAATTTTATGTTTTGGGGGTATAACGATTAACGAAATAAAATATTTTTTGTAATAAAATATTCAAAGTTTTAAAATTGTTTTGTTACATTTAAAATTAAACTTTATTATTAACTTTTAGAGAAATAATTCGCTAGCCAATTACAGTTATATAAAAAAAAATCGTCCATTAATTAATTATATAATAAAAAAAGAATTACACACGGATAAAACTAATACATATATTAAAATTTAATTTTGGAAAAAGAAATAAAAAGAAAATAGTAATAAATGAATATATTTAAAAAATTGTTTATTAAATTAGTATAGATTATAGAAAATGAATGTATATTTAATATAAATGAATATATTTTAAAAATAATATTAAAAATAAAAATATATCTAAATAAGTGAAATAGGATAAAAAAAAAAAATTATTAAATTTAAAAGTTAAAAGTTAAAAGGTTAAATTGTATAAGAATAAAAAAAGGTAATAATTTGTAAATGTTGAAAATATATAACAATATAATTGTTAAAATGAGATAAAATTAAAATGAAATAAAAAGTGTTAAATAAAATCTTGCTGAATTATAAAAAGGCGTTCGAAACAAAGGAATTCAATACTTTCATACTACTAACTAAATAAAACATGCGTACTTTATATTTTAATACATTTATTATTAATGCAACCGTTCTAACTAGAGTTCTCAATACAACTGCGTTCGACTGACTAATATTACCGACTGACTATTATCTTCTTCTTAACAACATGACATCTGCTTATTTATATTAATTGTTCTTAGTTGCTGTTTACATTAATTGCTTTTTCGCGTTTACACATTCGTAGTTGACAGCTCGGCCATCCTGCAATTGAATCGTCCTCGATTCTAAAGTTATATCTACGTCTTTTTCCCCACTATCGTCTAATTCATTAATTTCTTTGTTATCCGGTTGACTACGTTGCTTATCGAACCTTTCTTTCCATCGTTCACGACTTCTACGTTTAATATATTTATTACCTGATTCGCTACGATACTTTAATCTTGATCGACGACGTATACCAAATCTATCTCTTTCTCTGTCACGGCGATATTTTCTTTCTCGTTCTGATTTATTCTGTTTTCTTTCACGTGCATTGTTCTTCTGACCACGATCTCTGTTTTCATCTTTCTCATCAAAACTATCACGTTCTCTTTCATTTTTCTTATTTAAATCCTTATTTCGTTCATGTTCACGTTCTTTTTCTATACCATCGACATTCTCGATTTTGCTTGTATTCTCTACTTCCTCTTCAATTTTGCCTTCTTCCATTTCACAAGATATTTTTGCACTAAATTCTACTTCTTCGTCTGTATCATATTCCTCAATATTATTTTCTTTGTCGATATTTTCTTTAGCTTCTGTAACTTTTTCATTATCTTTATATCCTTCATCTTTAATTCTTTCAATTTCATCATCATTATCGTTTTCATTAATTTCAACTTCTAACTTTTCAACAGGTACAACAGAAGAATTATTATTTTCCTCGAATCTATTTAAAATATTATTATTCTTAAATATATCGTCCAAACTTCCTTTATTTTTATCTTCCTTGTACGCTTCTTGCTGAATTGGGTTATCATCGTTCAACTTTATTTCTGTATCAATCTTATTAGTAAGACCAAATTCTTCTTCTAATTTTTTTCGAAAATAATTTACTATATTTGCTCAAGATTTTAATTGCGCTTTCTAATTCATCACGTTCAATATTTCCTATCTGCAAATTTTTATCATCTACCCGTTCAATATTTCCATTATTATTTCCGTTTTCATTGTATTGCTGTCTATTATTCTCATTGGAACTCTGAATATGAAGGATTTGTCGTTCCAATTTCAATGTATTATTCTCTTTAATAATCCTTATACCAGGCGAATCCAATACATCTCGACCAATTAGTAAAGCAACTGGCATAAAATTATTCCGTATTATGTACACTTGAGCTTCAATCATTATTTCATCAACTTTCAATTTCAAAATCATCTTCTCAGTTGAAACATAATTTCCTCCTAAAAATCCCATTACGTTCATTCGACACGGGTATATTTTCTGTTGCAACTCATCAGCAACATCACCGTTAATTAGGGTACAAGGACTACCACAATCAACTTGTCCCACAATTTTATGTCCATTAATTTCTACAATTTTGTGATATGGTGTTGGCAGTTCTTGATTCGATATGAATCCAACTTGAACAGCGTCTGGGCATTCGACCGGTTGTCCTTTTCTATGAACTCTGTTACACCTGGAACATATTGACCTACGAGAAGGGTTTTGGCAATCCCGAGCAAAATGTCCAACTTGATAACAATTAAAGCATTCTCGGCGTACTTCTTGGGGTTTTTGTCCACCCTCATTTCTATCATTACTATTATTGCCCATACCAAATTGTTGACTGTTACTAAATCTATTGTATTGTTGATTATTGTTACCGCTTTTGTTTTGTTGTTCATTATTATATTTATTATTTTGTTGATTGTTATTATAATTATTCCGCTGTTGATGATTAAAATTATTTCTTGAAAATGGTTGTCTAAATTTATCATCCTTGTGATGCGTTGTTCTCAAGCTTTGACACCATATTATTTTCTCTCTTAATTCTTCTTAAGTTTCTATTATCTGCCCTTGGAATACAGTGAATAAATTTTCGTCTCTCATTCCCATTATAAAATATTTCACTACGACATTTCAACTTGCCTTTGTTTCAACTTGCCTTTGTTTCAACTTGCCTTTGTTTCAACTTGCCTTTGTTACCAAGTTTTACTATTTCTTCTAAATATTGCAGCAAATTTTCTTTACTCTGTCTTTTCCGATTCATCATACTTATATGTATGTCAGCTTCATTGATCATCGGCATAAATTTCTTTTTAAATTGGACCACAAAATCGTGCCAACTGGTACAAAAATCATCCGTCTTATTATACCATGTTCGAGCACTATTGTTCAATTTTGGGCCAATTGAAATTAAAATCAAATCATCGTTCCATTTATAATAATTTTTCAGCTTCTCAATCCTTTTCAGCCATTCTTCAGCTGTCGTTCCATTCACATCGTTCGGATCAAAGGTAGGTAAAATGTTCATTAAATCATTTGGAGTGAAATCAATTTTACCATCCCTTGGTTGTCTTGCTTCTCCTATCGTTCGACTTATTGTACTTTGTACCAAATTTGCAGCGTCTACTTCAGAACTATCTTCACTGGCATGTTCTTCCGTTAAATTTAAATTTTCCACAACATCTTCACTTGCGTTCCTACTATCCAATATTCTCCGAATTAATTGTTTTTTATTTCCCGTTCGACTTATTTTCAAAATATACAGCTGATTCTTCAACTCACCCAGAGTCAATTTATTTAGCTGTCGTTCATCCATTTTACTAAATTCTTTTAAAATATTTTTTTTTTTAACGTTCAATATATTTCTTCTAATTCGCGATCTGTTCGTTAATATTTAAAATTCAATTTAATTCTAAATATACATATATATATTTTACGTTCAATGTATTTTCCCTTTAGGTTTACGTTAAATTTCTTTATTATAGCTTTAAATATATATATATTTATTTTACATTACGTTCCTTCCGTTCGTCATTATTAAAATGAATTCAAATTAATAATAATAATTTTTTTTTAAAAAAAAACTTAAAATATTATTTCTTAATCCATATATATATTTATATTACACGTTCAATATTTTTTTAAAATATATAATTTATTTATATATATTCCGTTCAAATTCTCGTTGCGTTCATTAATATTAAAATCTCGTTCCGTTCATTAATATTAATATCTCGTTCCGTTCATTAATATTAAATTCCAATTTATTTTTAAATCAGTTTTTTTTTGAATATATATATATTGTAATTTATCCGTTTATCGTTCGATATATCCTCCGTTCGTTCATTTATAATAAAATTCAATTTATTTTCTAAATATATATATTTTTAACGTTCCATATATATTTAGCTTTAAATTTCCGTTCCGTTCCGTTCAGCAAAAAAAAAATTTTATTTTTATTTTTTTTCAAAATTTAATTTATTTTTTTTTTTTTTTTTTTATATATATACAATTCGATTTATATATATATTCGACGTTCAATATCCTTTGTTTCCGTTCAGCTACCACGTGCCGTTCAGCAAAATTTAATTTAATCATTTTATTTTTTTTAAATATATATATTTTAGTATATATATTCAGCGTTCACGTTCTAGATATATATTTTTTCAGCATTATATATTTTTTAATAGTAAAACTCAATATAATTTTCTTTATTTTAATTTTTGTCAATATAATTTTATATATACATTAATAATCTTTATTTTTTTTTTAAATTAATAATAATAATTTCTTTTTCATTTATATTGGTACATACTTGTTTTTTCTTATTATACCACCTAATTCAGATTAAATTCTTCCTAATTTAATTTCCTCTTATTTTAATTTCTTTCTATTTTTATTTTCCTTCTATTTGGTGTCTGCACTAAGAATAATGTGTATCCGCTAATTGTATCGGCTATATTTCCGATATCGATATATTAAATGTGTCTCCGCTAAGTGCATTTACTATCGATATACATATTGACATTCTCCAATGCTGCTTTCTTTTCTCCTTTTTTTTTTCTCTACAAAATACAAAAATATTGAGATTAATATTTTATATATAAATATTCTGCACTATTTTTTTTATATATAAATTCTGCACAAATTTTTTTAATGTTTCTCGTTTTTTTCCGAATACGACTTTAAATAACTGTTTTTTTTTCCGAAAAATTCTATTTATTTTTTTCACACTATATATATTTCTTTGTTCCACTTTAAAAAACTTTTTAAATCACGTTGGAAAATTCCATAACCATTTTTTTTAATTATATATATTTTTTTTTAGGAATTTTTTTTTTTATTACTATTTTTTTCAGGTTGTTTTTTTTAACACTATTTACACTTATTTACAGGATTTTTTTTATTTGATATATATATTATAGCATAAAAAAAATTATATTTCAATATATGTAGTATATATATTAATTTTTATGTACATTTAATATTTACAGTTTTTTATGTACAGTTATATATATATACTAGATTTATTTTTTTCTTTTACACCAAAATTTTTTAATTTTAAGTTAAAATCACTTTTTTTTTTAATTTTAATTATATTTTACATTTTTGGATTTTATTATCCTACTTCTGATTTGTTAAATAAAATCTTGCTGAATTATAAAAAGGCGTTCGAAACAAAGGAATTCAATACTTTCATACTACTAACTAAATAAAACATGCGTACTTTATATTTTAATACATTTATTATTAATGCAACCGTTCTAACTAGATTTCTCAATACAACTGCGTTCGACTGACTAATATTACCGACTGACTATTATCTTCTTCTTATGTCTCGAGCAGAATCAACGCAGAATACATACGCAGCCAACATAAGAAAACGCAGCCTACATAAGAAAAAAAATTGTCGACCACAATGAAAAGTAGTGTTGCTGCGTTATGTAAATTTGACAGATATTTGTTTTGCTTTTTTTTAATGAAATTTTTGATTTTGTTTTAGTTGGTGTTGATTTTTTCCCAATAAATACTAGTAAATTGCAACATCAATTAGATATTTCAACTTACCACTTACTCCTAGTTCTTTGCCAATGGTGTTCCAAATTCTACATTTCACTGATACATTTTTGTATCCCCCAGCGCTCTTTTGGTACAAAACTGGATACTTTTGCACTTCACCAATTAATTTTTCCTCAAAACTCATTATTTTTTTTTTAATTTACACGCTTAATAAATTTCTAACCCGCAATCATCAAAAATAAATTTGAAATGATAATATTTATGACATTCACCGGCGTTACCTGCGAAAAAAGTTAAAAGTTGGTTAACTTTTTTTTCGATTCTGTGACGAGGCTGCGTAGGCTGCGTTTGTTATAATCGGTTTCATATGTTTTCATACATTTTAACTTTATTGACATATCTTATGTAGACTGCGTTATATATTCTGCGTTGATTCTGCTCGAGACATTAACAACATGATATCTGCTTATTTATATTAATTGTTCTTAGTTGCTGTTTACATTAATTGCTTTTTCGCGTTTACACATTCGTAGTTGACAAAAGGAATTAGAAGAGAATTTATTAATAAAAATTAAGAAATGTATAAATGAATGGTATATTGAAGAAATTAAAAAAAAATGTATAAGTTAAACATTTATAATTTAAAAGGAAAAGCTAAAAGAAAACGAAATATGTATGTAGTATAATAATTTGTATATTGATATAAAAAATTATTAATGAAATTTTAAAAGGTATAAGTAATTATGTAAAAGAAATTAATGAAAAATGATAACGAAATTTAAAAATGAATAAATAAATATGTAAAAGAAATTGATATAAAAAAAAATGTTTAATAAAGAAAATGTTAAAAAAAATTATATTGTTTAAAAAATATGTAAAAGTACAAATATATAAATATAAAAAGAAAAAGATTTGGATTGTATAAAATTAGAAAAAAATTGATATAAAATTATACCAATTTCAAAAAATTTGTACACTGTGAAAAAAAAATTATGAAAATAAAATGTATAGATAAGATTTAAAAATTGTATAAAGGGAAAAGCTGAATAAATTGAATAACTCTGAATTGCCCAACATTCAAAAAATGTATCCATTTTTTGTACTTGAAAAGGGTAGGTGTTGTGGAATAAAAACACCGTCTTTGTAATAAATAATAATTGATTGTTTGTACCATAAAATATTTGCTTTTCCCATTGCGTAACAAGAACAATATTTACTAAAATATAAAATATTGTTCTAGTTAAATTTGTTTTATTAAATTGTGTCAATAATTTAATAATGCTTAGTGCGCAATTTTGCCGACTATGCAATTTTGGGTATGAAAACAAACAATTAATAATAATTAATATTGAGTGCAATTACTCAATCATAAATTAATTATGTTATTAATAAAACAAAGTTCATTTACATTTTTATGTAAACAAAGGCCGGCAAATTAATATTTGCCTATAAATACTTTTTGGCAATTCAGAGAGTCGAAATTTATTCAGCTTACAGTTAACAGCTTTCAAAACAGAAAGTTTTGTACAAGGCTAATTTGTTAACATAAGTTTTGAATAAATAAATAGTTAATTTAGACTTTAAATATTTGAAGTTTTATTTAAATTATTACGCTCCCAGTTCAATAGGAAAATATATTATATAGATTGGCTATAGCCAGAAAATAATATATATCCTAAAATTTGGAACATAACACAACATATTGCGTTCTTTCAGTCAAGTACGAATAAATAAGGTCGCACGAGCTATTTGAAAAAGCAAACTGGGTTTTCAGTTTACCAAGTAATACACTGAAATCGACAGAATCAAACGCTTTGCTAAAATCTAGTAATAAAAGAATTGAAACATTTTTCTTACTAGTGTTGCGCCGTATATTGTCCGTAATATCTATAAGCGTTGCTGTTGTACTTAACTTCTTCCTAAACCGTTAAATGCACCATGATTTGATGATTTTGAACCGTTAAATGCACCATGATTTTTCAGTTAAATGCACCATGATTTGATTACTAACCAACTTTTCAAAAACTTTAGACAGAACAGGAAGTATACTTATAGGACGAAATTCAGAAGCCTGCCCTTTTGGTATAGGTATAATTTTGGCACGTTTCCACAACATTGGAAAATTTGACGTTGTAAATACTGTATTAAATATGTGTAACAAGTAAAGACCAATTACAGGGAATACAGCCTTTATAAATTTTAATGACAAATTGTCTAGCCCTACAGCATTTGAAGATATAGAATATAATGAACCTTCCAATTCTTCACCAGAGACGCATTTAAATGAAAATGAGTTTTCAACTTCGGGTAACATGTAATCAAACCGTGGCGTTGGTACTAATGTGTTCGAAAATGTGAACGTAGTATTGAGGCCATTGAGTTCAGTCACATTTAAATGGTGGGCTTCCCCATTAGAATTCGAAGCTCCCAATATCTTCAGTTTTTGCCAAAGTTGCTTAGAAGAATTAACATTTTCAAAAATACGTGCACCCTGTTTAAATTTAGCATTTCTCACCAAACTCTTGAATTTATTACGATAAGAGCAAAAAAAAAAGCTTTGAAAGCTAAATCTCTGAGATTTTTTATGTTTTGCATTTCAGATGACAGTTTGAGGCAACATTTAGACTGACAATAAATTCGCTTAGATGGAACATGATTATTATATAAATTCATAATAACATTATTAAAAAAATCAATTTGCAAATTAGAATTGTTAGTTGTATATATATAACTAAAATCAGTTTGAGAGATATCAGAAAGAAGACGTTGATAATCAATGCCATCGTAATCTCGAATGAACATTTCTTGCTGAGAGCTAGATTTACATATATCAACCGAAATAAATATAAATGAGTGATATGCCAGGAACCCAGAACTGATTTCTAAACTTGACAAAGCCAGCATTGCTAACTAAAAAAAAATCAATAAGTGAAGATGAATTTCATCTCAAATCAAAATGAGTTGCGGCATTACTATGTATTAATTCTAACCCCATTCATGCAATATTTTTGCAAGATGTAGCAGTGCTGGGTAATAATAAGTTAGTATTGAAGTCCCCAGTAGTAAGGGCTATGAGAGTTCTAGGCCAGACCCCTGAAGACACCCCTGTAATTTGCTATTTTGTGAAAGTGAATTAAGGGGTGTGTTGGTAGTTGTTGGTGTCTGTCGTTTCGTCTGTCGGTCTGTCGGTCTGTCGTTTTGTCAATTGTCGGTGTGTCATAGTGTCTGTCGTTTTGTCGGTCGTTTTGTCGTTTGTCGGTGTGTCATAGTGTCTGTCGTTTTGTCTGTCGTTTCGTCTGTCGGTCTGTCGGTCTGTGGTTTTGTCGTTTGTCGGTGTGTCATAGTGTCTGTCGTTTTGTCTGTCGGTCTGTCGTTTTGTCGTTTGTCGGTGTGTCATAGTGTCTGTCGTTTTGTCTGTCGTTTCGTCTGTCGGTCTGTCGGTCTGTGGTTTTGTCGTTTGTCGGTGTGTCATAGTGTCTGTCGTTTTGTCTGTCGGTCTGTCGTTTTGTCGTTTGTCGGTGTGTCATAGTGTCTGTCGTTTTGTCTGTCGGTCTGTCGTTTTGTCGTTTGTCGATGTGTCATAGTGTCTGTCGTTTTGTCTGTCGGTTTGTGGGGCTGTCATTGTTGTTTAATGAGCACGTTTTAGTGTGTGTGGGGGGGCGGGTTGGTGTATTTAATATGATGTGTGGGATGGGGTGTGGGATGGGGATGTGTGATGGGGGTGTGGGATGGGGTGTGGTTGGGGGTTAATGATGTTAGTATTGTGTGTATAAGTTTTAACCTTTTAACAAACTCCATTAGTTGATATTTGCTAAATTTAAGATTTTTGTGGTTAGTCTTATCAGTGAATTTCACAATTTTCGTTTATGCTTTGTATTTAAATTTTGTTAAATTTAAAATATATTCTAAATAAAATTATTTTCCTTATCAGTAATAAGTTGTGGTTTATGAATGAATTTTTTTTATGTTATTGAATATATAAACAAAATAATTATATTTTGAGTTTTGCTATTAGAATTTAGCTAAAACAAATGTTAAGGTTTTAGATATCAAGGTCATTTTTACTATGAAAATTTTATTCCGAATAAATTATTTTCCTTATCAGTAATAAGTAGTAGTTTATGAAGTATAGCTAAAACAAATATTAAGGTTTTAGATGTCAAGGCCATTTTTACTATAAAAATTTTATGTTTGATAGAGAGTATAGAGTAAAACATATGTTAATGATTTAGATATCAAGATCAAGGTCAAATTTACTATTAAAAGAATTTATGTAAATAAGATTTAAAATAATAATAATAATAAATATATATATATATACCGTCTACTTTAGATAAAATATATTTAGTTAAAAATAGATCTAAACTGACAAAGGTTGATTTATTATAATGTGGGAAAATTTGAAGACAATTACTACATTTGATGGTGATGATGATGATGATGATCATGATGAAATACTACAATCAATGGAGAACTATATAAATCATAAATTATTATTGCTAGATAAATTTTTAAAAGTTTATAAAAATTTCATGCTTGATGAGCATAGAGAGGAATTTGAAAATTATCGGAAAGCATTAACGAAATTAGTGAATGTTGAAATGAAGTTTTCAATTCATGGGTCACACTATTCAAATTGCATATGGTCTTCTGATGACGCAACATCTGGACCAGATACATGTGCATGTAGCAGTATAAACTTTATTGAAGATTCTTGTATAAAACTTATGCGATTATATATGAGATTGGCTGATACAAATAATTTATTATTAAGCTAAATAAAATACATACTTTATTACAAATGTTAATTGTATAATTGAAAATAAATAAAGTTAATGAGATTTGTAAATTGGGTTACTTAGTTTTGATTTTTAGTATGTTACTAACTGTGTGAGATATAACATTAATGATGAGCAATAATTTCATAAAATGTTTTTTAGAAAAAGATGATGGTGTGCTATTGAAAGAACATAAAGATATAATAATTGATTTTTATATCAGATTTCCAAACACAACAGACACATATACACAACAAATGAAATGTGAATGCACATATACATGTGCTTGTGTTATGGAACTTTTAAGAAAACAATATATAATGAAAATAATGAATTACTATAAATATCCAACAAATTACCAAATAAGTTAATAGTAGTTAATTAAGCGAGTGGTAGTGAAGATGTTTTGGTGTGAAAATATTTATCATGGACAGAAATATTGTATTTGCATGAGAAAATGGAAATCCTTTAAAATAGTTAATGTGAAAATTTTTGGTTCGGTGTTAGAGCTTTGGGCAATTCCTGAACATGGTGATGATAAGGTTTTATTACTATCTGTAAGAAATGGTGAATCTTTACCAACATATCGAAATTCGGGTCTTCAATTTCTTGAGTGGCAGCATGTTCAAATTGAAGTTATGGGTGGTGATATAGGAATAGCCGGTGAAATAAATAATATAAGCAATGAGAGAAAATGTTTCAAAATAAACAAGTTTCCAATTGACTGTCCATTCGCAGTGGACGATGATTGGGAGATTATTGGAAAGAAAACATCAGAATCATTATCTCGTACTACCACATCTATATATAGAAAAGCTGACAACATAGTTGTGGATAAAAAATCAGAATTGATAAACAGGCTTAATAATGCTTTACTACAATTAGAGAATATGATGGAAAACTATGGCGATAGAGATACTGTATATAATATGAAACAAAAAATTACGAGCTTAACAAACAACTTGAAAACAGTGAAAATGATTTACATGCAAAAAGAAAATAATTCTATTACAGATGATGATGTTTTACGCTTATTAGTATTAGCGGAAGATTACAAGGCAACTTTAGAAGTTCGTTTGCAAAAGAAGGAGTAGTCTCAAACAAATTAATATAAAAGTCAATTATCCTAACACAAAAATCTCATTCTACAAAATACTATTGAAGCATTAACTTCAATCTTTCAACCTAAAGAAGCTTTAAATATGACGAAAATTTCACTTATTTTTATTTCAAGTTTGATTCTTGCTAATATTTATGGAGCTCCTGTAAATAATATTACATTGAATCAGGATCATAATGGGGATGCTACATTCAATGTTCTACTCCCGAGTAATGAAACAATTCAAATACGCTTGTCTATAAATCTACTAAAACATGTTCATTCTCCTGAACTGGAGGATTCGCTACAAACATCAACTATAAATATCCATTCAACAGTACCAAGTGAAGAGCCCCAAAGTTTAACTCGTGTTACTATTGAAGAAGCGATTGAAGCTTTTAAAGCGGATTTAATTAAAAAAGAAAAAGACATTGCTGGCATAATCGAAAGTGAACATATATTTTATAGACATTTCAAATTTGAATATGGTGATGATAAAGAAATCAAAATACGATGTGCCTATGATAGTGATTTTCAAAAAAGATCTTTGAAAATAAAATGTTTGGAATATAAGGAAGTTGATAGTGAAAGAATTTTGAGTAACGGTGAAATAGAAAGATATACATCGCATGACACAACTTATAGATCAGATTATGAAATAATTGATTTGAGAAAATTTAACCAAAAGTACAACATGGACATATCTTAAATATGAAACAAAAGATGTACTTTATAATATAATCAATAAATAAAAAGAAATATTTTAGTTTGAAAAATTAAATTTTGTTATTTTCATTTACTCTAAGCATTTATACAATATTTAATCATTCCCAAAATGCCTATTGACAAATTTGGACGAACTGATGATTGGAGGGAGAGAAAACCTTTACGGGGTCCACCGGGTGTAGGATTTCATTTAACAGTTCAAGGTGATTATGACTTGAAACATAAACGAGTTATAAACATCGCACAACCTATAGATAATTTGGATGTTGTTTCAAAACAGTTTGTTGACAACGAAACAATTAAAATAAAATCGCAATGTGAAAAATCTTCAAATGAACTAAAAGATGATATTAAAAATTTACCAGATATAATTTTTAATTCACTTAATTTCAAATCTCTAATTGATGAAATAAAATTTTTAAAGAGTGAAATAGAAAAACTAGAAGATTTTTGTAGATCCGTTGATGCATTTGTACATAGACAAAATAAAATTGTTTGATTTACAAGAATTAATATGTAATAAATAAAAAAAAGAAATATTTTGAAATAACAAATTTTTGTTTTTATTTATATATTTACAGAAACATGTACATGTATTATTTTTTTAAATTTTTATATGGAATTGAAGATTTTTCTCCTGATGCTCCTTCTGATGATGATGATGATGGTTTCTGTGAACTTGAAGATTCACATTTTTTTCCCGTACAAATTAATTTATATTTGCACTCCTTCACTTTATCAATTTTCTTATTTTCGTTGAGTAATTGTTTTTTGTCGTTCATATCTTAGCGTTGATTATTACTTCTGTTATATATGACAGATAAACTTGAATTAAATTATTGAAAATTTTTTTTAGTGGTAAATACCAAATATGTTTGTTTATTTTAATTTCGAACTGATTAAATTATTCTTCAATGTATTTCACAATAATACATCTTTCTTATTTATCCACGAATTTTGATTGGAAGGAAATCCAAGCCATTTCACAAAAACTTTGTCACCCTTGGTTTTGATAACTTTTTCAACTAAATATATATGTGGATATTTTGCTGTTTGTAATTCATACTCATAGAAACCTCCTTTAATGGGGTGTCCTTGATAATCTTCTAATAAGTAAGTTACTGGATTTGTCAGCTGCCTCTTTGTTATCTTGAAAACTTCCGTAGTCCAGTTGGGTGTATAACCTTTTTCAAAAACATGTTTAAACTTGCTCACTCGAACTGACTCACCAACTTTAAAATTAGCAAATGGTGTAATTTTAATGTGATTATAAACTGTAGCTAATAATTTTTTTTCATCATTTTTTGTGATCTCAGCGGGTTTTCTTTTAGTTGTTCTGTGAGTTGAATGATTATAATCATTAATAAGTTTCTGAATGATGTTAACCCATTTATAGTTTCCATTAAAACTGAATTCCTTCCACATTTTTTCCTTTATTGTACGATTAAAACGTTCAACAATTGAGGCTTTCAGTGAGCTAAATGTTGAATAATGATTAACGTTGTATTTCAACATCAAATTTTGAAAATTTTTGTTGAAAAATTCTTTACCATCATCAGTTTGTAAATTTCGAGGATGTCGATTTGAATTTAAAAAAATCGATTTAAGCGATTCAGTAACCATATCACCAGTTTTATTTTTTATTGGAATAGCCCATCCATATTTTGAGAATGTGTCAATTACAGTTAGTAAATATTTATAATTAGAATTTTGTTTAGCATATGCACCCATTTCTACAAGATCAGCTTGCCAAAGATCGTCAAAACCTTTTATTATAACCCGTCGTCTTTTAAAGTTTTTTCTACTGGGCTTATGTAGCTCTTCAACAACCTGTCTTTTGCTCATGTTTTGGTTGAATGTAAATGTATAAAATTACTGATCTTCTTTTTTTAAATTGTGAACTTGTAATTTAATAATATCTTTTTCGAATATTTCTAGTATATCCATGATTTTTAAAATTTCCATATCAATATATTCCATTAAATTATCATATGAACTATCTATATGCTTTTGAAGAATTGTAATATTCCGATCAATTGTATTTATTTCATCATCAATGTATTCTTTTGTAGCTCCATCCTTAACATTTGTTGGATTACCAATATTAACAAGACGTTTAAATTGCATGTCATAGTCTCCAGCAGATGTTAAATTAAATCCTTTTCCTGGTGGTCCTGGAGTAGATCTTTCATTATTATCACTGCGACCAAACTTATCGATAACCATTTTGCTTATGTGGGAAAAATTAATTTGGAAAGTCTTTTATTTATTTATTTATTCAATTAAGTTTGCCTCCTTAAGCTCTTCAATTATTGAAAGAATTTCATTATTATGACTATTATTTCCAGCTTCTTGAGATGCCATCAAGAGCTTTAATCTAACAACAAGTTCATTCGGATCATCCCAATGAACATACTCCATAGGTTTTGATGAAAATTCCATATTCAATGGCAATCTTTTTGTTTTCGATAGGCTTCCACCTTTTTTTTTCCGAGTATTATACTTATGTGTCACCAGATTTTGAATTATATTTATATATTTGTTCCCTTTATTACCATTAATTTGTGAATATGAGTCATTAGGGTCTTTTAAATGAGCATTTGTCATGTATAATATTTTTTGGTAATTTGCCAAATCATCGTCGGCATAGTGTTGAGGATTTTTGTGAAATATCAGTTCGTATAAACCATTTGTAATTTTAAAAGGTTTATAATTATCAATGTAAATGTTATTCTCGTCAATTTTAAAAACAGATTTACCCAATTTGCTTAAATTGTTTACACTATCGAAGTGAGGGCCATACGTTTTATCTAGTTCAGTCTTTTTGATTGGAGGTGGTGTCCATAATTTTGATGATGATGATGAAATATTAACAGCACTATTTTTTCTAGGTGTTTCATAATTATCTGTAGTATCAAATTTGAGTGTAGAATTTGGTGTTGATGTTGTAAAGCTTTTGAAACTTAATTTTTTTTTAGGGTTTATATAATCATATTCTTGTTTTGTTTCTGGTTTTATTATTTCGTTAGATATTTTATCATGTCGAGCTACTTGTATTAATACTTTTAGAGGTTTTACAATGGGCTCGAAAGTAGTTTCCAATTCAGTTTCTTTGCTAGTTTCTCCAGTTTTTATAGTTGCATATTTACGCTTCAAAGCCTTACGAGTTTTTATCAACTCTTTTAACACTTTTTCATTCATTTTGTATTACGATTTACTCAACTCAATCAATACTGATTTAAGTTAAGCAATATTGATTGCTTTTATACTCTTATTAGCTTAATACAGATTCTGATTAGATCGGGTATTGACTGAACAGATCGGTCGGTTATTGACTAGTCAGATCGGTTATTAACTGATCAGATCAAATTTCATTAATCATACACTTTTATTAATCAAGCACTAAAAATGCATCGAATTTTTTTCGATATCCACCTTTATTGCAGGGTCTGTTTTTATCAATTAGTAGAAACCCATACTGCTCTTTCCAACACTCACTGCAGACATTTTTGAATTGATTAAATGACATATCAGAGTTTACATGATCATTGTAAATATGTCGTAAATTTAAATCATCTTGCTTGAATAATATTATGAAATTTGCATTATCACGAATTAAATGTTTAGGTATATGCGTATAAGATTGACATAAATAAAAACTATCAATATCATTATGACGACCCATACAAAAGTATGATCGTATATTATTTTGTCTTTCACATGCAACATCATCAAAAATAAAAACTGAATTCTTTTTAGCTTCAGATGGTTCCATAATTTCACAATTATTTGAAAATTCATAATACCCCATTCCCTTAATAGAGGATATCAATTTTCTCAAATATTCATATTTTGGTTGATGTAATGATTTTGAATATATATAGATATTTTCAAAAATCAAACCATTTGCATCTAATAACATGCTTAACATTATATTTGTTTTACCGCAATTTGACGGTCCGACTATTAAACCTCGTATATTATTCGGTAACAAGGAACCATGTTTTGTTTTTTCAACACCACAACCTATAGTTTCATCAAAATTTTTAACTTTAATTTTGATATTTCCTTGTTGCGGCACAAACTTCATCTTTTCTACTAATTTCAAATCGAACTGTGACATAGTTAAATACTATGTCGATAATTAGAAATCAATTTAGTTGTAAAATGGATGTGGAAGAAGATGGTGAAACAGCTTAATTGTAAAAGAAATTTTAAACGAGGAGGAGGATTTTTAAACACAATAATAAATAAATTACCCATTGAATTGCATTTACCTGGATATAATTACTGCGGACCTGGAACTAAACTTAAAGAAAGATTAGAAAGAGGCGATAAAGGAGTGAATCCATTGGATGAAGCTTGTCGAGCACATGATATAGCATACTCAAAAAGTAAAGACATAAATAATAGAAATATTGCAGATAAAATTTTAGCAGAAAGAGCTTGGGAAAGAGTAATTGATAAAAATTCATCTTGGGGTGAACGGGCTAATTCTCTTCTTGTTACAAACATAATGAAAGGAAAAGTAAAACTTGGAATGGGTTCTGCAAAGAGAAAGAAGAAAAATAAAAATATGAATTCATTTAAAGATGCAGTACAATCTGCTAAAATAGCAGTTGAAACTTCTAACCCAACAAATCAAAAAGATGCTATAAAAGTAGCTCTTCGAGCTGCTAAGAAATCTACAAAAGGTCAAAATCGTAAAAAAAAACACAAGTTGCCGAGAGTGCTACCAATACCAAAAATAGGAGGAGTCCTTCCTTTTTTAGTGCCATTGTTCGCTGGCCTTTCCGCTGTTGGTGCTCTTTCAGGTGGCGCTGCAGGCATAGCGAAAGCAGTGAATGATGCTAGTAATGCTAAAAAGGGGTTAGAAGAAAGCCAACGACATAATAAAAAAATGGAGGCTATTGCAATCAATGATAAAAATGGAGGAGGATTATACCTAAAACCATATAAAAAAGGATTAGGACTATATTTGAAACCTGAAAATCAGTCAAAAAACTTTTAAAGCTGCTACCTAATCAACCACTAACAAATATAGATTTACTCAAGTTTGGGAAAAATTTACAACATTTTCGAGGTGTCTTTATGCGAGATAATTTACCTTCAAAAATAAGGAAGTACGAATGCGGTATAATAAACTTGGATAATTCTTGTGGACCTGGGACACACTGGGTAGCATATTACAAACACAATAAATTTGCTCATTATTTTGATAGTTTTGGAAATTTAAAACCCCCAATTGAAGTTGTGAAATACTTAAATGCTGATAAATTATTCTATAACTATAATAAAGAACAAGAATTTAACACATATATATGTGGACATTTATGTCTAAAATTTTTATTAGAAAATAAAATTGTATAATAATAATAATATTGTATGAAATTTAAAAAAAAATTAATAAAAAGAAGGATCTTTCAAAAATTTAATCAATTGCTATCAATACGTCATGTCATTAACGTTAACTCTCAACGGTAATAGTTCTATACTTACTTCACAATATTTTCCATCTATTGATTTAAAAGGGACTTATGTATGTGGATTAGTAGATTTTCAAACATATAATTCAATACCAAATGTGGATATTGATAATAATAAATTTCATATTGGTAATAAAGTCGTCACGATACCTGTTGGATCTTATGAAATTGGTGACATAGAGCAGTATATTCGTGAGAAGTTGGGTATTAATGACGATGGTAAATCAGATCCAGCAGATCGAAAAACCTTTGAATTGAAAGCAAATAATAACACTTTAAAATGTGAAATTTATACTGATGTAGGAGATATTGATTTCACCAAAGAACAGAGTATTTGTCAGCTTTTAGGTTTTAGTAAAAGATTATTACAAAAAAAAGAATTGCATATATCAGACCTTTATGTTGATATAAATAGAGTGAATACTATACGTATTGAGTGTAATATTATTGGTGGAACGTATATAAATAATCAACAAGCTCACATAATACATGAATTTTCAATTAAAGTAAGTCCAGGCTATAAAATTATCGAAGTACCGTTGAATGTAATCTATTTACCAATAAACGTTGAACGATTAACATCCTTAGTCTTAAAATTTACTGATCAAGAGGGAAATCTATTGAATTTTAGAGGTGAAAATATTACTACAAGATTGCATTTGAAACCTGAAACATGATAATATATAATCAGGAATATCAACCTAATAATAAATACTTAAGTAATATAGGTCTGAATTTCAATCAGAATCAGACACTGAACACACATAGACGTCTAAGAACATCAAAAGTTTTAACACACCAAAATCAACTGTTTTTAAAGTCAATTGGATTAAAATTAAAGAAAAACAAATCAAAAAATGAGCACTATTATGAATAGTTTTAGAGGACCCGTTTTTGATGAAAGTATTACCAATTCTCAATGGCATAGTTATTCTCCATTTTTGAATTCATTTAATAAAAGCGATATTATACGAATTGCAATCCAACATCAAAATATAAATATATTACCATCTACTAGTTTACTTTACATAGAAGGTACACTCAATACTGAAAAAGGTGAAGCGGTAAAAAACACAAAATTAATTAATAATGCAGCTGCATATCTTTTTGATGAAATTCGATATGAGCTTAATGGCAAAGAAATTGATCATAATCGAAATGTTGGTATAACATCAACTTTAAAAAATTATATTTCTTTGACTGAAAATGAAAGCACCGGCCTTTACAATGCTTGTTGGTCACCAAAAGAATCGATTACCACTAATGGATTTTATTTTAATTTTTGTATTCCATTGAAGAGATTGTTGGGATTTTCAGAAGATTTTACAAATATTATACCAAATGCTCGACATGAATTAATTCTAACTCGTGCTAGAACTGATGATAAGGCTTTAATTTGTACCGATGTAGCTGAGAAACCTCAAATAACATTATCAAAAGTTCAATGGAAAGTGCAACATATATCACTATCTGATACAGTCAAGTTAAATTTATATAAGAGTATTAATAGTGGAGAAACAATGAAAATAGCATTTCGAAATTGGGATCTATATGAATACCCATCATTACCTAAAAACATCACTCATCATATTTGGAATGTAAAGACTACAACCCAATTGGAAAAACCACGATTTATAATTTTCGCCCTACAAAAAAATGATCGCAACCAAATTACTGCTGATTCTTCAAAATTTGATCATTGTAATATAACTGATCTAAAAATTTATCTTAATTCGGATGTTTATCCATATGAAGATATGGGTCTTGCTTTTAACAAAAACCGTTATGCTATAGCCTATGATGCCTATGTAAACTTTCAAAAAAATTACTATAATAAATCGTTAGCAGAACCTTTAATTTCCTGGAGTCAGTTTAAATCATCTGCAACGATACTAGTATTAGATACTCGCTATCAAAATGAAAATCTAAAAACTGGACCTGTTGACATACGAATTGAAATGAAATTTCAATCAGCACCAGATGATAATACATCAGCATATTGTCTTATGTTGCATGATCGTTTAGTTCATTACAATCCATTGAGCGCTGAAGTTAATAAAATCATTTAAATGAAATCGCCATACTTTATAATAGACATTCAAGGCTTCAGAGATAATAAAAAAAAGTTCATTTTAAAAGAAATTGCAATACTCTCTTCAACTGGTGAATTACAACACTACATTATAAGACCACCATGCAGTTTCCAGATGCTCTCCCATAGCACTCAACATATGGTAAAATGGCTTGAGCAATATCATCATGGAATTCCATGGAACGAGGGAACTACTTGCTTTCGAGATATTATTAACCATATAAAAATTACAGTACATTCTGATATAAAAATATATGTTAAAGGTTTAGAAAAGAAAACTTGGTTAAGCAATAATTTGCATTATAGAAATAATATTATAGATTTAGGTGATAATACTTGTCCAAAAATTAAAATTTTATTGTCCATGTTCAAATTAGATAATATAAATAAATGTTTATTAAATCACAATGGTATGTGTGCAGTGCAAAATGTTTGCTTATTAAATAATTATTTGAAAATATGTGACTATTGAAAATGTTAAAGATAACAAAAAAAAACATTTTTTGTTTAAATATAATATTTATGAAAAATAATAAAAACTTTTTTTAACTACAGATAATTTTTTATTTTATGTTCTTCAATTCTTATAGCTCTTGTTACATAATTTAATAGCATTTTATGTGGTGAAAAATTTTATGTTCATATCAATATTAGAATATTTTTTTTATCTTACACTATACATTTTGAAATTGAAATATTTTAAATTATTCTAACAATTTATTGTTGATAACGAGGGTATAAATATTTTCCTATCAAAAGATTTTCAACTTTAAAACTTAATTTAACATAATACACAAAATATTTATTTTTTATTACTTCAAGCAAAAATATAATGTAAGTGAAAGAAATGGTTAAGCAAAAGTATAGTTGTGAAAGACTTAAATTTTTTGGTTTATGGTAACAAAATAAATAACAAATTTTTTTTTTATTTTTAAATTATAATAAAGCAATTTTATTTTATATTAAATAAAATTATAAATCTAGTATTTTGTAATGACCCCATGGTATTGTGTCATATGAGTCATCTAAAAGTTTTCTTTTATCATCATCAGGATTCAAGGCAATTTTATTTTGTTGTAAAGAATATACTATATGATTTTGTGATGTTATTGTTTTCTGACATCGTGTTAAAGTTTTTTGCATAGTCAAGCAATCTAAATAATCTTGAAAAGTTATTGTTTTTTTAACTATTTCGTTTTTCACACCTTTTGCTCTTTTAAATACATCAACTCCATCAACTCTAATTGAGTACATCTTTGATCTCAATCCAACAAATTCAGTCATTATCTTCCCATTATTTTCATCTTTCATTAGACCTGGTTTCTTTTTGTTGACTAGTGGTATTCCATATTGATTATTTTCGGGATAATCGCTGGTATCAAATTTATGAATATCTGATTTGATGTTCTTATAGATATCATCACATTTGATTTCATATATTAATGAGTCTGTGTCTGTATACATCATTTTGCAATCAGATGCAAACTTTTCTATCATATAATTATAATGAAAATCATAAACACAGATCTTAGATATATCTAAAATACTAAACCCCACATAAATCGGTTTGTTCATGTATATTTCAATGTTCTTTAATTCAATGGCCACCAAATTTTCATCAAAAATTCTCGAACTATGAAAAATTGGTTTAGCTATATATGATTTTGCTTCATATCGTCCATTCCATTTACTTAACAATTTCACTTTTCTATATTTTCTTACGTTTTCCATCGTCTTGCCAAATATGGCGTTTATCATTAATTTATATAAATTTTTTTCAAAATCATTTTTAGATTTAGTTCTCTTTTCAGTATTTAAATCAATATAACTTTTCAACCACGGTGATTGTTTGAATTTTAAAATCTTATGTATCCGAATTAGCTTAAGTCCTTGTTCTAAAACCTGCTTCAAATTTCTATAATGTATTATGTATTTTATTTTTGAATTTAAAGTTGTTAATAATTTCTCTGATGTACTATTTGGCGGTGCTAAATGTTCAGCACAGAAAGGAAAATCATTGTGCATATCATGTATTTCTTTAGGGTAATCGAGATCAACTTCTAGAATGTACCCTACATCAGAATTATCTTTTATTCCTTTAACATCGAAACTTGCGATTTGATCGTCATTCAGCCAATTAAAGTTATTGATTGGTAAGTATTGAGATATAGCCCACCCATATAAATTGTTTACATCATAATACATTAAATATATACTGTCAGCGTTATTATCATATGTAGACATATATTTATTATTAGCTTTGCTATACCTGTCAAATAATAAATGAAGTAGAGTTATTAAAAAATAATCAATAAATAAAATATAATATTAATACCTATTAGAACATTGGCTTAGACCACCTCTAATTCCTCTTTCAATAAATAAGATCATGTCGATATCCGTTAGTAATTTTAATGATACACCTGTGTACTTTAACATACAATCCCATGTAAAACCGGGTGTTGTATAGTAATGTGCTGGATCTAAACCGTATGTAGTAAGACAATTGTTTCGAAATGATTCAAAAACATCAGCTAGCAATAAAACATCTGTTTTCATGTATATGTCTGCATATTCACCCAAATTTTTAACTTTGAAACTTGTCCAAACATGTTGCGCATGATTGTAGTCATTATCTGATATATGAGAATCATTTAAGCGGTTATAAAAATCATTTTTGCTTGGAAATATATTCACATTTAATTTGTCTAATGAATCTAGAAAATCGTATGGAAAAAACCCCTTCTTAGTTATCAAACTAAATTCGTCGTTGCTCAGATTCAACCATTCCTTGCGCGTTATTATCTTTTCACTTACGGGTAGATATGATGAAAGTTTATCTAAAGAAGCAGGCATAAATCGAAAGGAATCGATAAATTTAAATTTCAAGTCAGTTCCAAAAACTGTCTTCAAAAATGATATATATTTCTCTTTATTTGTTGGGATCAATTGCACCTTTCCAGGAAATTCAAGTGCAATATCTTTAATTATGAAATGAGAATCATAGCCTGATAAATTATGAAATACTATTGGTATGTCTCTTGAAAGTCGATATTGCTGATTACATATTGAATGTGCTGCACCTCTGAATTTACCTGTCAAATGACAATGATCTTTAACACGATTATCGTTTTCAACAAAAGCTTTTTCACATATGTGACATAATTGAACTTCTTGAAATGTTTGTAATTCAGTTTCTGTTAGAGGAATCATGGTTACAATATTCGTATAAACACTAACAATGTCATCAGCAATATTATTTAATTCTTCGGCAAACCATTTTCCCGGTTTTTCTCCTCTGTATGCTCTATAATATGACTTGCTATCATCATACGAACATTTTAAATAATATCCGATGCTGAAAATCTCATGTTTCTGATAGAACTTGTAGTTTTCAGTTTTTATTAATGAAACCGGTTCTAGAATTGCTTCTAAATCTGCGTACACTATAAAGGGTACCTTTTCCTTTTTTTTATAATTTTCAAAAAAAATAGTTGTTTTATGAGGTACCCTTATACTAGTGAAATTTTGTTTTTCACAATTTATAGTGTGAGCAACTAATTTCACATTTGTTATAAAATAGTGTAAGCATATATCACATAAAAAAACTTTGCCATTGTGTTTCGATAATTGACTTGTGACTAATCTAGATAAATTCTTAATCCAACAATAATGATATTGGATACTCTCATCATTATAAACATAATTGTCTTCATCAATATTTTCATCATCATCATCATCATCAACATCATTATCTTTTTCAATATCATAATATTCTTGGATCATCAATAAATTAACATGCTTGTTTTCAACTTTTGATTTTGTCAATCTTAATGGTAAAACTTTAAAACTTTTTTTAGATATTTGTTTCAATATGTAAATGTTTACTGACATATTATTTAGCTGTTCAAACTTTTCCACCTGATTAATTCGCATTGGAAACTCTATTCCAGTTAAATTTAAAACAGATGAAAAATCTGGATAAGAGCAAGTTCTATAATTATGCGACATTGTTGGATATAGAGCTGATACAATACCCCAGGCAAAGCAAGCATTATCATCATTTTTAACATTTATACAAGCTTTTTTTCTTTTAATAAAAGGAGGAAGTTCAATATATGATGATCCAATCAATCTAGCACACTCATTTATATTAATAGCTAAGTATATAATAGATGAGAGAGCCCAACCGCTTCCTTTCTCTTGAAACTCGCTAAGTTCAGATAAAGTACTTTTTTTAATATGTTGACTAAACCACTCTTTATGATCTTCAAACATCTCTATTATTTGATTTGGTGTTGAAATAAATTTGTCTTCTGATATTATTTCGTCGCCAGATTTAATTAAAAACTCACAACATAGGGTAGAATTTATTTTCAAACAGTTTTCACCACTTTCAGCAATACAAATTTTAACATTTTCTGCGAAAACTCTCTCAGCATCATCCAAAAACTTGATTGGGTCCTTGTGACCAAGATTTATTATTGAAAGATTGGTGGGAATTAATAAAAATATTACCAAATTACAAGCTGTTTTCGTGTTTTAATAGTAACGAAGAAGAAAGAGATATTGATTGGTTTAACAATCAATATGAATCTAGAAAATGATTTGTTAAATTTGGTATAAATAAATAAAGGAAAAATTTAAAATTATAATTTTTGTTTATTTAATTGTATATGATTGTACAAAGTTTTATATTTATTAATTAATACTAATTCCGTAGTTAACGGATTAAATACTTGTTGTATATCGTTAACATATACAACGCAGTCTTTTAAAAATCCATTCCTTTTGATTTTTTGAACTTCTGCTATATTGTCTGTGATATATTTTTTAAATATAGCAATATAGACAGATTTATCTGTGTGCACTCTGACATATTCTCCTGTATTATGTTTGGAAATTAAAGTAATATTAACATCAATATCAAAGTTGATGTCATTATTGAAATCTTTGTTAAAATTTGAGATTGCTTCAACTTCCTCGATGTACTCGTCCTCGTTTCGCCAAAACTCGTTTTCCAGTTCGTCCAAAATTGTGTCTATATCATGTTGTTCAGAATTTTCCAACTCAAGTCCATCTATTAAATCTTGTAAATTGTTGTTTATGGATTCCATAGTTTTATTTAACTAATAAATTATTGAGTTTTTTCAATCTAAGCAAAACTCAAAATATAATTATTTTGTTTATATATTCAATAACACAAAAAAAATTCATTCATAAACCACAACTTATTACTGATAAGGAAAATAATTTTATTTAGAATATATTTTAAATTTAACAAAATTTAAATACAAAGCATAAACGAAAATTGTGAAATTCACTGATAAGGCTAACCACAAAAATCTTAAATTTAGCAAATATCAACTAATGGAGTTTGTTAAAAGGTTAAAACTTATACACACAATACTAACATCATTAACCCCCAACCACACCCCATCCCACACCCCCATCACACATCCCCATCCCACACCCCATCCCACACATCATATCCAATACACCAACCCGCCCCCCCACACACACTAAAACGTGCTCATTAAACAACAATGACAGCCCCACAAACCGACAGACAAAACGACAGACACTATGACACATCGACAAACGACAAAACGACAGACCGACAGACAAAACGACAGACACTATGACACACCGACAAACGACAAAACGACAGACCGACAGACAAAACGACAGACACTATGACACACCGACAAACGACAAAACCACAGACCGACAGACCGACAGACGAAACGACAGACAAAACGACAGACACTATGACACACCGACAAACGACAAAACGACCGACAAAACGACAGACACTATGACACACCGACAATTGACAAAACGACAGACCGACAGACCGACAGACGAAACGACAGACACCAACAACTACCAACACACCCCTTAATTCACTTTCACAAAATAGCAAATTACAGGGGTGTCTTCAGGGGTCTGGCCTAGAACTCTCATAGCCCTTACTACTGTCCCCCATAAACATAATATTTGCATACCGTGATACCAGATCAGAGCAAATATCTTCAACCAATTTAAAATCCCTTCCAGGTAGATAAATTACGCCTACAAGCGTTTGCGTTATTCCAGAAGTAATCTGGACAAATATTGCTTCAACACCTGGATCGGAAACAGCAGCAATTAATTTACAATGAATTTCCTTTTTTACATAAACCGCTACCCCACCCCCTCTAATAGATTTTCTGTCATTTCTAAACATTTTGTACCCAGCAACCTCAACAGCAGAGTCAGAAATGTAAGGTTTTAACCAACGATATAGAAGATATATGGATAGGGCATAAATATAAAAATTTGAAGCCACGCCGGGTATAGTTGTCTCTTTTTTTGCTAGCCGAATTGTCAAAATATAAAAATCAGAAATTAGGGGCGGATTAGGTTTTTTTTAATTCGGGCATCAATTTTTAAGGAGATAATTTTTTTTTTTTTGAAAAATACAAGTAAAGATCATCCTAAGGAATATTTTAGGTCGCGCAACGATAATTATACAAATGGAAAGTAAAATAGAGTAATTTGCTTAGCTAGTTAATATTGTTAATTTATATTGACTCTTAAACTTAAAAAAATAAGCCAGCCCTGTAAATCTAAAATCAGCTGTTATAATATTTTTCATATTATTAATTTGACACTTCGGCGAGCAAAAGGAAAGAGAACTACCAAAATCGTGGCTTCATAAACAATTTTTCAATATATTAAAATTTTAATGTGTTAAAAAGAGAGGGAACATTTATGCCACTTCCATATATTTCTTATTCGTAGGTTTTAACCATGTTTCTGACACACCAATAATATCAAGATATTTACCTTGCAAGATATTGCTAAATTCATCAAATTTAGAATCTCTTGACTGTGGTCGAATACTTTGAGCATTAACATGACCAATATTTAAAAGTTGTCGCCTACAAGTTAAATTTTGGGAAAGAACCGTATTATCAGAAGCTACAGCACCCGCTAGATTAGCCGCCATCATGAATCAGTATCCACAGAAAGAAGACACAATGCTGAAGGATAATGTATCACAATAATTCTACATCTAAAAAAATAAAAATAAATAATAATTACCATTTTATAAAATCAATATGTTTACCAAGAATTACTAACCAAAAATTAAAAGAAATCATTAGAAAAAAAAGAATAATAAAAAAAAATAACAAGAAAAAAAGAAAAGAAATAATAATAAAAAGTGCAATTTAAATTACAAAAAAAAGAAGCACTTGAATGAAATTAACTAGTTCTCAGCTATTTGCTAGCGATGTAGTAGCAATAGGAAAAGCAGCATGCAACTCATCAGCATTGTGGATGATTCTAGCAGTACCGTTACCAGCAATCGGTACTAGCGAAAAGTGAAATAGCCCAACAGAAAAGCTTTTGATGAAGGCAGCTTTTTTAATAACTCTAGCGTGTTTGACCATATGCGATAACATAGGTGGCAAATTGTCATTCAGGTATACACGGCTATGTACGTCCACTGGTAAAAAATCGGAAAGCTTGAGCCTGCCGTATTTAAAGTATTTCTTCATAATTTAATTACGCTTTAACAGAGATTGTAAAGTCACTAGTATGACTGTTTTATTTTTATTTAAGTAACAGCAATTTGTAATATCATTGTATAAGACATCAACTGATAGAAAATCAAATATTTTGATGACAGTAGCTGCTAAGTCAGTTGATGAATTCAGTTGATGAAGCACACAGTGATAAGGATGTCATTACGCTTAAGCTGTCTTAACTGACGTTCACTTTGCTCTTCAATTTTTTTGATTTTGTTGGTAACATCAAGAGGAAGATTATTTTTGCCAACTGACACTTTAATAGTAGATATTTCGTTTTTTAGGTTAGTTACTTCCGACTTGGTTTGATCAACCTCAGATTTAATCACTTTCATCTTTATAGAAATAGCATCATCAATTAGAGTTGGTAACGAATTTTTTAGATTATTGAAATCTGTTGATAGTTTGATGATTGTCGATTTAAGTGATTTGTTCTCTAAACCCAAGTTTTTTATGTCAGTTAGCACTTTTTCATTAAACGTTTGCAGCTTGTTAAATTTGGTAATCATATCACTGGGATTACTTATGTTAGTTTCGCATTTCTTGCAGTACCAAACCATATCTTCATCATTCTGGTGCTTAGTGTACTCATCCGGCGAAAGGCCACAACACTTGTTGTGAAGAAATACCATCATTTACTACAATATTGCACAAGAAATACCATCATTTACTACAATATTGCATTTAGTACTTTTTTGATTTAGGCGGCATAATGTAGAATTTGGTATTTAATGAAGAATTGTAACCCCAGATAGATAATTGGATTGGCTAATTGTCATCAGCGCCATTTTTTTTATTTATTTTTTTTTTTTTGTTATTTTATGTTATTATCCATCGAAGGGAATTAAGACAAGGACAAAATTTAAATTGGAACTACGCCACCTTTGACGTACCTTAGGAATTATAATGCAAGCATTCACCTAGGAATTACCAGTCACAAAAAAAAATGCCAATTTAATTTCTCCCCTCTCAATTTCCAGGTTACGTGCAAATATTTCGAAGAAATATGATTGTTCAGAACCCGTCGAAATTGTGGGCGCCAGGCCTTGGGGTGACCACGGGTGCGGAACACAAAAAATAACACAAGACCAAAAAATTATATAACGACGACGAATTCTCGGATGGATTGGGGTTTTCCTCCTGGGGTCCGGCTAGGTCCTCAGCCATGTGAGGCCAATCCACCGTTCACCAATCCACCCGTCCGCAACAAAACAAAATCAGCGAAAAAAAAGGAAAAAGGGAAAATGCTCCGTGTCGAGTTCAATCCATAGCGGACTAGCCTAGCCACACATCCACAGAATAAAATTTTTATAACTATTGTAATAAATTATAACACCAATAAATTTTGTTTTAAAGAAATGAATGGGTTCCTCTAATTTATTATTCAGTATTCATCAAACTAATTTAAAAATGATTGAAATAAATTTTCGACCAATCAATTTAAATTACCATTTCACTCTCAATAATTATTTTACAATAAAATTCATGCTAATTTGGTCGTTCACTTGGTAATTTTTTTTTTCTTCTCCTTATTTAATTTTTTTTTTGTTTCTGCCTTTCTTTCTTTTCATTAATCTTATATTAGCAATTTAACTTATTCACGTACCTTTTATTTCTCCGGAACCAGCCTAGACATGTCGAGGAAAGTCCGATGAATGTACGCTACCTATAAATCTCAAGATAAATCAAGGAGGAAAATCAAAAAAAAAATAAGGAAATAAAAAAAAACCAAAATGATAACCAAAAAATTAAAAATTTGAATTAACCAAAAAAAAAAAAATAATAATTAAAAATGATAATCAAAACAAAATCATAAAATGAAAAAATAATAATCAACTACAAAATCAAAAACTACTAATTACAAAAATAATAAATCAATTACTCTAGTTACAATAAAAATCAATTTTAATTTTAATTCTTTTTAATATTCATTTCTTTTTTTTTTTTCTCTTTTTTTTTCTTTTTAAGCAATAACTGTGGCCATTGTAAATTTAAAATATAAAAAAGAATTCTTCATTTTGTCCCTTTGTTTTTCTTTTGTTTTATATTTTTCAGCAATTCGACTAATTAAATTTCCTATTCAGCGGATCTAACGTACTCTATCACCCCAATTACAGAGCTAACATAGACTAATTTATGTCCTAAACCCTCAATCATAATTTTTTTTTCTTTTCAGGCTAATCTTTCGGTTTCCTCCTTCTTCTTCTTCATCGAGGTTGATGGATCAGAGGGATATCCGGAATCGTCCCTCGATCGAAATTACTGGATTCTGTTCCCTCGACGATCGATGTTCTTCTTCTTGAATAGATACCAATATAGCTTTAGGCATAAGTCCTATGTCCAAATAAAATAATACGCGACTCTGGATCCGGCAACAATTAAATAGAAAATTCCTTCTATCTAGGACGACGCAACCAACAAAAAAAAAATTCTCACGACCGAATTTATTTTTAATATTTAACTATTTCCCGGAATATTTTTTTTTCTTTTTATTTTAATTTATCAATTTATGATTGATAATAATAATACCGGCACCAACTTTTCGCAAAATTATTATTAATTTTCAATTACTTTCGGCATTACAAAAAAAAATTATCAGAAAAATTATATTTAAATTTAATTTTTCTTAACTTTTTGAGCCGACGTCTGCTCTTTACCACATCCAAAAACCGACTGCCACTCTTTTTCACCAAAAAAAATCTCGCCTTCCCCATCTCTACAAAAATCACGCCACTTTTTTTTTATAATTTGCTGCGAACCAGCCCGTTTTCCCAAAATTTCGAATTTTTTTTCTCTTCAATCGGGCTGCCAGACCAAAAAAAAACACAATTTTTTCTGTAGACAAATTTTTGCAACAGATGGCCTGCGCGAATGGATTGCTTTGCGGGGAAGTTTTTCGTAATAATTTTACGGACATGTCAGTTGACATCCGCAGTCACAGAAAAAGATAAACAAACATGGTCGCAACTTGACCAATGTCAAGTTTAGCATTTCGTTTATTTACCTTCCTCTGGATGCGGATACCAATTGGCGGACGGACTGAAGGACAATTAAAATAAAAAAAAGTAAGTATATGTTTTCTACATATCTATATAATTAAATATATAATATTTCATTTTTTTGTTTGCCATTTTCTTTTTTTTTTTTTTAGGTGACGAATCCATTTATGTGCCGACCAGGTCACAAAACAGGCTTGTATGTCGTTCTTCACGACATACAAGTCTGAATCCTTGTATCGATACTTCCGTTTCCTCTGCCTTTCTCCTCAAGTGAATATGCTCTCAACCATGCACGCATTTTTGGCCAATAGTACAAACGTTGTATTTTTTCAGTGGTTTTATCCACGCCGGAGTGAGCTGCCAACGGCTCATCATGATAGTGTTTGATGACGTCAATCCACAGGCTTTCAGGAACCCAAACCTTCCAAACTGGGATATCGGTAAGTGATGTTCGTTTTCGAAATTTTACCCTTTTGTATATCACATTCCCATCCAATTTGATATAAGGAAAACGCTGGAGATTATCTTGAAATTTTTTTAGTTTATCCTGATATTCTGGATCCTGAAAAGCTTGATCCTTTAAACTAACGTTTTCCGAACCCTTCCGATGAACGATTTTGAAATCGAAAGCTTGCAGCTTCAAGCTCCATCTGGCCAACCTGCCGGACAAATTCGTCTGCGAAATGAGCCATTTCAAACTGGCACATGATCCGTGATCACCGTAAATGCTGCTCCTTCCACATATGGTCGGAATTTCTTCAGGCTAACGACGGCCGCAAGACATTCCTGTTCCGTAATGCTGTAATTTTTCAGCTTCTGTGACATGAACGCTATTGGATGTTCATGTCCATTGTCGTCACGCTGGAACAGGACGCCTCCGACCCCCGTCTTCGACGCATCACACTGGATGTAGAATTCACGAGTGAAATCCGGATTGACGAGAACTGGCGCTTCCGTTAAAGCTGATTTTAAGGTAATAAATGCTTTTTCTGCGTCATCATTCCATTTTTCAGTCGCTTTCTTATTTAGCAGGTCCGTGATGGGTGCTGCAATGACCGCATAATTCTGAATGAATCGGTTGTACCAGCCAGTCATTCCCAGGAATCTTCGAATTTGTCGAACTGTTTTCGGCTGCGGAAAAATTTTAATGGCGTCTACTTTCGCTGGATCAGTATGGATGCCCTCACTGTTTATGATGTGACCCAGGTACTTAGTTTCTTTTTGACAGAACCTGCTCTTTTCGACGTTAATGGTTAGTCCAGCTTCCCTCAGACACTGAGCTACTTAACTCAAAAGCAACATGTGGGTGTCAAAGTCTTCCGAGAGGATCAGGAGATCATCCAGGTAGACAAAAACATCCTCATGAAGCTCGTAAGGGATCACCTTATCCATAAGCCTGCAAAGTGCCTTCGGGGAGTTGGACAACCCAAACGGCATACGTTTGAATTGGAACAGGCCCCGTCCAGGTACTATAAACGCGGTTTTATCTTTCGAGTCTTCTTCCAGCTCCACCTGCCAGAACGCCATCTTGAGGTCTAGACTGCTAATGTACTTAGTCTTCTTCACCCTACTGAAAATCGAGTTGATGTGCGGTAGTGGATACGCATCCGGTTTGGTAACAGCGTTTACCTTACGAGCGTCGAGACACAACCGGAGCGAGCCATCTTTTTTTTACACCATAGCCATCGGTGAGGCCCATCCACTGTTGCTTTTTTCAATGATATCTTCAGCTAACATCTGGTCTATTTCAGCATCCAGCAGCTTCTGCATTGATAACGACAACGGATATGGTCGGGAAACGGAAGGTTTCGCGTCGCCGACATCAATCTCATGCCTCAACAACGAAGTATTACCCAATCCACACTGACTGTAGGACGGAAGTGCATTGATAATACCCAGCAGTTGTTCTTGCTGATCGATATTCAAATTATGGTCATTTTCATTAATGGTAATGCTGCCGATTTCTTAATTATGAAAAGGTACGGCGTTGTAAGTTTCCAGAAAATCTACCCCCAGAATAATGGATCGTTGAATGGTCGGAATTAAAAAAAATTTAATAGGTTTAATTATAGTATTGTATTTTATATTTAAATAAACATAGCCGATAACATTTTGACTGGCACCATCAGCAGTACGAATATCAGAATTTATTTTACTATAACTAACCCCTAACTCATTCAACATAATTAAACAATCTTTACCTAAACAACTAATGTTAGCACCACTATCTAGTAGTGCTATAAAATTTCTATCGCTAATATTGATTTTCATGAATGGTCGTACTCGAAGTTGTCTACGAAGGACGAAACGGTCGCAGAAGAGGATTCCTCCCCATTCCTCTTCCTGGGAACCCGTTTCCCGGACTATGGACAGCCTGACATTTCGGACAATTATTAAAATATTTATTCTTATAACCACACCTATAACAAAATATTTTCAGACAATCACGAAATACATGACCCATTTCATCACAATTGTAACAAAAGATGTATGTGCTATTTGGTTCAACACGTTGTACATGTGACGGTACTTCGGATGTATCAAACGCGTTTTGCTGTACTGAGTACAATTGGTTAGGACCAACGATGGATTGAAGCATGAGACCGATGCCGCAACTGGAGGAATGATGTTATTAGCCTCCTCAACTTCTGGATGTTTCAGCGCATCCAACTCGTGGACATATGTTCGACGAGATCGCACCTGATCCTCAGCTGTTTCTCCTACTTCCTTCCATTTCCTTTCCAACCGTTTGCACAGTTTATCCAATTGACTCATAGTAACAATATCTTCGAGGATCATCGCTTTTTTATAACCCGGATACAGGTTGAAGTAAACTCTACTCAAAAAATCATCATCCGATATTTCCTTATTTAATCGTAGCCTCAATCCTTCCATATCCATGCGATAATCCCAAATATTTTTCCCTTGCGCGTTGTTTCCTACTTTCCATTATCCTTTTATATGTACATCTTCTTCTTCCTCATCAAACTCCTCCTTCAGTGCTCGTCGCAACTGTTTCCAGGTAGTATGCGGATTTCTACGTATGTATTGCCAATACCAAATTTCTGCTGTCTTTTAGTAGCTGGTTAATGGACAACACCAGGTTTTCGACAGGATACCTATCTCCCCGTGCTAATGTCTCGACACGAAACAGAAACTCTTTCAACGATAAACCTCTACCAGAACCATCGAAATGCAACCGCCAATTCGACACTGGATTCCTGCGGTGAGTAGCGTCATCACGTAGTTCCACTGCGTCATCCTCACTGGTTTCAATATCACTTGCAGGTTCGATTCTAGGATGAGAGCTTTGCTGAGACGGCACTACCCCACGCAAGGATCTGGATGACGACGTACGCGGTACAGTAGCAGAGCTGGTTGTGGGCTGAATTCGAGCTGACGTTGACTGTGCTGCTAGTAGATCTCGCATCTCTTTGATTTGACGTTGTTGTTCGAGGATCATACTGGACATTTCGGCTTTCCAGTGTTGGTCTTGATCTATCGGCTGACGTTGATACCACATGGATCGTTCTTGCGCACGTGCAGGCTGTGATTGGCGGTAAGAATGCGGATGTTCACTATGTTGTTGGTGTTGACTACCGAATTTATTCCTATTTACCGGTGCAGAATATGTTTTTCGATTTATGCCCATTTTTGTCGAACACAGGCGATGATCGGCTGGTACGGAATTCGGCGAAGTATTAGATGAGCTGTGTTTACTGCCCAGATGCAACGAGGATAATTTGTTGGCTATTGATGAATCCGAATTTTTCTGCTGAGCTGGACCCTTACCAGTTGATGGAGTTGCTGACGGAATTTTACTCAACGAAAGAAACGGTAAAATATCTTTATTAATTGTTTGCTCTTTTTCTATTAATATTTTTTTTATTTTATCCGCTTGAACATTTTCAGTAGGTAACGGAGCAATTGCTTCTTCGTCCCCACTCAATTCATCGACACCTTGTGGAACCAGAGATCCCAAACCCGAACGTCCGATTTGCCGCTGCATCTCACAGGTATACCCTTTAATTTTTTTGAAAATGACATTCAACCGATTAGTAATTCCTCTAACAGTCGTAGATAATGTTGGACTAGCCTTCCGTAATCGTCTAAGTCGATCTAACAGGTGCAAACTACGGGATTCAACCACCGACAACAAATGCTCATCTTGTTCACGAACTGCATTATCGACCAACGCTTCATATGCGCACACCTTAGCTTCGCACCGCTCCCATTCAACCCCCGGATCGTCTATGACCACCATTGGTAATTGTTGAGGCGCGCGACGCTCATCCGCTAATTTTGTTCGCAATTTAGGAATTTTAGAAATGGTCGTACCAGGTATTAAATTTAATTTACGAATTTGAAGCTCATATAACAATTCATCTTCTTCCAGCAATGACGGATCCATGTTCGGCCAAATGCAAAATACTTATCCCCAAGCGACAAGATCTACCACGATATGCCCGATAATGCTACAAACAAAATAATCTGTCCAATACAGAAGGAGACAGTCCAAAAAAAAATATAAGTACCCAAAAAAAATTATTATAATAATATTAATTTATTTTTATAAGAGTAGGACGGCAACCCTACACTGAATATATATACCTATAAATATATGTAACAGTTTATGTATACTCTTATTTTAATTTATTATGTTGATTTTTCTTATTGTATTTTCTACCAATAATTACGAAAAATACAATAATACACTATTTAGTAATAATACTCCCAAAAAAAAATCTTATAAAATTGTACTACTTTATTTAAAGTACTGACAGAGTTATTATATGGACCACCATATAAATTTCTAATGTCAGGAAAATATTTTTAAAAATTTTTAATTACGTTGCACAATTTTTTAATCTCCAATTACTCTTTCAGACCCGAACCGAACGAACCGAAAATACCGAAGAAGGGGACTGAGTTGCTGATTTGTTTTGTTCTCTCCACCAACATCTGACGCAAAAAAAATTTTTTGAAGCAGGAAATCTTTTGTTGTTGGGGTGACCAACCGTCTAACACCACAACAAATTTCAATAAAAAATTTTCTTCCACAACACTCCTTTGGTGTTGTACGACTCCTGATTTTGGGTCGCCATATTTGTGAAACAAATAGCGCGTCCCTTATGTCCAAAATTGGGCGCCATTTTGAAACCCCAGATAGATAATTGGATTGGCTAATTGTCATCAGCGCCATTTTGTTTATTTTTTTTTTAATTTTATGTTATTATCCATCGAAGGAAATTAAGACAAGGACAAAATTTAAATTGGAACTAGGCTACCTTTGACGTACCTTAGGAATTATAATGCAAGCATTCACCTAGGAATTACCAGTCACAAAAAAAAATGCCAATTTAATTTCTCCCCTCTCAATTTCCAGGTTACGTGCAAATATTTCGGAGGAATATGGTTGTTCAGAACCCGTCGAAATTGTGGGCGCCAGGCCTTGGGGTGACCACGGGTGCGGAACACAAAAAATAACACAAGACCAAAAATTTATATAACGACGACGAATTCTCGGATGGATTGGGGTTTTCCTCCTGGGGTCCGGCTAAGTCCTCAGCCATGTGAGGCCAATCCACCGTTCACCAATCCACCCGTCCACAACAAAACAAAATCAGCGAAAAAAAAAGGAAAAAGGGAAAATGCTCCGTGTCGAGTTCAATCCATAGCGGACTAGCCTAGCCACACATCCACAGAATAAAATTTTCTACAGAATAAATTTTTTATAACTATTGTAATAAATTATAACACCAATAAATTTTGTTTTAAAGAAATGAATGGGTTCCTCTAATTTATTATTCAGTATTCAGCAAACCAATTTAAAAATAATTGAAATAAATTTTCGACCAATCAATTTAAATTACCATTTCACTCTCAATAATTATTTTACAATAAAATTCATGCTAATTTGGTCGTTCACTTGGTAATTTTTTTTTTTTTCTCCTTATTTAATTTTTTTTTTGTTTCTGCCTTTCTTTCTTTTCATTAATCTTATATTAGCAATTTAACTTATTCACGTACCTTTTATTTCTCCGGAACCAGCCTGGACATGTCGAGGAAAGTCCGATGAATGTACGCTACCTATAAATCTCAAGATAAATCCAGGAGGAAAATCAAAAAAAAAATAAGGAAATAAAAAAAAACCAAAATGATAACCAAAAAATTAAAAATTTGAATTAACAAAAAAAAAAAAATAATAATTAAAAACGATAATCAAAACAAAATCATAAAATGAAAAAATAATAATCAACTACAAAATTAAAAACTACTAATTACAAAAATAATAAATCAATTACTCTAGTTACAATAAAAGTCAATTTTAATTTTAATTCTTTTTAATATTCATTTCTTTTTTTTTTCTTTTTAAGCAATAACTGTGGCCATTGTAAATTTAAAATATAAAAAAGAATTCTTCATTTTGTCCCTTTGTTTTTCTTTTGTTTTATATTTTTCAGCAATTCGACTAATTAAATTTCCTATTCAGCGGACCTAACGTACTCTGTCACCCCAATTACAGAGCTAACATAGACTAATTTATGTCCTAAACCCTCAATCATAATTTTTTTTTCTTTTCAGGCTAATCTTTCGGTTTCCTCCTTCTTCTTCTTCATCGAGGTTGATGGATCAGAGGGATATCCGGAATCGTCCCTCGATCGAAATTACTGGATTCTGTTCCCTCGACGATCGATGTTCTTCTTCTTGAATAGATACCAATATAGCTTTGGGCATAAGTCCTATGTCCAAATAAAATAATACGCGACTCTGGATCCGGCAACAATTAAATAGAAAATTCCTTCTATCTAGGACGATGCAACCAACAAAAAAAAATTCTCACGACCGAATTTATTTTTAATATTTAACTATTTCCCGGAATATTTTTTTTTCTTTTTATTTTAATTTATCAATTTATGATTGATAATAATAATACCGGCACCAACTTTTCGCAAAATTATTATTAATTTTCAATTACTTTCGGCATTACAAAAAAAAATTATCAGAAAAATTATATTTAAATTTAATTTTTCTTAACTTTTTGAGCCGACGTCTGCTCTTTACCACATCCAAAAACCGACTGCCACTCTTTTTCACCAAAAAAAATCTCGCCTTCCCCATCTCTACAAAAATCACGCCACTTTTTTTTTATAATTTGCTGCGAACCAGCCCATTTTCCCGTAATTTCGAATTTTTTTTGTCTTCAATCGGGCTGCCAGACCAAAAAAAAACACAATTTTTTCTGTAGACAAATTTTTGCAACAGATGGCCTGCGCGAATGGATTGCTTTGCGGGGAAGCTTTTCGTAATAATTTTACGGACATGTCAGTTGACATCCGCAGTCACAGAAAAAGATAAACAAACATGGTCGCAACTTGACCAATGTCAAGTTAAGCATTTCGTTTATTTACCTTCCTCTGGATGCGGATACCAATTGGCGGACGGACTGAAGGACAATTAAAATAAAAAAAAGTAAGTATATGTTTTCGACATATCTATATAATTAAATATATAATATTTCATTTTTTTGTTTGCCATTTTTTTTTTTTTTTTAGGTGACGAATCCATTTATGTGCCGACCAGGTCACAGAATATTATGCCAAAATATGTATTATGCAAAAATAATTCATTGTTAGTAAAGCGTAATAGAAAAAACTAGTAACATCCAATGAGCTCTGTGAATACAAAAGAGTATAAACAATAGAAATACTTAAGAAAAAAAATGGCCAAGCAATATTCTATGCAGCGAAAATTAATTTTGAGCTGGTGTACGGCTGATGTTAGATAGATTCCCAAACTTTTATGTCAGCAACACGATGAGTTTAATTAATTATTTTCAAGTACGAATTAAATTTTATTAATCAAAATTAATATTAAAATAGTTAATTTAATTTTCAGTAAATACGAGATCAATTACTCTGACATACCAGTGTTGCCAGAACGTGTTTCTACATTATATTACTTGGAAATATTTCTGGTATTCAAAAGCAAAATGGTCGTTAGATTTATTTATTTATTGTTGCAATTAAATTCAAGAAAATAAAATTTTCCAATATATATATGAGTATGAAGTGTGTTTAAAAAGCTAAATACATTTTTAAATATCAACTAGAATTGAAAAATTAAAATTTTTGTCCATTTGGTGTAATAATCATTTCAGATATTAGTACATGTTGTGGTGATTCTAATATAAATAAAATCGCCCTTGAAATATCCTCAACATTTAAGATAGCTTCTGATCCCATTATATGATCTGCATATGGATGATTAGCTGAATGAGTTATATCAGTTTTTACAAGTCCAGGGCTAAGACTCTTTAAAAAAAAATAAAATAAAATCACATTTTAAATAAATGACAAAAATAAATAAAAATATTTACATAAAAAAATTTCTATTTACCGAAACACGAAAATTTCTATTATCAATTAATTCTTGACGCAATATCTCTGTAGCAGCTCGTAAACCATATTTTGATGGTGGATATAAATTATATGTTAATGATGCCAAATTAAATGGTATAAAATGACCTAAAACACTATTTATATTAATAATATGACATTCTTCATCATTTATATCTTTCATAATATTATAAAATTCTTTACTACAATAAATTCCACCCATTAAATTAACATCAATTAATTCCTTTAATTCAGATTCATTATCTGATGTTAAAATTCCAGTATATTTTAATAGTCCAGCATTATTAATTAATATATTGATTTTATGAAACTTCTCTGCAATTAATTTAAATGTTAATTTAATAGAATCTATTGATGAAATATCACATTTATATGGATGAAATTTATCTTGAAATTTAACATTTAATTTAAGATATTCTTCCATTTTTTCGATACGTCTTGCTAAACCAATTACAATAACACCAGATTTAATTAAATTGGTTACAATAGATAAACCAATTCCTGAACTTGCACCAGTTACAATAGCAATTTTACCACTTAAACGATTCATTTTCTTCTTATTTCTATCCCAATATATTTTTTTATTTTAATTGATATGTTCTTTGCTTGAAGATTTTCAATTGACTAAAGATTTTGATTTCATCTTAAAATATAAAATATTATTTATTTAGGTAATATTAAAAAAAAAATTTATAAATTGAGTTCAATTTAAAGACCAGATTTTCTTTCTTCATATTATTTTTGCGGTGTGTGGTTTTAAAGTAGATCAAAATTTTTCATTTATTGAAATTTAATATTCAATTTTTATTTTTGCAAGAGATTAAATGAAAATATGTATTGAACATTAGAATATCTACTTATGCATTTATTTGTAGATTGTAGTATATTGAAGTTTACAATGAAACTTTTAAGATGTGACTGTGTAGACTCAGTAATGTAATTTAATATGCGGACTAATTGATTTATATAATAATTGATTATATCTGGTCTTTTTTTATATACACTGTTAACTGACTGTGAATAAAATATCTGTTATTGAAATATTGTAGTAAATAAATAATGAATTTCTTTCTCAATTATAATATTTATTTCAAATACATATTTACAATTTACATAAATGAAAAGTAGGTATATAATAATTTTTTTTATCAAGGAAAAATAATTAAATTCACAAAATTATTTTTAATAATTTATATATTAATTATCTTATGATGAAAAGCAATTTCCTTTCTTTTTATTTGTATATCTGCATTTCATTTTATCACAACAATTATCAGTTGCGCTAAAGCTATCACATTCTTCACCTATATTCCGACAGGCAAGGACATTAGTTGCCGCCAAAGCCAAACACAAAATGACGAAGAAAATGAAACGCATTATATCCTTTTAGTAGTTTAATTAAATTCTAATATTTGAAACTGATTAACAAATTTTTAATTAATATTTTAGAAATATAAATTTTTGTATTTTTTTTTAAATATTTTACTTACTGCTTTGAAATTATTGAAAATATAATTGAAATTTTGTAATGATCCACTCTTTTTATATATGAAATTTTGGCTACGAGTAGATGACACGTGAATCAATATGGAAATTTAATGTTTATTTATGGCCGTATGACAATGGCTTGACAAAATCCAAAAAAAAACTAAAAAATGTCTCTTTGTGCGACTGAACCACAAATATTTTTCAATTAGAGACAACTATAGTGTAGTATTGATGCTGTCAAATATATTGTTTTTGTTTTTTAATCTGTCAAAGATATTTCGCTGCTCGAATACTTGTTTCTTCATACGCCTTTGACATTTTCACTTTGCTCCATATCCACCCTAAATTTGCAACTTACAATTTACACATGTTAGACTTCTTGGTCCGTGTTTCAAGACGGGTCCCGAAGATAACTGGCACGGCTCCATGTCCATCTTATAATATAATGACTATGAAAATTACTATGGATATAAGGCAAAAGTAAAAAAAAAAAATTTGGCATTAAAGTTCTATATCAATGAGCAATGGATATGGAGCAAAAAAAATAATTTAATATTAATGTTAATGTTTCATGTACATTGCTCATTTATATAGAGCAAAAAAACATTTAATAAAAATAACTTGAAAAATGTATAGAAAAGTTGCTCTACGTGCTACCTTTTTTCTGATTTTTGAGAAATGAGGCAAGCAAGCATTGAAAAAAAAGAATTGGATGTGGAGCAAAACCGCTACTCGATATCTCAGTAACTATTAGAGATAACAAAAAACGAATTGCAGTTTTAAAAAGAGAATCTCCCAAACACTACAGATATGGTCGTAACTCAAAAAACTCTAAAATGGCGTATGAAGCAAACAAGTATTCAAGCGGCGATTTGTAATAAAATAATAAAAAAAATGCTTGAATATTGAAAAAAATCATGAATGTCAAAAAATATACAAAAAAAATCCAAAAAATTTTCGATTTTTTTTGACAGAAATGGTTTTGTTGCTGCTACACAGTGACAAATCATTAGCGACATGGATTTTTTTTTGATTTTTTTTGACGTTCAGGATTTTTTTCAATATAGCGTGTTACTCGCACTCATATCTTTTTCTCATATAAGAAATATTACCTCTCCCTCTAAATGGATAGTTTCTGAAAAATTGAAATTTTCAAGCCATTGTCATACCCGCATTAATAAAAAAAATATTTAATCAATATTAATGTTTTAATTATCATAGAAATTTATCAAAAAAACAAAATTTTTACCATTTAAAACAATATTTGATGAATTTCTTTGTATATTTCTATAAATATTATGTGGCCAATATGTTATATAATTAAGATTGTATGAAATTTCGTATTCTATGTATATTTTTTTTAGTAAAACCAAGTTTTTCTTTTTTATGTACATACACTGTTATGTTAGCTGACTGTTAAAAAAATATCTGTTATCGAAATATTGTCTAATATTTAAAATTCTGAACTGAATTACTTTCTCAATTATAATATTTATTTCAAATCATATTTACAATTTACATAAATGAAAAGTACATAATAATTTTTTTCTTCGTCAACGAAAAATAATTAAATTCACAAAATTCTTTTTAATAATTTATATATTAATTATCTTATCCTTTAACGCATTTTCCTTTGGTTGATGAATAATATAAAGATTATTTTGCATATATTTGTACCACAACAATCTTGTTTTAGAATAGAAACATCACATTTGCATATATTTGTACCACAACAATCTTGTTTTAGAATAGAAACATCACATTCTTCACCTATATTCCGACAGGCAAGGACATTAGTTGCAACCAAAGCCAAACACAAAATGACGAAGAAAATGAAACGCATTATTTCGTTTTAGTAGTTTAATTAAATTCTAGTACATATTTGAAATAGATTAACAAAGTTTTAATTAATATTTTAGAAATATAAATTTTTGTATTTTTTTTTTAAATATTTTACTTACTGACTGCTTTCAAAATGTTGAAAATATAATTGAAATTTTAAAATGATATGGAATTTATATACATGTATGGAATTTTTGTAGATTAGAAGTCAATCAATATTCGAATCAGTGCAAAAAATTTAATAATTCATAATTAAACATAATATTAATATTATAATATATAATATTAATTCATAATTAATATTATATATTAATTTTAAATCTTTTTTCATTTACAAGTGGAAATAATACCTCTTTAATTGTAAGACTGTTATTTGTTACTCTTAACTGTTAAAAACTGTTTAACAGTTAATAACATAATATTTATATTATGATGGATATGTGTCATAAGAAACAAACAGAAAATAATTTATGTTAATGTAGTTTTTATGTTTAATTGGACATAATTCTCCAGGACACAATCCTCCTGGACAAAATACCCACAGTATTACTTATTTTATATGATATGAATAAAAATTTAAGTTTAATTTTTTTAAAAATTTGTTATATTATAAGAAATACCCCAAAAATACCCCAATTTGGAAAAGGGGGATTTTGTTTTTGGGGGATTTCGTCTTTTGTGAATATTGGGCTAAGGGATTTAATCCAAACTATTTTTTGAAAAAATGGGGGATTTTGTCAATGGAGTATTTTCGATTGGCGTATATTGGGGGGCTCCCAAACTATTTTTTGAAAAAATGGGGGATTACGTCCATGGAGTATTTTCGATTGGCGTATATTGGAGGGCTCCCGTTTTTATCTTATTTAGGAATTTCCCTTAATATTTGTTACATACTACAATTTAGTAATATATTTATTTATTACATTTAATTGTTATATTTACAATTTAGTATTAATAATATTTGTTTTATGTTTTGTTAATTTCATTTTTTTTAATAGTAAAATTGCTTTTAATTTACGATTTCGTATATAAATTTCATTTTTAGGGCTTTTTTAAAAAAAAAATCCCTTATGTTAACGCTTTTATGTCCATCCGTCCGTCTGTCTGTCCGATGTAAATAATAAAAAGCAGTTATTTCACATAGTTACTGTACACACAAGTTTATGGTAGACCCACCGATCGAAAGCTTGATTTATTAAGAACCAGATGTAATTGATAGATTTAAAATTCAGCCAGTAGGTGGCGCTATTTGCATTATATGCACCAAAAATGAAGTTTGAGCACTCGTTGGAAAGGTATTTAAGACTAGAACACGATACCAGTAACCGTATTTCAAATTTTTACCGATAGAGGCGCTGAATACTAAAATATATAAAATGTTAATTTTTAAAATGCGATTTCCTATAGTCAATAAACCCCAAAATTTAGGTTTAATGTCGCATATGAAAGGTAGTAAGTAGTAGTATAAAATCACAGTTGTTATAATTTTAATTTCTGCCACTAGAGGTTGTAACATGTAACATATACTCAAAATATGCATTTACAGTAGATTATTTAAAAAAAGCCCATAATTATAAAACTACTGATCAGTAGTTCGGCTGCGCGGCATTTTTATATTTATGTAAATGTTATTTTTATTTTCATTTATAGTTTGTTGGTTTAACTTTGATAAAAATCATTTATTAAAATGATTTGAATTTAAAATTAAAAAGGATTGCCATGAATTAATGTGTTGGTTTAATCATGATCTAATAATATAAGGTCTGCTTGATATAATTTGACACTCGCAATTTTCTTCTTAATGACGTAGATTTGCTTTGTAGAAGTTATAAAGATGTTTTAGTTGGCTGTGCTTTTATTTAATTTATTATATGTGGTGTGCTTCTTATTTAAATCTGTAGATCAACTAGATTCTTTCAAATCTGAAATCAAATTGACTTATAAAATAAGAAGTGAGATTTCTCAGATAAAACATGCACCAATGTTTGCCGGGAAGAATACAAGTCTTGGCAGGCATGTCTGGGATTCTCAAATTGATTGATCTGAGTCAAAATAGGAAACAGTTCTAGATTTATTAGATCGATCTGAGCACAAAGTTTTAGCCCCTGCATGACTCACGGCGCCCCACGAAATACTTTCCATTGAGATGTACACTTCAAATCCTTCCATTTGATACCCCACATGTTTTTTTGTGTTATGGGATCCAACATTGCCCCAGTTTTTGGGCCCCGGCATTTAAGACTAGAACACGATACCAGTAACCGTATTTCAAATTTTTACCGATAGAGGCGCTGAATACTAAAATACTACCCCATTGAGATGTACTCGTCAAGACCTTTCGTTTGATAACCCACATGCTTTTTTTGGTACATTTAAAAATTTAAGAGGCCCTCCGTGCCCCCTTCCCCGTAATCACAAAGGCCCAAAATTTATATGGTACCAAGCCTTTGATGGCACGAGCTCAACTTCCAAAAATCGGTCAAGCCGTTTAAGAGTTATGGCCAGGTGAGGAGATATATATATATATATATACATATATATATATACTGGAAGTGTGAATTCATAAAAGGGAAAGTAAAAAGTAAAATAGCTTACATCTTGCGAGCAGATCTTATACATTTTTGTTAACATTTTCATACATATTTTAACAGGTTTATTAAAATAACAGATTTTTAACATTCAATTAATATATTTTCTCAATATTTTTGTTGAAATTTTTATTATTAGTTTAGTTCATTAATTAATTAATATCCAAAAATTTGTATTTCCTGGCACTAAAAATGGTTAAAACTAAAAATAATTTATACCAGCGCACTCTAGCGGCTTTTTAAAAAGAAGTGATTTTATTTAAATTGATTATTTAGATGGTGATGATATCTTTTAGTTGATTTATTTTGGTATATAAATTTTAATATTTGTTTTATACATTTTAAAGTCTCTCTAAACTTTGTTTAAATACTTTTTTATCTAAATTTGTGATTAATTACTGAAACTAATATCATTCTTTTGGCATTCTAAGTAATCTTTCTATATATATATATATATATATATACATATATATATATATATATATCCTTTGTTTTTTTAATCAATATTTGTTTCATTCCAAGAAGATTTTTCCTGGCGCTATAGTATATCTGTTTCATATACTTTATTTGTAGTAGTTTGAGCACTATTACCAACTGAATTATTAATCATTTTATTTTTATCACCACCGATACGATAGTACCATTATCAACAATACCTCAATACCAACAATATGAAATTTCATATTCTATGTATAATTTTAAAAGTAAAACACAAGTTTTTCTTTTTTATGTACCCTGTTAAGACTGTTAAAAATATAAATCTGTTATCGAAATATTGTAGTAAATAAATAATGAATTTCTTTCTCAATTATAATAGCAGCGTTTTTTATTCCTACTCTGCACTATAAGAGTAGAGTATCTGTATGGTTGTTGTTGTATCTTACTCTACATAATTATCCAGTACAACATGTAGAGTAAAGGCAAATTAATAGGAAATTATTAAATTTTAATATGGCAACTATAAATTTGAAAAGTAAGCTACTTAGTCTAGGTTCACACCGGACTTTGTTTTGTTAAAATTAACAAAACTATTTTGACATCCCACACGGATAGTATAAAATCATACTACTACATAAAAGTTATTGTGTATAAACACAAAATTTTTTAACGCACACTATAAAATTAACAAAGTTATTAACAATGAAAAGTTGTCGATCATACATATTTTGCTTTGTTATTTACAATGTTTTTGTGTACCAACCCTGCAAAAAATGAATTTCCCAAGAGAAATTTTATACCAGCTGATATTTTTGACAAATATTTTGAAGTATGATATCAAATGAAAATCAAATAATTATTTTTTTTATATTTTTTAATTTACATTATTAACTGCCATTTTTTTTTAATTTGAATGTAAAATGAAAAAACTTAAAATTTTCCATTGAAATTTCAGATATTTTTATTTTTGTCCACAAAAAATTATTTCAATGAAAATTTCTTTAATATTTTAATATTTTAATAAATTTCACAAGTTATACATTTCAAATTTTGTTTTGACATTATTGACAGAAACTTCAAATATATTACTAATACATTCTCAAAAATGTACTACTGCATGAACAGAGAGTTTTGTTTATTTTAACAAAGAAAATCTTGGTGTGAAAGAGGTCTTAGGCTGTGTGCCAAAGAGTTTAAATTTTAAATTATGACACAAAAAATTAATATTTTTTTAGGGTGAGTTTTTTTAATATTTACTATCAAGTTTGCTGTACCAATTGGTTTAATTTAAAATAAAAATGGATGAAATTTTTCTTTTTTTTTGCTCCCTAAGTTTTTAAAAAATTTAAAAATTTTTTTTTTAAATTCTTTTAAAGGCTCAAATACATTCAAAAAGTGCGAACAAAAAGTACCACTTTTTGAAAATTATGTTTTGTCCCTGTTCGTAGCATTAAAATTTATATCATTCCTTTTCATTTTTCAAAAAGTGAATAATTAAAAAGCTAAAAACATTCTAGCTTTAAAAAATTGAAAAACAGTGGAAGCTTTAAAACACTAACACATATAAACATTTGCATAGTTTTCCCGGTAGGTTTCAGAAAATGCTTCAGAAAAAGATAAAAATTTATGATAAATATCAAAAAAGGTTTGGGTATATGAAAAACAAATGGTTTTACTATATGATAAATAAATGACATTTGACATTTAATAAATATGTGAATGACTGACTAATTTTGAAAAAATTAATTTTGAATTAATTCGATTAGTAAACAATAATGTTATGTCAAATTACCCGTTTTGTATCATCTTTATTTAAAAAAAATTTTTTATACACAAAGTATTTTTGTACCCAATAAATATTATATATTTTAAATACCATAATTTGAAATTTCAAATAATTTCAAATATGATAAATCATAAATATAAAAATCAAGAACCAAATGAAAATAATTATTTTTTATAAATAATCTGTCAAGTGTCAATCAAACTTCAAAATAATATAAATAGCTTTTTACAACAAAAAGAGCTTTTATTTAGTTCATAATATTCTTCCAGTGGCGCTGTCATATAAACAACATTTTCACTTTTTTCACTTTTCTCACTTTTTGTTCTCACTTTTTGAATGTATTTGAGCCTTAACAATAAAATTATAAATATGTACGAGCCCTATATTATATGTATTGATCCATTGACAATACTTTATAATTGATATAACATTTTTTTTAATTCTTTTTTATTATTATTTATATTTCTTTAATTTTTTGGGGAAAAAAGCAAATTTATATTTATTAAAAATTCTAGTATAAAACATTAAAAAAAATTATAAAATATTGGAATGTATCAATACAAAATTCATATGGCGTATAGCGTCTGTCAAAATCGATATTGGCACATACATTTTGTATTAGAGCTCCCGAAATACGCGGCGTACGAACGCCGACAATTCGAATTTCCAATTTTGACGGGCGTATAAAAATTTTTAATTTGATTTTTGAAATTTAACAAAAAGGAACATCGATCAAAAAATTATTAATGTTTATAAATGTGGTATTTTATTTCGGGATACGCTGGCGTATCAGCGTATCGACGTATATACGCTATACGCCATACGCCGGTGTTTACGGAGAGGTCTTAATCGTATATTTGAATATTGAAAATTAGATTTTTAAAAAATATCAACAAACTTGGCGAAATTTTTTCAATCAATTCTTCATATTTTCCCTTTGCACTACATTGTTTTTTTATTCCTTTTATGTCGATGTCGAGCTTACATAATTAACATAAATGAAAACTACATAATAATATTTTTTTCATCACGCAAAAATAATTAAAATCACGAAACCATGATCTAATAGTATAAGGTCTGCTTGATAGTTCTATCAATGAAATATGTGACGTCATCGGCAAGATATTTTATATGAAATTAATGCTGTGTTTCTTACTTGTGCTCAGATTGATCTAATAAATCTAGAACTGTTTCTTATTTTTACTCAGATGACACGTGAATCAATATTGAAATTTAATGTTTATATTAATGTTTTAATTATCATATAGAAATTTATCCAAAAAATGAAAATTTTACAATTTAAAACAATATTTGATGAATATTTATTTGTATAAATATTATGGGCCAATATGTCATATAATTTTTTGTACACACTGTTAGCTGACTGTTAAAAAAATATCTGTTATCGAAATATTGTCTAATATTTAATTAATTCAATTATATCGATGGCCTAACAGTGATATAACGTAACTCGAAAAACCTGATTTTACAGGAGAAAGAAAATACATTATAACTTTTATAATTTATTCTATTACATAGTTTTTTTTAATATTTTTTCATTAAAAAATATCTACCTACACTAACATTATATGTCAATTGAGAACAAAAATTCATAGCTATAATTAGGTTTTTGAGAGATAAGTTTTCTCATGTTGATATTTCCTTATAAATTTTCTTAGTTACGGTTTATCACAGAGAGATAAGTTTTTTCACGTTGATATTTCCATATAAATTTTCTTAGTTACGGTTTATCATATACTTACAGCACAGCAACTGACACTAGTAACACATTAACTTTGTGAGAGATACGTAAAAACGACAATTTTTTTCATGCATATACGTTTTATTAAATTCGCGTCTTTTTAGATAAAATTAAGCCAGAAACAATGTCACTAACATATGATTTAGATGCGGCTTCGCACGGGGATCATTTTGGCATTTAAACCTAAACGACAAATTGTCACTTACGTTATATCACTGTTAGGCCATCGATATATTTGAGATGTAGTAAATAAATACTGAATTTCTTTCTCAATTATAATATTTATTTCAAATACATATTTACAATTTACATTAAAACTACATAATAATTTTTCATCAAGCAAAAATAATTCAAATCACGAAACTATCTTTTTGATAACTTATTTACCAAACAAAACAATGCAAGTTCCTGTGGTTGCAGTTACAGCCATGCATCTCATTGTACCACAACAAGCATCATTTGGATTCCAGCCACTACATGCCTCCTTAACATTCTTACAGGCAAGGATATTAGTTGCAACCAAAGCCAAACACAAAATGACCAAGAAAATGAAACGCATTATTTCCTTGTAGAAGTTTAATTAAATTCTAGTACATATTTGAAATAGATTAACAAAGTTTTAATTAATATTTTAGAAATATAAATTTTTGTATTTTGTTTTTTTAAATATTTTACTTACTGCTTTGCAAATGTTGAAAATATAATTGAAATTTTGAAATGATCCACTATTTTTATATATGAAATTTTGGCTACGAGTAGATGACACATGAATCAATATTGAAATTTAATGTGTATTTAATAAAAAAAATATCTAATCAATATTAATGTTTTAATTATCATAGAAATTTATTTATCATTAAATTAAAAGTTATTTAATTCTGTGTCTTAAATTTCTGTCTAAAATATGGCATTATAAAAATCGAATTGAATTATCTAACTTAGTTTTTATAGTTTAATTTCTTTAAATATAAAATATTTGATTATTTTCCTGAAATTTTGATATGCCACTAAAGATGATCTTTCTATGATACATTCTTCGTACCATTTTCACATAAAGAAGAAGTTTATATTAGAAGATTTTGCGATATAAAATAGAGTAGTAAAGAATTCTTCGGCATTTAAACTAATTAACGAACTGCATTAATCATTTCTTTTCGAAATAAAATATAAACAAAAATTTTTTTTTATAATATTCTATTTATTGCATTTTTATTTTTCATCATAAAATTATTCATTTTTTAATATTTTTAATTTTTTATATTATTTATAATTTTTTTTTTTGCTTTATTTTGTTTGCATATTAATGTAAGTTAAGTTAAAATTTATTTTATATATTAATATTAATATTTAATTGCAAAATATTAAAAAAAATAATTATACTTAAAATTATATACGGCTTTGGTATAATATTACTGCAGGTTTTGCACTCCAAATTCAACCTTTTGCAAACCAAATTCAACTTTTTGCAAATCAAATTCAACTTTTTGCAAATCAAATTCAACTTTTTGCAAATCAAATTCAACCTTTTGCAAATCAAATTCAACCTTTTGCAAATCAAATTCAACCTTTTGCAAAAAACCGAATTAAATGGTTCTATGAAGATTATAAATAATTTTAATTTCAATTAACATCAAATAAATTCAAATTATAAAAATAAATTAATAATTAGAATTTCTTATTTTCTTTGAAATAAATAAATAATTAAGTATAGATAAATCATGATTACAGTGATTCTCCTGCAGCGGCTAATGGCAATTGCATATACATATGTGTATAATAATTATAGCAATTTTCGGGGGTAATAGTTGCCACAGCTTGTTCAATAACTTCTACTAAATTATAAGAATTTACACATTCAACTAATAAATTACGCACATAAAATTTGATTTTAGAAAAAACTCCTTCAATGGGATTCATCATTGGTGAATATGGTGGCAGAAATACAAGAGTAAGTCTTGTTCGCGTCACAAGCTCACGAATTTCCAGACTTTTGTGGAGCCGAACATTGTCTAAAATTAACCACGCTTCTACAATCATGTTCTTCTAAATTTTTAAACTACGAAGGAAATCACAAAAAATATTCGAGTTCACATTAGATCGTGCAATTATATAATGGAATATTATTCCCTGAGTATTTATCGCTGCAATCAGGGATACATTCCGTTCTCTAATACTTGGTACAATTACCCGGGCCGATGTATTGACTGTAGAACGTGCTTTTGTGCTGCGAAGATGGTAATTAAATCCAGATTCATCAATAAATATTATTTTGCTTACTTGGATTATAAATTATCTAATTATTAATTGTTTAACTTAATGTAAAAATTAATTTTTCGAATGTTTTTATAAAAAGTTGAATTTGATTTGCAAAAGGTTGAATTTGATTTGCAAAAGGTTGAATTTGATTTGCAAAATATTCATTTAGATTTAGTTTTATGGGAAGTAATATAATTAGTAATAAAATTTAATGTAGCAGAATTATAAATAATAATAATATATGAGAAAATTCGTAAACTATTTTGAATTACGATTTATATGATAGAATTTAGTGACAACGACAATTTAAAATTTTCGATAATTGTCAAAAGGAAGTATATTAAACCGATGTTTATTTGTTGAGGAGTCCTCTGAAGTACGAATTTTTTACAAATTGAAACAATAATATATTAATAGTTAAACTGTTTCTTAAATAGTTAACTTTATGATATCCATAAGATTTCGAGAATTAGATAGTATCTAAATCGATATAATAAATTTAATATTGTTGGTAGTGATTAAACAAATATCGATTATAATTAGATATTATGAATAGTTCTTTTCTTTTGAAAAATGATTCTCTAAATTATATTGTCTAGCTATTTGTTCTACGGATGAAATATGGCCGTTTTCGTTAACGCAGTATGATCGCAGTACTGCAATGTATTAATTCTTTTTACTTGTATTTTGACTATCGAGACGGTGAAAAGTCGACGAATTTATCTTAACCAATGCTCCTTCCTCTGTCGACTGGTTGCTGTCTCGTTGATTAAACTACCATAAAAACGAATAAAAACATTGCAGTACTGCGATCATACTGCGTTAATGAAAACGGCCTATATTACCTTACATAATAATTATTTTAACATCTGGGTAGTGTTGTTGTAATATAGGCTGTAAAAAACTTTAAAATCGATATTTAATTATACCAAAAAGTAAATATATTTAAATTTTGCTCATCAGTGTATTAAAATATTGCAAAAAAAAAAAAATTACTACTTTTAAAACTTAATTACAATAAAAAATAAAGATAAATGAAAAAATGGAAAATTAAATTATCTCTTTTTTATATATGTAAATACAAATTTAATTATAAATATTAACCTCTAATATATATTTTATTATATATAATTTATTTTAATATTTCTATTAAATATAAAAAGACACAATTTAAAATTAATAACAATACAAATTAATTTTATGTACAAATTTTCACCTCAAAATTTTTTACCATATTTTTTTTAATTAATGAAATATTTATTATTAAAAATTATATTTCATAAAAAATAAATTAATTAAATGTATAATTAATTATTATGTATATATAAAATTTATGGTGTATAATAATTAAATTTAAGTGTTTACCATATTTTGATGGTATGGGTATTGTTATCAGAGGAAGATAAAACTGATGTTAAGTTTACAACTATTTTATTAACAATTATTATTATAAGAAGAAAAGTAAAGAAATGCAATTAAAAAATTGAGAACAATTAATGAAATTTAAACTATAAAATTGTGTTGCCATATTATATCAACATTTCCCCACAACACAATATATCAGAATTAAAAACCCAATAATTTTATGAAATATTTATCTTTTGTTTTCTGTAAATTGTTTGTGAAAATATCTGCGATAATTTCATTAGTTGAAATATATTTTAATTCAACTTCATTATTTTTATAAACTTCACGGACATAATACCAGCGAATATCTATATGTTTGCTTTTTGAATGGTATATGGGATTTTTCACAAGTTGTTGTGCACGTAAATTGTCGCTACACTGTATTAAAAAATTACTACTTTAAATTAAGTCATTTTTATTGCCTACATTGAATACAGTAGATTAAATATCAAGATGTACTATTGCGTTCGGATTAGTAATCGATTATTATTCTGAATGTAGTACTCTATATTACTTCAATTAATGTAGTAGTCTAAGTAAACAATGTAATATTCCATACTAAGTTAGTAATTCGTTACTACTTTGTAAATATAGTGAAATACTATTAAAATATAGCAGCATAAATTAAATATGTATTATTTTCTTTTATACTAATAAATAATTTAATTAATTAAGACAAATTACAATACATACTTTAAAAACATTTCGATAGTGTATATTAAATTGTTTTTAATGTATTGTAATTTATCTTAAATGTTTAAATTATTTATTATACATTTTTTTTTCGTAGGATGGTGAGGAAATCCTTTAGAGACGCTGGAGAAGAGTCCGCACTTCTTCAGGATGTCGGAGTCCATGATGTTGAGATGTTGTTTGGTTACCGACTAAAACCCCACCCTCCTTGTCCCACGATGAATGCCAACTCGAAGTAATACGTGCTGTTGTTTCTTTCCTAATTATGTTGTATCTCGTTCCTAGTTGTTGTGTTGTTGTGCTTGTAGATCTTCTGGATCTTTTAGGTGCTTCAACCTCTTCTTCTTGCGAAGTATTGTCTCAATGAACACAGCTATCGCATTCCATTTGTATTCACTGTCTAGCATGACACTATGATGCTTTCAGGTGTCATGTCCCCAACTGAAGCGACAAGTGCGCTTCTTTCTGTTGTTGCCATCTCGCATTCGAAGAAAGTATGATAGGCCGTGTCCTCTGTTGTCTCGCAGTTTAGACACTGCGGGCTAGCTACTTTTCCTATTTTGTGTAGGTAGGTACGGAAGTACCCATGACCGGACAAGAATAGCTTAATGTAAAAATTAACCTCTCGGTGTTTTCGGTCAACCCAGTCTTGCAGCTGTGGGATCAGTCTAGCCTTCCTCTCTGGTCGCTGGTCCATCGTTCCTGTCATATATCTAGGCTACGCTGTCTTGCTTCTGTAGCTGATTCTTTTCTACTTACTTCTGGAGCTCTTGTGTATATTTGTTTTCTTTCTTGCGCTAGCAAATCGAATTGGATAACGTTCGCGATTACGTTTACCGCAGGGTACGAGACCGACCGATAGAAGCACGCAACACGAAGAGCTCCTCTCCGTTGTACCGCTGCTATGCGCTTTCTACAGTATCCTTTATTTAGTGCGTCTGCCCAAATTTCTACCCCATACAGTAGGATGGACTGCATTGCCGTCATTATCAATCTTCTTTTTGTTTGTGTTGGGCCCCCGATGTTTGCCATAATCCTGCTTAACTGATTTGTGATTGCTGGGCCGCTTTGTTTGTAGCTTCCTCAATTTGTCGCCGATAATTCAGTTTAGAATCTAACATAATTCCAAGATATTTTGTTGCCTCTTTTGTTTGTATAATTTCGAATCCCACTTGCATCGGAATTATCGTTGGAATTCTTTTCTTTGTCAGCAGTACTATTTTAGTTTTGGCTTCTGCTAGTTCTAAACCGTGCGTGTGCATCCAGTTGCTTACTCTTCTCATGACCTGGTTTAGCTTGATCTGTGCTTCTTCTGTTGTTCTCGTTACTATCATAGCTGCTAAATCATCTGCATACCCGATAGCCAGGTATTTAACGGCATTTCTATGCGAAGCAGGCTGTCGTACAGCTCGTTCCATATGTCTGGTCCCAGTATAGAGCCTTGAGCCGCCCCTGCTGTTACCTCTTTTCTTCTTCTTCCGCTATCTGTGTTGTATATCAGGCTGCGATCGCTCAGGTAATCTGCTATCATTCTCAGAAGGTATCCTGATATTTGAAAGTTGTTCTTCAGCGCATCGATCATATCGCTCCATCTTGCTGAGTTGAAAGCATTCTTGACGTCTAGCGTTACGAACATAACGATTTTCCTAGACTAATGTTTACCTGATTCCGCCATCTCTACTTTTTTTACCACTACCTGGATTGCAGCTAGTGTGTCTACATATCTGACAGGTCTTCCTTGTCTAAAACCGAACTGCATATCTGACAGGTCGCCAGCTCTTCTTATTGCATCTTCCATTCTTGGCTTTATTAGTTTCTCGAGTAGTTTTTTTGTTGTATCTAGCATAGTGGTCTGTAAGATGATGCTGAGAGTTGTCCTCCTTTGCATTTATCGATTAAGACCAGACGCGCCACTTTCCATCTTTGGCTTTAAACCCCTTCCTTCAAACACGTATTATACATGTTCAGCATCATTTGTGGGCAAGCAGCTACCACTATTTTAATCGCCTCCGCTGGAATTCCATTAGGCCCCGGTGCCTTTCTGCTTTTCATTGACCTTGCTGCTTCCTCTAGTTCCTTTTGAGTGAACTCTGGAATTTCCTCGTCTACTTCTATCTCACTGCTGTCGTTTCTTTCTTGATGCGTTGGAAAGAGAGTATCAACGATGTTCTGTGCTATTTCTGCTGGCATTTCGTTTGCTGCTGCTGGTGCTCTTATATTTTTCATGACTATCTTGTATTCCTACCCCCAGGGATCGTTGTTGACATCATTGCAGAGCTCTTTCCATCTGTTGTTCTTACTCTTCTTAATAGCGGCTCGTAAGCTTTTCCTGGATGTTTTATGCTCCGCTGATGTAGTTGCTTCTGGTCTATTCCTGGATCTTTGTGCGACTCTGAGTAGGTGCAAGCATTTCCTTCTTAATTCAGCGATTTCTTTTAATTAGTTAGAAAATTTATAAAGAAACAAAATTAATAAAAAAATATTTTTTATGTAATTTTTGAGGTAAATTTAGCTAAAGCGTAAAGGGCTGAAATTTTATCAATGAATACAAAAAATAAAGTCAGCAAATTTGTCATTGAAAAGTCAAGGTATAAAAAACCAAACTATAACAATCAATAAAATAATTAATGAGAAAAATTTCCCATCTTCTGTAGAAAACATAATCTTTTTATATTTAAAAAAATTATATAATTAAATAAGATACCAACTTTCTAAGATTTAAATTATATTTCTTTTCAAATTATTTGAATTTTAAAACTAATGGATCAGTCCTCCCCATTTATAGCTATTTTTCATTATCAATGCATAAACATACTTTTTTTTTAAAATCATCAATATGTAAGTATAGTTAAAAAATAATATTTTTTCGAAGAACTCGCCATTCGATGAATTGATCATTCGATGAATACGTTTTCGATGAACTCGTTTTGGATGAACTTGTTTTCGATGAACTCGTTTTCGATGAGCTCGTTTTCGATGAACTCGACGGGAATCAGTTGAAACCTATCGAAAGCTAGTAATATTAAATGTTTATTACTTAATAAATATAAAAAGCAGTAATATTACATATTATTTGTTTAATATTACTAAAATATTGAATATAAAATATTTTTAACGCAGATTACTATTAGAGTACCGAATTTTCCTATTAAAGTATGTAAATTTTTACTATATTTTAAAAAGTAAAATTAATTTTTTTTTCTAGTGTATGTATAACAATCGGCTTATTTACTAATTTTTCAAAACCCATTTCACCAATTAAATTTTTCAGGTATATTGCTTCTTTACTTGCTAAAGATAGAGCAACATATTCTGCTTCCGTTGAACTCAAAACCACTGATTTTTGTTTCTTAGATTCCCATGTAATGACTGATCCAACGGTGCCGTGACATAAAGCCTTAGGACATAAAGCCTTCATGGCTTTATTTCCAATTCTATTGAGAAATAAAGCCATATCCGCGAAATTTCCACATATGGCTTTATTTCTCAATGTAATGGGAAATAAACCCATATCGTTATATAAAATTTTTGAGAAATAAAGCCATATAGTCAATTCTTTCTAGTTTTTTAAAAATTTAATTTAAATTATATTTCAATTCTAGAAAGTGATAGAAAGTGATTTGCCCTTTTCCAAAAATCTGCAAAACAAAAAATTATATTATTTGTACTACGGAAGTATTTGGAAAATGGTGGTACATAATCACTTTCTTTTGCAGATTTTTGGAAAAGGGCAAATCAAATCAAAGCCCATATTTAAAAAAAAAAATATTTCGTTTTTGAAACTTTGAAAAAATTTAATTAAATAATTGAGAAATAAGGTCATTATGTCGTTTTTTTATCTAGTTAAAGAAGAAGTTTAAGTTGAATTTGTAAAGATTTTGCCATTTATAAGCAATTTTTGTTTTCCTAAATGGTTGGGACGTAAAACCATATGGCTTTATGTCCATAAAAATGAGAAATAAAGCCATACGCGGAAATATCCCGGATAAGGCTTTATGTCCAGTTTTTATTAAAGTCAAAATACCAACACGTACAGAATGGAAAGAAGTTAGCCTATTGAGAGGGATAGACACGGTTACTATTCACTGATGGTTCAAAGATGAACTGTGGTGTTGGTGCAGGTGTATACTCCGACTCATTAAAAATAGATTTATCTTTTAGACTACCCAACAGTGCCAGTGTGTTCCAGGCGGAAATGCTAGCAATCTGGAAAGCCTGTATGCTTGTCAAGAATGACACATCTCCCAAACATAAAGTGGCAATAGTCACAGATAGCCAGGCGGCTATTTTGTCTCTTAACTTTGCCACTGTATCGTCTAAGCTAGTTAGGGCATGCTGCTTCCTCTAGTTCCTTTTGAGTTGAGTGAACTCTGGAATTTCCTCGTCTACTTCTATCTCACTGCTGTCGTTTCTTTCTTGATGCGTTGGAAAGAGAGTATCAACGATGTTCTGTGCTATTTCTGCTGGCATTTCGTTTGCTGCTGCTGGTGCTCTTATATTTTTCATGACTATCTTGTATTCCTACCCCCAGGGATCGTTGTTGACATCATTGCAGAGCTCTTTCCATCTGTTGTTCTTACTCTTCTTAATAGCGGCTCGTAAGCTTTTCCTGGATGTTTTATGCTCCGCTGATGTAGTTGCTGCTTCTGGTCTATTCCTGGATCTTTGTGCGACTCTGAGTAGGTGCAAGCATTTCCTTCTTAATTCAGCGATTTCTTTTAATTAGTTAGAAAATTTATAAAGAAACAAAATTAATAAAAAAATATTTTTTATGTAATTTTTGAGGTAAATTTAGCTAAAGCGTAAAGGGCTGAAATTTTATCAATGAATACAAAAAATAAAGTCAGCAAATTTGTCATTGAAAAGTCAAGGTATAAAAAACCAAACTATAACAATCAATAAAATAATTAATGAGAAAAATTTCCCATCTTCTGTAGAAAACATAATCTCTTTTATATTTACAAAAATTATATACATAATTAAATAAGATACCAACTTTCTAAGATTTAAATTATATTTCTTTTCAAATTATTTGAATTTTAAAACTAATGGATCAGTCCTCCCCATTTATAGCTATTTTTCATTATCAATGCATAAACATACTTTTTTTTTTAAATCATCAATATGTAAGTATAATTAAAAAATAATATTTTTTCGAAGAACTCGCCATTCGATGAATTGATCATTCGATGAATACGTTTTCGATGAACTCGTTTTGGATGAACTTGTTTTCGATGAACTCGTTTTCGATGAGCTCGTTTTCGATGAACTCGACGGGAATCAGTTGAAACCTATCGAAAGCTAGTAATATTAAATGTTTATTACTTAATAAATATAAAAAGAAGTAATATTACATATTATTTGTTTAATATTACTAAAATATTGAATATAAAATATTTTTAACGCAGATTACTATTAGAGTACCGAATTTTCCTATTAAAGTATGTAAATTTTTACTATATTTTAAAAAGTAAAATTAATTTTTTTTTCTAGTGTATGTATAACAATCGGCTTATTTACTAATTTTTCAGAACCCATTTCACCAATTAAATTTTTCAGGTATATTGCTTCTTTACTTGCTAAAGATAGAGCAACATATTCTGCTTCCGTTGAACTCAAAACCACTGATTTTGGTTTCTTAGATTCCCATGTAATGACTGATCCAACGGTGCCGTGACATAAAGCCTTAGGACATAAAGCCTTCATGGCTTTATTTCCAATTCTATTGAGAAATAAAGCCATATCCGCGAAATTTCCACATATGGCTTTATTTCTCAATGTAATGGGAAATAAACCCATATCGTTATATAAAATTTTTGAGAAATAAAGCCATATAGTCAATTCTTTCTAGTTTTTTAAAAATTTAATTTAAATTATATTTCAATTCTAGAAAGTGATAGAAAGTGATTTGCCCTTTTCCAAAAATCTGCAAAACAAAAAATTATATTATTTGTACTACGGAAGTATTTGGAAAATGGTGGTACATAATCACTTTCTTTTGCAGATTTTTGAAAAAGGGCAAATCAAATCAAAGCCCATATTTAAAAAAAAAATATTTCGTTTTTGAAACTTTGAAAAAATGTAATTAAATAATTGAGAAATAAGGTCATTATGTCTTTTTTTTATCTAGTTAAAGAAGAAGTTTAAGTTGAATTTGTAAAGATTTTGCCATTTATAAGCAATTTTTTTTTTCCTAAATGGTTGGAACGTAAAACCATATGGCTTTATGTCCATAAAAATGAGAAATAAAGCCATACGCGGAAATATCCCGGATAAGGCTTTATGTCCAGTTTTTATGGACATAAAGCCATGAAGGCTTTATGTCCTAAGGCTTTATGTCACGGCACCGATCCAACAAGGTAAAAACAAAATAGACACCGTGTGTGAACTGGAAAACAAGACCGACATGTTTGCCAAAGCCATGAAGGCTTCGTTCAATGTGTCGTGCCCCATTAAGCGTAGTAAAAAATCCTTCCCCGTGTGGTGGGATTCGATCCTAACCAATCTGAGAAAAGTGACTAGGAAAGCATATAATGTCTGCTATCAGCAAAATTCTTGGCAACTCTATAAGGACCGTCTTAGAGAATATAAAAAAGCGATTCGTCTGGCCAAAAATAAAACCTGGCAAGACTACTGCGAATCTATCGAAAGCGCAAGAGACTCTGCCAGACTTAGCAAAGTCTTATCAAAAGAGCACACGAATCCCTCATTCCTGAAGTCAGCGGAAGGGGTATGGACGGAAACGTCCTCTGATACGTTGAACACTCACTTTCCCGGATGCACCGTAGATTCACGAGAGGAAACCCAGAGAGGTTTGTCAGAGAACCGGACGCATTCGGCACAATGGGTAAATTCACTTATAACGGAAAAAAGGTTGCCTGGGCAATCAGCAATTTCTCCCCGTATAAATCTGCAGGTCAAGAATGTAATGTTGCAAGAATGTAACGAGCTTGTTACTCCATTTATAACGAAACTGTTTCTGTTTCTATTACGCTTGGTCATATTCCACAGTCGTGGAGGCAAGTTAAGGTTGTTTTCATTCCTAAAGCAGGGAAGAGGGCCCATGACATGGCAAAAGACTTTAGGCCAATTAGTCTCTCATCCTTTATGTTAAAAACCCTAGAGCGTATTCTTGACCTGGAGTTGAGAAACACTCTTGAAAGAAGCCCATTATGCAAATACCAACATGCCTACTGCAAAGGTGAGTCCACCGAAACCGCGCTGAGTGAAGTGGTACAAACCGTGGAACAATCAATACATTATAAGCAGTACACCTTAGCCACCTTCCTCGATATAGAAGGTGCTTTCAATAACGTTCACGTAACAGCTATCCAAGAGTGTCTGGACGATCTAGGTGTTGACGCAGCACTTAGCCAGTGTTGGCGCAGCACTTAGCAAGTGCTGCGTCAACACCTAGATCGTCTGGGTGTAATTCTTGACTCGAAATTGAATTGGAAGCTAAATATAGAAGAGAGAGTAAAAAAGGCATGCCCGGCCTTATACTCCTGTAAAAAGATGCTCGGCAAGAAATGGGGATTAAAACCTTTCATGGTTTTATGGTTGTACACTACCATAGTACGGCCCATTCTTACCTATGCTTCAATAATCTGGTAGCCGGCTCTGGAGAGGGCGTATGTACGTACCATGTTAGGTAGAGTTCAAAGAAGTGTATGCATTTGCATCACAGGGGCGTTAAGATCAACGCCGAGGGATGCTCTGGACGAAATTCTATGCCTTCTCCCGCCTGACCTCCACATTAAATATATATCCTCATGTAGTGCGGTCAGACTCAAAGAAATTGGGTACTGGCGCGAAAAGCCATATGGATACAGCTGCATTCATAGCCGTCTCGCTAAGGATCTGGTACCTTCGTCCACTGATTATATTATCCCCAAGTTGGTGCTTGACAAGAAATTTAAAGTCAAAATACCAACACGTACAGAATGGAAAGAAGTTAGCCTATTGAGAGGGATAGACACGGTTACTATTCACTGATGGTTCAAAGATGAACTGTGGTGTTGGTGCAGGTGTATACTCCGACTCATTAAAAATAGATTTATCTTTTAGACTACCCAACAGTGCCAGTGTGTTCCAGGCGGAAATGCTAGCAATCTGGAAAGCCTGTATGCTTGTCAAGAATGGCACATCTCCCAAACATAAAGTGGCAATAGTCACAGATAGCCAGGCGGCTATTTTGTCTCTTAACTCTGCCACTGTATCGTCTAAGCTAGTTAGGGCATGCTCAGAAGAGCTGGCATACATAAGTAGTCAGTACGATGTCACGTTACTTTCCGGGCCATAGGAACATCGGAGGGAACGAACGGGCTGACGAGCTAGCGCGAAGGGGTCCAACCTAGAAGCATCGCTTGCGGAACAGGTTGGCCCTCCAATCAACACTATAAAGCGGGACATATTCCTTTATTTCCAAAAAATAGCCAATCAAAGATGGAAAAACCTAACCACTTGGGAAACATGGCCGTTATACGCTAAGCACAGAACGAATGAACTCCTAAAACTGTCACGTAAGGACATAGCCAGAACTATAGCTGTGTTCACAAGGCACTGGCCAATTGGTGCACATGCGGTCAGATTAGGAATACCATCCCACCAATTCTGCCGTAGTTGTCTTGACCCAGATGAAAGAGAGACGGTAATTCACTTCGCATGTAAATGCCCAGCGCTGGCCAGGGCCAGATATCGCTCTGGGTCACTATCACCTTAACAATCTTAACGACCTAGCCACGAAGTGGCCCACTGATATGGTTTACTTCCTAAACGCCACAGGCTGGCTCTAACAAACCCTACCTAGCCATAGATCAAAGCCATGGTTTACGAGTGTTGTGGTACCAAAACGGCGCTAACGTGCTAATTGGAGTCTTCTGACAGGTGTCGGGAGGCTCGCCACTTCTACCAACCAACCAACCAAAAACAAAATCCTGAATAAGATTTTTTGTCAACAGGATTACTAGCCCAATCAGCATCAACATAGCAATAAACAATTTGTAGTTCGCCGTTTTGCGAAGTTAACGTAATAAGTGTTTCGCTGCAGCAAGGTGTTCGACATTTGGTACTACATTCAATTGACTCAGTTTGCAAACTGAATGTACTGATCTGATCTTGATGAAATTGAAATATATTATAACGATCCAATCAATGATTGATAATCCGTTGTATTCACTTTTTTACAACCTGGATTATTTGACACCAGATTTTGACCTGGATCCAATGGTGTACAAGTTTCACGACAATTAAATCTATATCGTGCTGGACAAGCAATTCATTAATCTGGCAGATTTTTATGTCACCAGAATTATTTTCTAGTTCAATTTGTAAACCCAAAAAATACGAAGCTTTTTGTATATCGACAATATAAAATTCATCTTTTATTTTTTCTTTTATTTTCATTAAGTCTTGTTCCTCCGAAGAAGCTAAAAGTAAAAGCCAGTATGCAGATAAGAGCGTAGTGAAATTTTCATACAAATTTGACATCGTGAAATCAGAAGTGAAAATTTCGCTTCTAATTTCGCTATGTTGGTACGCAGTTCATCGTGAAATCAGAAACGAGTCATCAACATAAACTGTTATAATATTAAAATTACCATTTTTATTCATTGTATAAACACATGAATCACTAATACATTGATTAAAACCAATGTTTTTTAATACACCATCTAGCTTTTCATTCCACTTACGGCCAGAATGTTTTAATCCATATAGCGCCTTTTTCAATTTACATACTTTTTGTGGATGTAGTGGATCAACAAATTCTTCTGGTTGATACATATAAACTGTTTCATTTAACTCGCCATGTAGATAAGCTGAAACAACGTCCAAATGATGTAAATACAAATTATATGCAACGCAAATTGCCAATAATAATCTTATGGTTGAATACCAAGCAACAGGAGAAAATGTTTCGTTATAATTAATACCAAATTTTTTGCTACATCCTTTGGCAACTAAACGACTTTTATAACTTTCAATAGAACCTTTTGCATTGCGTTTGATATGAAACACCCACTTACAGCCAATAGCACTACTTTCTGGTGGTAAATCAACAAGCTCCCAAGTTTCATTAGACATTAATGAATTATATTCTTCTGTCATTGAACTACGCCATTTTTCAGCATCTGGTCTAGATAAGGCTTCGTTAACAGATACAGGATCAACTGATATGTCCCTGAACTAACCAAGAGCATGGATAACATTGTAGCCTTTTCGTGGTTTACCTCGAAATCCAGTTCTTATTATTCTAGGTCGGCCAGGACCAAAATGCATTTGTTGTTCAGCATCATTTTCCACAACTTCATCATTCTCAGTTTGATCATTATTTTCATCTTATATATTGATTAAAGGCTCAGTATCTATAATTAAGGATTCATAATTATTGTTATTTGTTTCAAAGTTATTTAAATATTTATTTTCCATAAAAACAACATCACGGCTTTTTACAATAATCTTTGTTTCAGGATCCATCAAACTGTACGCTTTCGATTCAGTAGAATATCCTACCATAATATATTCCTTAGCTTTGGCTCAAATTTTGAACGTCCTGGTTTTTTATTTAACATAATAGCTTTTGAACCAAAAATTTTAAGGTGGCCAACACTTGCTTTTTTATCATACCAAGCTTCATATGGTGTAATATTTTTCAATAATTTCGTTGGTGATATGTTTTTCAAATAAACCGCCGTATTAATGGCCTCTGCCCACAACGACTCACCACATCCAGAATCAATTAATAAACACCTTGTAATATCAACCAATGTTCTGTTGGCCTGTTCAGCAACTCCATTTTGTTGCGGGGTATATGGGACATTTAACTGATTTTGAATACCATTTTCTTTTAAAAAATCGGAAAATGTACCACCTATATATTCTCCACCAGTGTTCTTAAAATCTTTATTTTTCTTGAAGTTTCGCACTCTACTTGAGCTTTAAAATCTTTAAAAGCGTTAAATGCTTTTACTTTTAATAAATTTAACCGAAATTTTTCTAGATTTGTCATCAATAAAAGTTAGGAGTATAAAATATTTAGATCCACCAAGCGATGGTACACGCATTGGCCCATATATATCCGAATGAATCAAATCCAATATGTTTTCACTGAAAATATCAGAATGTTTATTAAATGGTTTAATACATATTTTACCTTTTAAAAACGTCGAACAATAAATTGATTTTGAAATTGTATCAAAATTCATATTTCTGACCATTTCATTTCTTCTTAAATCATTTTAAGTGCACAATGTCATTCAAATGGCCAAATCGTTGGTGCCATTTAAAAAATTTATTATTTTTGTTCATAGTCAAAAAAGCTGTGTTGAAATTTCCATTTAAAATAAATAAATTTTGATGCTTTTTCGCAGTTAAATAAATATTTCCATTAATATCTTTTATTACAGCATTATCACCTTTAAATTCGGCAATATGATTATTTTCGGTTGCTTTACTAATCGAAATAAACTTTTCTTTTAATTCAGGTACAAATAAAGTATTTTTCAAGTAAATTTCTTTACTTTCAATATTTATCAAAACTGTACCAATACCGGATTGCATTTGTAAAATTATTAGCAGCTAGGATAATTTTTTCATCATGATGTTTTAAGTCAATAATTTTTTTTTATTACAACATAGATGAGCTGTTGCACCACTGTCTAAACACAAAACGCTTTTAGATAAGTTTTCGTTTGTACCCCCACAAAAAAATGAAAAAGAAGTAGTCTGTGTTGATTTAGAACTATCTACTTTTGGCATCTTTTCAGGGCAATATTTTGCAAAATGGCCAAGCTTATGACAGACAAAGCATTTAAATTGTTTCTTTTTATTATCAGTTTTCAATTTGTATTTTGCTTGGATATGAAAGCTTATGACAGACAAGCATTTAAATTGTTACTTTTTATTATCAGTTTTCAGTTTGTATTTTGCTTGGACAGGTTCATTTTTACTTTCCGGTCATATCATTGTTTCAACGAGTATCCTCTTCAAGTAATTTTACTCTAAATGTTGTTATGTCAGGTAAATTTTCTCTAGCTTCAATTGCTACCACAAAATTTTCAAAACTTTTCGGTAAATTTGATAATAAAATTATAACCATATTTCTTCTGGTATTATAATTTCAATTGTATTTAATTTCTCTACAATACCATAAAACATATTTAAATACTCAGTCATTGATTGACCTTCAACCAATTTCGTATTTAACATTTGTTTAAACAAAAGAACTTTTGTCGCAGGACCACGTGGCTGATGGATTGCTTCCAACTTTTTCCACGTTTCATGTGCTGATCCGCAATATTTTACGTGAATTACCTAAAAAAAAAAAAATTATTTAAAAATAGTCTGGGCCCATAACCTTTGTTATCAGAGTAAGAAAAAACTTATGTTAAGTTTACGACTATTTTATTAACAATGATTATTATAAAAAAAAAAAATTAAAAAAATGCAATTACAACATTGAGAACAATTAATTAAATTTAAACTATAAAATTGTGTTGCCATATTATATCAACAGATATAAATTATATGTTAATGATGGCAAATTAAATGGTATAAAATGACCTAAAACATTATTTATATTAATAATATGACATTCTTCATCATTTATATCTTTCTTAATATTATAAAATTCTTTAATACAATAAATTCCACCCATTAAATTAACATCAATTAGAATTCTTTACTACAATAAATTCCACCCATTAAGTAACATCAATTAATTCGTTTAATTCAGATTTATTATCTGATGTTAAAATTCCAGTATATTTTAATAGTCCAGTATTATTAATTAATATATTGGTTTTATGAAATTTCTCTGCAATTAATTTAAATGTTAATTTAATAGAATCTAATGATGAAATATCACATTTATGTGGATGAAATTTATCTTGAAAATTAACATTTAATTTAAGAAATTCTTCCATTTTTTCGATATGTCTTGCTAAACCAATTACAATAACACCAGATTTAATTAAATTGGTTACAACAGATAAACCAATTCCTGAACTTACACCAGTTACAATAGCAATTTTACCACTTAAACGATTCATTTTCTTTTTATTGCTATCCCAATATATTTAGGGCTTTTTTTTAAAAAAAAATCCCTTATGTTAACGCTGTTCTGTCCGTCCGTCTGACCGATGTAAAAAATAACACCCAGTTATTTCATATAGTTACTGTGCACGGAAGTTTATGATAGATCCACCAATGGAAAGCTTTATTTATTGAGAACCAGATGTAATTGATAGAATTTTAAAATTCGGACGGTAGGCGACGGTATTCTCATTTTGCCAAAACATCTTTTTCCGAATAAAAATGTAATTTTATATAGTAAATGTGCACCAAAAATAAAGTTTGACCACTCGTTGGAAAGGTATTTAAGAGTAGAACACTATTCCAGTAACCGTATTTCAAATTTCTACCGATAGAGCCGTTGAATACTAAGATATATAAAATATTAATTTTTAAAATGCGATTTCCAATAGTCAATAAACCCCAAAAATTAGGTTTAATGTCGCATATGAAAGGTAGTAAGTAGTAGTATATAATCACAGTTGTTATAATTTTAATTTCTGCCTAATTGATTTATATCGAAATATTTTAATTGATTTATATCGAAATATTTTAGTACTTAAATAATGAATTTCTTTCTCAATTATATTATTTATCAGAGAGAGAGAGACGATCAAATATTATAGTAACCGGAATTAAAGGCAATACAATAAACGAAATTCGTAATTCATTTGAACAAGTATGTAAACAAACTTTAAAAACTGAAATTAAAATTGGTTATGTAAATAAAATCAACAATAATAGCTGAGTTTTTTTATTCCTACTCTGTACTACTCGACATAAAAGGAATAAAAAAACGATGTAGTGCAAGGGGAAAATATGATTTAGAATTGATTGAAAAAAATTTGCCCACTTTGTAGATATTTTTTAAAAATCAAATTTTCAATATTCAAATATACGAAATGTAGTATCTTCTTGTCAAATTTATAGTTGCCATATTAAAATTTAATAATTTCCCTTTTACTCTACTGGATTGTACTGGATAATTATGTAGAGTAGCTACAACAACAACAATACAGATACTCTACTCGTATAGTACAGAGTAGGAATAAAAAAACACAGCTAATGGAATGAAATATGTGATGGAACTGTCATCCACAGCTGATGTTTACAATTTATTGCAAAAGAGCAAATTGTTGAGGGGTACAAATATTTTTATACAAAGAGATTACACAAATGAAGAACGAAAAAATGCATATATTGCAAGGCGTTTGCGAAATATTGTTTTAAATAAAGAAAAAAATGTAAAGATTTATGGAACTATTGTTTATATGGGTGATAAACGTTTTAAAATGTTAGCTAATAACACACTCATGGCGGCAACTGATGAAGACAGCAATTATTTAAAAAATTTATTGAGAGAAACTGATGAAGAAAATAATATCATGTAGTTGTAACTGTCAACAAAACTAATGCGTGGCTAGATCAGGCTAGATCATAGGAAAAAACTGTCTGTCAGGTATTGTCATATAATAAACACGGTCTTGCTAATAAATTATGTTTTTCCGATTTTTATAAATTTTTAAATACTTTTGGTATTATTTTTTTATTTGAAACATGGTTAATAAATGATAAAATGAATTTATATTTGTGTAATTTTCATAAATTTGAATTAATGTATATAGGTGCTACAAATCAGCATAATAAAGGTAGAGCTAGTGGTGGTTGTATATTTGGTTTTAAAAAAAGTATGAAATTGAAATATGGTTTGAAATTTGAGATAATTGAGGAAAATATTGCCATACGTTGTAGATTGGACAAGCAGTTATTTGATGAGCAAATATTTAAAGAAAATGCATTTTTAACAATTGAAAGAAAATCGCAAGACGATGTGTGTGATAGTAATGGAATCTTTTATTAGATTTACTAAATGATGTTGGATGTGCAATAATAAATGGAAGATCAAAAGGTGATATAGAAGGAACGATGACCTTTGTTGGAAACATGGGAACGTCGGTTATCGATTATTGTTGTAGTACATTGAGTGCGTTAAATGGATTGAAGATTTTAAAGTAATTTGTAAACAATATTCAGATCATTTGCCATTAAAATTAACATTAAAAAATACTGCTGAAATATCTACAATTGAAAAATTAAACATATTACCAAAGCTTAAGTGGAAAACAGGATATGCAGATAACTACTGCAATAGCTTAAAAAGTTCACTTGGTTTAAGTAGATATGAAAATACTGATATTGAGCAGAAAGTCCATATACTAAAAGAGGCAATTTATGCTGCAGCTGGAGAACAAAATAACAGCTGTTATTCAATTTAGTTGCAAAAATAAATGGTTTAATTTTCAGTACAACAATGCTAGAAAAGACATGTTTATGAAGCTGAATTTATGTAGAAAATATCACAATATCAATATTTTTAGAGAAAATTATGTTCAAAGTAAGAAACGTTACAAAAAACTTTGTGATGAAAAAAGAAAAGAATCAAAATTTAAAAATAGAAAAATTAAATAATGTAAAAGATTCACAAAATTGGTGGAAGTTAGCTAATGAAATAAGAAATTTCCATAGGAGGAAATATCTCTCTCGTAGATTTTACTGAATACTATAAACAGCTGTTATCATCTGCTGTCTCATTATTACCATTACCAATTAGTGAAAATCGTGAAATAGGTATAAGAAAAATGGATATGCAGATAGAACTAAATGAAATTAAAAACGTATTAAAACAAGTGAAGGATGGTAAAGCACCAGGCTTGGATCGTACCATATGAATTCTATAAGTATGCATCCGACGAATTCCTAGTAGAAATTACATATTTTTTTAACTACATATTTGAACACGAAGCTATAGCAGAATCATTCAAAAGATCTATAATTTTGCCATTATTCAAAAAAGGTGATATTAATAACGTTAATAATTACAGAGGTTTATCGTTCCAAGATACATTATGCAAAATACTGAATATAATTAATGAATGGATAGTGAATAATCATATTTTACATGAAAGTCAAGTAGGTTTTAGAAAAGGTTACTCTACAGTAGATAATATTTTTGCTTTAAGTTCAATGGGTCAATTGCAATTTGCAAAAAAGAAAAAATTATATGTATTTTTTGTAGATTTAAAAGCAGCGTTCGATACTATAAATAGAGACTGTTTGTTTTACAAATTACAACAACAAGGAATGTCGTCAAAAATGATAAGAATTTTAAAAGAATTCTACGAAAATACAAAAAGTGCTGTTTGGAATGGTGAACAAATTTCAGAATTGTTTGAAGTTAAATATGGTGTAAAACAAGGATGTTTACTTAGCTCTGCAAATAAAGAACTTTATAATAAAATTGCTAATGTATGCTGACGATTTATTTTTACTCGCAGAAAATGAAAAAGATAATTTCGCTGGAACCTTATTGTTAACTTAGAAAAATCTAAAATTCTTGTTTTTCGTAGAGGTGCTCGAGTACCAAGAGATGAAAAGTGGTACTATATGGATAAACAAATCGAAACAGTTAATCAATATAAATATTTAGGGGTAACTTTTACATATAATATGTCTTTTAACAAGCATTTGGATGAAAAACTGGAAGCTACCAAAAATGCTGTAAATTCTACGTGGTCGAGTTTTATAAAAAATAAAAATATAGTGCCGTCAAAAATATTTAAGATATTTCAAGTGGCTTGTCAATCTATTTTATGTTATGCAGGACAAGTGTGGGGTTTCAACGGGTTTTCACAAGTTGAAAAATCGCAAAAGTATTTTTTAAAGCAAATTTTTCATTTCCCTGACAATACTCCAAACTATACGTTGTATCTAGAAACAGGATTACATCGCTTACATCTATATACACTGAAGTTACATTTTAATTATATTAATAGAATAATGACGTATTCTGATCATCGTTATCCGAAGCTACTAGCGCAAGAAATAATAGACAAAAATTGTATTGGGCGAAAGAATGGAAGCTGTTATTTGATAAAATAAAGATAGATTTTTCATTTAATAATGTTGAAAATTGGAAAGTTTTGCAAATCGAAGCTTTCAACCAATTAGCACAAGAACATTGGAAAGATAATATAGAAAATGCAAAACAATCATAATTCAACGACGAATATTGTAATTTACAGTACCATGATGATCCAAATTATTTTAATGATAATAATTCAATTCAAATGATTGAATTAATATTCAAAGCTAGATGTGGATTTTTAGATATAAACGCCAGAGCTTTTAAAGCAAATACTACAGGTATCTGTACCATATGCAATTCGGATAAAGCAGAAAACACTTTTCACTTTATATCGGAATGTCCAATCTTCAAGCCATATCGCTTTTTATACTTTGGAAAACCACAACTAACATAATGATGAATTTATTTTCATACTTAATGGAAGAAACAATTATTAACAATTAAAGCACTCAATAAAGTATAGAACATTTTTAAGTAAAGAATTTAATTAACATTACAAATAAATGCTAACTTAGTTTTGAATTCATTTGAATTATACATTATTTAAAGCTATTAGCTGTGTTTTTTTCAAACGGGTCTGGTTCAAGGTTTTGAAAGGTTTGCATGGCGGTGCAAACAAAATTAGAGAAATAATCTTTTTAGTGATTTATTTTTTAAAAATTACTGTAAAAATATAAAAAAATTTAAAAATATATGTTGCTAAGATGTTATTAGCTTTTTTTATAGCTATTCCTATATACGAATAAAAAAAATTATCATATCTACATAGAATTAAAATGATGACAAACCGGTCCCACCTGTTCAAATTTATGAAACCCGAATAAATGATCCTTATCGTTTTTTTCAAACCTTGACCCTGACCCGTTTGAAAAAAACACAGCTATTATTATTATTAGCTGTGTTTTTTTAAGTCGGGTCAGGATCAAGGTATCATTTTTTATATAGAAACAACAACAACATAACCCAGATATTTATCTGGATCAGCAAAATGAGACCCAAATAGACTTTTATATGGAAATTTACAAACAGATGGCGGTACAAACAAAATTAGAGAAAAAATCTTTTTTTAGTGATTTATTTTTTTAAAAATACTGTAAAAATATAAAAAAAATTAAAAATATATGTTGCTAAGATGTTATTAGGCTTTTTTAAAACTATTCATATATACGAATAAAAAAAATTATCATATCTACATAAAATTTAAATTATGACAAACCGGTCCCACCTGTTCTAATTTATGAAACCCGAATATATGATCCTAATACCCGGGACACACCAAAACTTTTATAGTGACACACCAAAAATGGAACGCAATTTTGTTTTCGAATGTCAAATTATGAAAATTATTTATTTAAACAACTCTACGTAAAAACCAAAAAAATTAAAAATAGTAATTATTTGTTTTTAATGTCAAATTTTGATTTAATTATATTAAAAATTATTTAATAAAATATAATTTTAAATTTTTTTAAAAAATCGATTTTTTTTTTATTTTTCACAAAAATGGCTACTGTTGTATGGAAACTTAGCTATGAGCTCTACCTAAACACCGGCGTACGGCGTATGGCGTATATACGTCGATACGCTGATACGCCAGCGTATCCCGAAATAAAATGCCACATTTAATATACATTAAAATTTTTTTGATAAATTTCAAAAATCAAATTAAAAATTTTTATACGCCCGTCAAAATTGGAAATTCCAATTCTCGGCGTACGTACGTCGCGTATTTCGGGTGCTCCAATACAAAATGTATGTACCAATATCGATTTTGACAGACGCCATACGCCGTACGCCGGTGTTTAGGAAGAGCTCTATGCCTACTTCAAAAATACATATCTTCTATTTTGTCATAGATGGCGCTAAAATATATTTTCGTGAAAACCTTAAAAATTTGTAGGTTTCGTGTTTTCAATTTATTCCTGAAAACTGTACTCAAACCTTATGAATTTCCATTTTTGAACTTTGAAAACACGAAATCGGAGTTTTCGGTCCGGTGTGTCCCGGGTATTATTGTTTTTTTCAAACCTTGACTCTGACCCGTTTGAAAAAAACACAGCTATTATTATTAATATTTATTTCAAATACATATTAATTTACAATTTACATAAATGAAAAGTAGGTATATAATAATTTTTTTCTTCGTCAACGAAAAATAAGTAATTAAATTCACAAAATTATTTTTAATAATTAGCATTTATATTAATCTTATCCTTTAACGCATTTTCCTAAATAATCTTTATTATTGCATATATTTGTACCACAACAACCTTGTTTTAGAATAGAAACATCACATTCTTCACCTATATTCCGACAGGCAAGGACATTAGTTGCAAAGTTGCAACCAAAGCCAAACACAAACTGACCAAGAAAATGAAACGCATTATTTCCTTTTAGTAGTTTAATTAAATTCTAATATTTGAAATAGATTAACAAAGTTGTAATTAATATTTTAGAAATATAAATTTTTGAATTTTTTTTTTTAAATATTTGACTTACTGCTTTGTTGAAAATGTTGAAAATATAATTGAAATTTTAAAATGATCCACTCTTTTTATATATGGAATTTTTGTAGATGAGAACTGAATCAATATTGAAATTTAATGTTTATTTAATGCGAAAAAACATTGAATATTAATGTTTTAATTATCATAGAAATTTATCCAAAAAACAAAAAATTAACCATTTAAAAATATTGATAAATATTTATTTGTATATTTCAAACATTGATGAATTTTATTTGTATATATTTCTATAAATATTATGTGGCCAATATGTTATATAATTTTTTATACACACTGTTATTAACTGACTGTTAAAAAAATAATATTTGTTATAGAAATATTGTCTATTATTTCATTAATTCAAATATATATGTGAGATGTCGATGTATATAATATTTATTTCCAATACATATTTTTTACCTAAATGAAAAGTACATAATAATTTTTTTCTTCGCCAAGGAAAAATCATTAAAATCACGAAACTATATTTTTGATAACTTATATATTATTTTTTTTTTTGTAACGTCCTTCCAAAGCAAAATCCAAATCTGCATTTCATTCGACCACAACATTTTTCAGTTTCAATAGATTCATTACATGCTGCACGAAACCGCTTACAGGCAAGGACATTAGTTGCAACCAAAGCCAAACACAAAATGACGAAGAAAATGAAACGCATTATTTCCTTTAAGTAGTTTAATTAAATTCTAGTACATATTTGAAATAGATTAACAAAGTTTTAATTAATATTTTAGAAATATAAAATTTTGTATTTTGTTTTTTAAATATTTTACTTACTGCTTTGAAAATGTTGAAAATATAATTGAAATTTTGAAATGATCCACTGTTTTTATATATGAAATTTTGGCTACGAGTAGATGACACGTGAATCAATATTGAAATTTAATGTTTATTTAATAAAAAAAATATTTAATCAATATTAATGTTTTAATTATCATAGAAATTTATTTATCATTAAATTTAAAGTTATTTAATTAAACAAAAAAATAGCGCGCAGCCGAACTACTGATCAGTAGTTTTATAATCATGGGCTTTTTTTAAATAATCTACTGTAAATGCATATTTTGAGTATTATGTTGCACCCTCTAGGTGCAGAAACTAAAATTATAACAACTGTGATTTTATACTACTACTTAATACCTTTCATATGCGATATTACACCTAATTTTTGGGGTTTATTGACTATTGGAAATCGCATTTTAAAAATTAATATTTTATATATTTTAGTATTCAGCGCCTCTATCGGTAGAAATTTGAAATACGTTTACTGGCATCGTGTTCTACTTTTAATTACCTTTGCAATGAATAGTCACACTTTATTTTTGGTGCACATTTACTATATTAAATTACAAATGTGAATAGCGCCGTCTACCGGCCGAATTTTAAAATTATATCAATTACATCTGATTCTCAATAAATCAAGCTTTCTATTGGTGGGTCTATCATGAACTTGTGTGTACAGTAACTATGTGAAATAACTGTGAAATAAGTTTTCCAAAACATCTTTTTCCGAAAGAAATAAGTTTTCCAAAACATCTTTTTCCGAATAAAAATGTAATTTTATATAGTAAATGTGCACCAAAAATTAAGTTTGACTACTCGTTGGAAAGGTATTTGAGAGTAGAATACGATGCCGTTAATTGTATTTCCAATTTCTACCGCTAGAGGCGCAAAATACTAAAATATGGAAAAAGAGTTTTTAAAATTTGTTTTCCAATTGTGAATAAGTTCTAAAAAATAGGTTTAATGTCGCATCTGAAATTTAGTAAGTAGTGCGGCTAGAGGGTGTAACATGTAACATATACTCAAAAGATGCAATTACAGTAGATCATTTAAAAAAAGCCCATAATTATAAAACTACTGATCAGTAGTTCGGCTGCGCGGCATTTTTTTTATATTATTTATAATTTTTTTTTCCTTTATTTTGTTTGTTTATAATGTTTTTTTTGTTTGTATATTAATGTAAGTTAAGTTAAAATTTATTGTATATATTATTATAATAATATTTAATTGCAAAATGTTCAAAAAATATAGATACTTATGTATGATATAACTACAATTTTTCAATATTTAAATATATATATTTATAATATAATTTAAAATATATATATATTTATAATATAATGATTTTAATATAATATACTTATTACACTGATGACCAAAAATGTAATATAATTAAATATTCATTTAGATTTAGTTTTATGGGAATTAATATAATTAGTAATAAAATTTAATGTAGCAGAATTATAAATAATAATAATATGTGAGAAAATTCGGAAACTGTTTTGAATTACGATTTATATGATGAATTTAGTGACAACGACAATTTAAAATTTTCGATAATTGTCAAAAGGAAGTATACATATTAAACCGATGTTTATTTGTTCAGGAGTCCTCTGAAGTACGATTTTTTTACAAATGGAAACAATAATATATTAATAGTTAAACTGTTTCTTAAATAGTTAACTTTATGATATCCATATAAGATTTCGAGAATTAGATAGTATCTAAATCGATATAATAAATTTAATATTGTTGGTAGTGATTAAACAAATATCGATTTTAATTAGATATTATGAATAGTTTTTTTCTTTTGAAAAATGATTCTCTGAATTATATTGTCTAGCTATTTGTTCTACGGATGAAATATGGCCGTTTTCGTTAACGCAGTATGATCGCAGTACTGCAATGTATTAATTCTTTTTACTTGTATTTTGACTATCGAGACAGTGAAAAGTCGACAAATTTATCTTAACCAATGCTCCTTCTTCTGTCGACTGGTTGCTGTCTCGTTGATTAAACTACCATAAAAACGATTAAAAACATTGCAGTACTGCGATCATATTGCGTTAATGAAAACGGCCTATATTACCTTACATAATAATTATTTTAACATCTTGGTAGTGTTGTTGTAATATAGGCTGTAACAAACTTTAAAATCGATATTTAATTATACCAAAAACTAAATATATTTAAATTTTGCTCATCAGTGTATTAAAATATTGCAAAAAAAAAAAAATTACTACTTTTAAAACTTAATTACAATAAAAAAAAATGCCGCGCAGCCCAACTACTGATCAGTAGTTTTATAATCATGGGCTTTTTTTAAATTATCTACTGTAAATGAATATTTTGAGTATTATGTTTCACCCTCTAGTGGCAGAAACTAAAATTATAATAACTGTGATTTTATACTACCTTTCATATGCGATATTAAACCTAATTTTTGGGGTTTATTGACTATTGGAAATCGCATTTTAAAATTTAATATTTTATATATTTTAGTATTCAGCGCCTCTATCGGTAGAAATTTGAAATACGGTTACTGGCATCGTGTTCTACTTTTAATTACCTTTCCAACGAATAGTCACACTTTATTTTCGGTGCACATTTACCAGATTAAATTACAAGTTTTTACTTGTATTTTACTACCCTCTACTGGGAAAAAATCAGACTATGGGATTATCTGATTTGTTTTATTAGCTTTTCTGCGCATTTTTGGTAAAGATTAACCAAGTTAAATCTCATTTTTAAAAAACATTATAATTATATGTGACACCTTATATAAAATAAAACATATCAGACATTTCTATAGTCTGATTTTGTGCCGCTAGAGGGCAGTAATTACAAGTAAAAACTTGTAATTTAATATAGTAAATGTGTACCAAAAATGAAGTGTGACTACTCGTTGGAAAGGTAGTTAAGAGTAGAATACGATGCCATTAACTGTATTTCCAATTTCCACCGCTAGAAGCGCCGAATACTAAAATCGTGTTTTCTAATTGTGAATAAGCTCCAAAAATTTGGTTTAATGTCGCATATGAAAGGTAGTAAGTAGTAGTATAAAATCACAGTTATAATTTTCATTTCCGCGGATAGAGGGTGCAACATATACTCCGAATATGCATTTAGAGTAGTTGAATTTTAAAAAAGCCTGTAATTATAAAACTACTGATCAGTAGTTAGGCTGTGCGATATGTTTTATATATGTAAATACAAATTTAATTATAAATATTAACCTCTAATATATATTTTACATTATATGTATAAGTTTTCTTAATATTTCTATTAAATATAAAAAAGACACAATTTAAAATTAATAACAATAAAAATTAATTTTATGTACAAATTTTCACCTAAATAATTTTTTACCATATATTTTTTAATTAATGAAATATTTATTATTAAAAATTATATTTCATAAAAAAAATTAATTAAATGTGTAATTAATTATTATGTATATATAAAATTTATGGTGTATAATAATTAAATTTAAGTGTTTATATAAGTTTTTTTGTTTTAGTTTTTTTTATAATTTTTTTAAAGCATATTTTAATATTTTCGGTTTACATTTATTATTTACAAAAAAATAATAATAATTATAATTTAATTTTTATTAAAATTTTTGTGCTTAATTTAAGAACTTTTTGAAATTAATTAATTTTGAAAAAAAAAAAATAGTGATATATTAACGATAAACATGAATTTTAATATGCTTATATGTTTAGCCGTTTTGTTGTTAAATGAATTGAATTAAAACATATTGTAAATAATTTAAAATTATTTATATAATTTTGATAAAACATTTTTGTTTTTAGATATCATGAAATTATTATAGTGCGAATTATAAATGCAAAAAAAAAATTTATTTTTAATAAAATTTTGTATATTTCGTTAATTTTAATATTCTTTTAAAAAAAAGTTAAGATGTTTTTATCTTATTTAGGAATTTTCCTTAATATTTGTTACATACTACAATTTAGTACTTAATATATTTATTTGTTATATTTAACCAGCGAGTAATTTATTTTCAAAAGTATATTTTTTGGTGCATAATTAAAATGCCGATCACGTATCACGTATACACACGAAATGACTGATCGACGATATACGACGCTATTGGTGGCAGTATTGGAAGAAAACAATTATAAGAGCACTTTCCTGGATTCGGCCCCCACTTCGAGCTCTAAAAAAAGTAATATCATGTTTGGGTCCATAACTTTTCAAGGGGTCCACGGAACAAACTAGTTTTGATTTTGTTGGATAGGTAATATAGGCCCTTAACACAAGCTATAAAGAGTTTTCGTATCTTTAATTTTTTTTAAAAAAATTTACTCTAAAACCCGATTTTATGGAAAAAATTTACACTCAAAATATCGTTTTTATAGAAGCACTTCCACATGACGTATATATACGTCAAACCCGCTTAACCGGTTAATTGTTATATTTACAATTTAGTATTAATAATATGCTTTCAATTTACGATTTCGTATATAAATTTCATTTTTATATTTATGTAAATGTTATTTTTTTTTCATTTATAGTTTGCTGGTATAACAAAATTTTAAAATTTGATAAAAATCCTTTATTAAAATAATTTAAATTTAAAATAATTAGGATTTCCATGAATTAATGTGTTGGTTTAATTATATATTTGTTGTCATATATTTGTGGCGGTGATTATAAACCAATCACTTATAATTATAGAAACAAAAGAAATATTACATGAACCGTGCATTTATATAAAATTTTAGTTGTTTTTCACCTTGAAGAAGCATATTTAGCTCATTTAAATGAGTTGTCAAGTCTACTATAAATGCCATATCTGTAAGCCAGCTTTCATCACCTAGCTCTTGTACAGATTTTGTTTTTGATTCCATAAACGACTTGATTTCATTTCGCAAATCATAAAATCTTTTCAACATTTTACCTCGACTTAACCATCTTACTTCCGAAAAATAAATAATGTCCCCATAATCAGCATCAAGAAGTCTTAGAAATTCTTGGAATTGGCGATGATTCAATCCTTTGGCCCGTATGAAATTTACAATCTTAATTACAATATGCATAACGTTATCCATCTTTAAAGCCTTTGCGCATAAATTTTCTTGGTGAACAACGTAGTGATATTTCATCATACGTAAATTTTGGGACGCAATTGCATCGTCTTCTATTAATTTTACCAGTCCATCTCTTTTACCTATCATGGCCGGTGCACCATCTGTAGCTATACCAGATATGTTGACAGTGGACAAAGAAAATCACTGCAACGTTTTTTTCACAGCTTCATATAAATCTCTTGATTTAGTTGTGTCTTTTAATGGCACTAAGGAAGCCATTTCTTCAGTGATATTATATTCGGCATTAATACCTCTAATAAAAATTGCCAATTGAGCAGTATTAGTAGCATCAGTACTTTCATCTATAGCCAAAGCATAAAATTTAAAATTAGCAGCTCTACTCTCCAAATCTTCTTCAATAGATATTCCTATTTCGTCAATTCGCCTGGCTATAGTCTGGTGGCACAAACTGATTTTAGAAAAATCTGCTTTCTTGTCAGGACAAATTATATCTGCCACACTTTCCATACATTGTTTAATAAAATCACCATCGGAATAAGGTTTTGAATTTTTTGCTATCAGGTTTGCGACCACATAACTAGATTTTACAATAGAATCAGTTTGAGTAGTTATTTTTCTAAAATAACTTTGTTGAGATGATAAACTTTTTTTCAGTTCAGCTAGTTTGTCTTTACGACATAATTCTTGGTACGCACTATATTTTGCAGCATCTTTTTGCGTGTAATGTCTTTTCAAATTATAGTCTTTAAAAACTGTCACAAATTCCCTACAAATTAAGCACATTGCCTTACTATTTTCCTCGACAAAAAAGTAGTCATCAGTCCACTTATCGTTGAACAAAAAGAGGGTGTTCAATTAAGTAAGGTTTTTTGAGTCGCAATTTCATAAAGTTTGTAAGTCTTTTTTACACGGTGCATAGGCACCGTGTAGAAAAAGTCCATATATTAATTTCTCTATAAAAATTAAACATCTAGTTACCTCTTTTCAAAAAATGTATGAACTTTTTTTTTTACAAACTCATTTAAAAAAAATACGATAAACAAACCCCGGGTTTGTCAAAAGCACATTTCCTCAAAATCGCCACATGTAGAACTATGAGCTATTGTAAAACAATTCCTATATGTGCATATTGTGCAGTTTTAGTAGTATTTTCAATGTACTATACATAGGAAAGATAAAAAATGATATGGTAAATATAGGTAAAAAATGTGTCCCTGTTCGATTTTATTAATTTTTTTTCCTTCCAAGTTTATTATTCCAACAAAATACATATATATAAAATTATCATTTAAGTTTTCCCTAATTTTGCTTTTAATTGAACATATAATGTGATATGAAATAATATCCAATATTCCCTTTATAAAGCTCCTAAAAATATGCAAAATGTTCGTTTTTTGCAAAATTTTACATGATTAAGAATTTTGATTAATTATAAGTGTGAGGCAAATGACTATAATTTATTAATTAATGCACTTTAAAGAAATATGAATTTCGAAACTTTTCCCAATATTTGTTTTTAAAAATATTGTGCAGTTATAATTTTACAAGTAAATTAAAAATGTAATTTTTTGATTTTCGAAGGGCCACAACGGAAAGGGGAGAAGAGATACGGATACAATTTCTTCAGAGACTCTAGTTATTTTTTAGATATCTCTTTGGTGCATAAATTTCAGCATTCTATAATAAGCAGTTTGGGAAATACAGGGTGTTAAAAAATTAAAAAAAGTTGTATGAAGATAACGGTATTTTTATACATCAAAGAATTAAATTTTAAAAAATTTGTTTATTTCACAAAAAAGATAAAAGATTTTCCTATCTTATGGCTTTTACAGACCTCAAAAATCTTTATTGGTTTAAAAGTTATTAGATGTTCAATATGGGTAATTTTCGAACTTGGAGGGGGAATAACTCAGAGGGGAAAAGAGATAGAAGAAAATTTTGTTCCACTGGACCTATTATTTTAGTACTATCTATCTATGATCAAAATTTTAATACCCTATCTTAATAGATGTAGAAGTTTGTGTAAACGGACGGACGGACAGACGGACAGACGGACAGACGGACAGACGGACAGACGGACAGACAGAGTGAAACTAATATACACATTTCTTCCAATTTGGTTGGAAATGTGCTAAAAATTGTGTAAAGAAAGATTTAGATGTATATGTTTTTTTGTTGAGCCGCATTCATAGCCGAATTGGGCCGCGGGTTGGACAAGCCTGATTTAGATGGTGATATCCTTAAGTTGATTTATTACTTTCCCTTTTATGAATTCACACTTCCAGTATATAGGTATATTTATATATATATATATATCTCCTCACCTGGCCATAACTATATTCAAAACTTTGAACTGTTTGGACGTGTTTTAACTTCGCTCCACAATTTTAATTTCATAATTTTGTTTTTTTTTTAACAAAAATAATTTTTAAACAATTGCATAAAATCAATTAATCATCAATTTTATTAACCTAATTAATTTTAATAAGTGCGATATTAATTGAACATAAAAAAAATTATTTTTTCCTAAAGTGCATTAACTTTTATATACAATAAATAACTAAATTATCAAATTACAAATTCCAAAAAGTGCATTTACCTAATTTGTTTATTATTTGTTGTCTACTGTTTGTTCTATAGTAATAAAATACGATATATAAATTTAATAAAATATATTTCGTCACCTGTTTTTTTTTTTACTTTGTATCTTTGAATATATTATATCTCTATAATATATAATATAATATCATATATAAAATTATATTATATTTGTGTAACACTTTTATTGCAAGTTCTTTTTGGTCCAGTGTTAATATCTCTACAGCCCTTAAAATGTACAAATGTAATAGTAATAATTGCTGTATTGAAATAAATGACACTAATAACGAAAAAAGTGACTTATTAGCATGTAATGGTATTTGCAATAACTTTTTCCATCCACAATGTGTCGGTATCTCACGCGTAGCAAAAAAATATCTGAAGGAATATAATCGTACATTCCTATACTTTTGTAATGAATGCAAATCAATAAATCTTTCTCATGTCATGCTTGCTATTAAATCAAACAATGACTTATTGAAATCAGTAACTGATTCACTCGATGCAATAAAAATCAGTATGCGCAAAAATGATACTAAATGTTCAAAAGCGGATGATAATATTAATATGTTATTGCAGCATGTTGACGAATTAAACTGTCATGTACATAAAATTGATAATAAGTGTAAATCTCATACTGATAATCTTAGTTTATTTTCCAATAAAATTGATAAACTTTATGTGAGTTTAGATACGTTTAAAGAAATGGAAAGCAGAATTAGAGATTTCTTGGCTGAAAAACTAAACTTTCAATTTAATAACTTATTATCAGCAATAAAAAAACTAAAAACGTCATCTGATAGTTATGCTCTTAAATTTCAATCTATATTTGATAAAAATGAATCTCTGAATCTAGAGTTTTCAAATAAGATTCAAAATGTACTACTTGAATTAAATAGTCCACATGAACTTAATACAAAATTATCCAATTATGGTAATGAACTTGCTGCTATGAGATTAATTTTTAATGATGTAATTGATGAATTGAAAATTATTAACAAAAATCAAATTAGTGATCTCTTACCTAAGACACTGCCAGATTTAAGTATTAACTGCGCATCGATACTTGAGGAGATCAATACTATTGAAAATATTGAAAATGTCATAAATAATGACGACGTTAATGGTACTAACATTAAGGACATAATTAATGAACATATTGATAATGAAAATGAAGCAAACACTAACAATAATAAAAATAATAAAAATAAGATTAATAATAATAATAACAATAATAGTAATAGTAATAAAAAGTACAATAAAAAAATTAATAAAAATAATAATAATAACAATAATAATAATAAAAATAATAATAATAATAATAATAATAATAATAATAATAATAATAATAATAATAATAATAATAATAATAATAATGAAATGGTCAAGCTTTGTGCCCTACATGTTCGAATATCGCCGGCTAATTATGATGCATCTTGGTTAAAAAACTTTATAGTAACCACTTTCGGAGTGTCGGATGAAATTGTTTGTAAATGCGTTACACCTCGATACCTGAAAGAAGCTAAGAAGAAATTTTCCAGCTTTAAGGTTGATGTTCCAGTTCATACGATTGGAACATTACTTGATGGAGATAGTATATGGCGTAATATTAATGCTTCAGCTACAATTTGGTCTAAGAAGAGTATTAAAAATACTTATAAAAAGAAGTCATCTACCAACATTAGCAAACCCTTATCTAAAAGTAACGAAACTTCAACTTATTTCCTGAAAGGTGTTCCAAAGGACGCAGATGATTCATGGTTAAAAGCTTATTTCAGTAACCAGTTCGGCATATCTAATCTTAACTGTCAAAAAATTACTCCAAATAAGTTAAAAAATAGTAGATCATCTTATTGCTGCTTTAAGATTGAATTTCCAAAGAAATACGAATGGTTTTTTTTCTCATCTAATAGTATAAATGAAGTTTTCGTCTGGGGTAGTTTAAAAATATCACACTGGATGAGTAAGACTAAATTCATAATGAATAATATTAATAATAATAAAAATAATTCTTTAAATAAATATGATATAAATAAGTCCTCAAAAACTCTGAATATAACTAGAAGTAAAACTAAGAATAATAATAATATTATTTACGATAATTCTAATTTTATTTTAAAGGCTTCACCTAATTCTTTTTATAATTTAAATAACAGATTATCTTCTTCCTCTCCACAATTTCCTACTACCACCTCTGCTCCCCAGTCTATCTCCACACATCCACCTGGTGCCAATAATTTTATCCATACTGCAATAGTTCACTCCATACCAAGACAACAAAATCATACTAACACTCTAACTATGACAACACAACAGGCCACCTGCAAAAATACGCCTTACGTCAATTCTCACAGATCCAAACCGGCTCACAGACGACCTTGTTTTAATCTGGATGCCATCGAAGAGATTCCTGAAATTGATGAAATTCCTGTATTAAATACAATTAATTTCGTACAGGGTGAGACACTCAATGACCCGAAAATGAAATCTAAAGTCTCGCATACAAATAATCAATCTTTTATCGATCCTCTCTTTCCTCCTAAAACAAAACTTACAACCAACTCGATCAATAGCTCTGAAAATAGATATTTATTGGGTCGCCTTAGAGAGGATAGACTTTTCGGTGACGTACGCTTATTTCTAGCTTATCTACACAAACAACCACAGGACGTTTGTGTGGATGGTAGAACTAAGACAAGTACATTGGTTTCAATTCAAAGGGAAGGCTTTCCTACTGATTTCAATATTCTAAAATCCTTGTACTATAAATATCATGAACAGCTAGGATTTTCAAGTGCTCAGACTGACAACGACCTATCCACATTTGAGTCCCATATTAATTCAAAGCACACCGCACAGTTACAAAGATTGCGTGAAAATCAGGACAAGTTTTTTCGTCCCTTACCAAGTCACAGCTCAGGAAAAAAATCTTTTTATGTCCCCTTCTTCTAACTTCCTGGTTAATAACTTAACTAGTAATTCTAATCCTCCCTTATCCTTACGCTTTTATTACCATAACTGTGGGGGTATCAGAACTAAATTAAAAAACCTATACGTCAATGCTAACTCTTCTCCGTTTGATATTTTAGTTATTACTGAAACTTGGTTAAATGACACTTTTACTGACGCTGAAATTCTTGGCGCTGACTGGACGGTGTACAGACAAGATCGTGACTACATATCTACAGGACTTTCTAGAGGTGGGGGGGTATTAATTGCAGTGCGCAACACTTTGTCGCATGAAATTATGCACACTATTCCATCTCATTCTTTCGACCAAACTTTTATCAAAGTACGTATTGATAATAAATCAGTTCTTGTTGGGGTAGTATATATCCCTCCTAATTCTGACGAAGCTATCTACAGAGAATTCTACGAATGTTTTTTATCTATCCTTCCCACCTTGAACGAGGAAGATAATATCTTCATATTCGGTGATTTTAATCGTCCTAAACTATCATTTGTCCTTGACGAATCCGACAATCAATTACTTCCAGTCAATTTCACAGACGATATAGATTTTGCTCTTATTGATACTTTCTATGGGAATGATCTTCAACAAATTCTAAGGAGCTCCATAATAACGAAAGATGGCTGGATCTTATATTTTCCAACGCCTATGACAATGTCATAGTTGGTCCAGCTAGTGATGCAGAGAATCTCTTCTCTAATACCCAGCATCACTCAGCAGTAATAGTTGAATTTAAAACTGAGGTCAGTCCTCATACGAAATCTTACAACAACGAGGTTGTATACGATTTTCAAAATGCTGATTTCGATAGTATTAACTCTGCTTTTTCTGATGTTAATTGGACTGAAATATTCTTATCAAATGATTGAGATTCAATGGTATCGTCGTTTTATTCCATAATATTCAATATAATTGATATTTATGTACCTAAAATAGTTAAGAAAGCTAAGCTATCAGAACCCTGGTTGGATAGAGACCTAAGATCTTTACGGAACCGAAGAAATAAACTATACAAGCAACTTAAAAGTACGTTGAATCCAAACCCTGACTTGCTAAGGGAACACAGTGAACTGGCGGAGGATTTTTCAACAAAATCACGTAGTTCTTATGATTCTTATATTAATAATCTAGGTGAGGACCTGTTAACGGCTCCTAAGAAGTTCTTTAATTTTGTGAACTCCAAGCGCAAATGCTCGGGTTTTCCATCCACCATGTCTAAGGAAAACTTCTCTTCGGCTTGCCCTAGGACCATATGTAACCTATTCGCTGATCGGTTTTGCGAGTGCTACAATCCATCAGTCAATCCGCTGAACACCACCACCTCAGATATCACTCATGATGTGTTATTAGACTCTTTGCGTATTTCTGTTGATGAAATACTTGTTGCATTAAATAACATTGACATAAAAAAAGGTGCGGGTCCTGATCTGATACCTCCACTTTTTCTCAGTAAATGTGCCTCTCAACTATCCGAACCTCTAAATATCATCTTTAATAGTTCTCTCACTTCCGGATCTTTTCCATCCGCCTGGAAATCTTCATACCTGATCCCCATCTTTAAAAGTGGTGATAAGTCTAATGTCGACAATTACAGAGGTATAGCCATACTTTCAGCCATACCTAAAATATTTGAAAAAATCATTTGCGATAAGATTTCATCTATTATTGATCTACTCCTTAATGCCCAACAACATGGGTTCAGAAAAGGTCGTTCTACCACAACTAATCTTACTGAGTTTACCTCCAACTTATTGTGCAATATGGAAAATGGTTACCAAACTGACGTAGTCTACACTGATTTCAGTAAAGCATTTGATAGAGTTGACCATAGTATCCTTGCTATTAAATTGAAGAAATTGGGCATTGCCAACCCTTTACTGAGCTGGATTACATCTTATCTTAGAGGTAGAACTCAATCAGTAAAATTTCAAGGACTTATTTCTAAGGAAATATCCGTTTCCTCTGGTGTACCGCAGGGTAGCCACTTAGGTCCTCTTTTATTTAACATTTTAATTCATGATTTATCTACTCACTTACATGACATTTCTCACTCTTTATATGCGGATGACCTTAAAATCTATCACAAAATTTCCAACTCGTCGGACATACAATTTCTAGAATCTAAACTTAGAGTTCTTGAGAGCTGGTGCTCTATCAATAAAATTGACCTTAATGTCAACAAATGCCATATTATTAGCTTTTCCAGGAAGAAATCACCTCTTCTTCATAAATATAAGCTAAATGGCACTGAACTGAGCCGAGTAAGTCAAATTAATGACTTAGGCATTCTTTTAGACCACAAACTCAGCTTTAATCTTCATTATGATAAAATTATATCTAAAGCAAATAAAATGCTTGGTTTTATCAAAAGAAGAGCCAAGGAGTTCAAAAACGTATGGGTAACCAAATCTCTTTACTGCGCTCTTGTATGACCAATTCTGGAATATGCATGTCCTGTGTGGCTACCATATTATCATACTCATATTATTAGAATTGAGTCAATTAAAAAAAAATTTCTTCTCTTTGCTTTACGAGACCTGTATGATCCTCTCGACTATACAAACTTACCTACCTACTCAATAAGACTCAAAATACTAGGCTTAATTTCTCTTTCATCCAGAAGGGACATTCTTACTTCCTGCTTTACTCTAGATGTCTTAAACAAAAAAATTGACGTTTCTTCTATAACGGATAGAATAATTTTTAACAATGACGTAAGACAGACTAGACACACGTCGTTACTAAAAGTTCCTGTTCATCGAACTGAATACGGCAAAAATGAACCTATTAGCAGATGTTGTAGCATATTTAATAAATATAGTATGCATTTTACGCAGGGTATATCCAAAGCTGCATTCAAAAACTGCCTTTGCAGAACCCTCAGTTAAAAATATAGTCCACACTATCCTAACCAAACATTGTCTTCTTTTATTCCTTATTCCATCAAATATTCTATGTTATTACATATATACATATAGTTTTACACATATTGTTAATTTCATTACATATTTATTTTGTAATTTTACATATAGTTATAATGTAATACTTAAGTAAAATAATATTAAATAACAATGTTAAACCTTTTTTCTTATATCTCAGTTTTGAGCTTTGACAAAACGTATTTATAAATTTAATTTATACATATATTGCTAATTTCTTTATACATATTAAGTTTGTATAGGTAAATTTCATTCTAGTCTAATTATTGTAATTATTGTATTTAATGTATATTTTTTGTAATAGTACCTTGTTTGGTTAATAAATAAATAAATAAATAAATAAATAAATAAATAAACTCTTAAACGGCTTGACCGATTGAGCTCAAAGTTGAGCTCGTGTCATCAAATGCTTGGTACCATATAAATTGGGGGCCTTTTTGATGAGGGGGAAGGGAGCTAGGAGGGCCGTTTAATTTTTGAATGTACCAAAAAAACCATGTGGGGTATCAAATGAAAGGTCTTGACGAGTACATCTCATTGGACGGTAGTCCGGGCGGCCCCGTGAAAAAGGATAAAGCTAAACATAGTAGTTTTAAAGTTGACGTTCCAGTACATACAGCTGTATCTTTACTGGATAAAGTTCAGTAGTCGCGTAGTATAAATGCCACAGCTTCCATTTGGGAAAAAAAGTTACCACATAAACTACCATCGAAAATTCGAGATAATAACAATAAAAAGAAGAAAAATGATAAAATCATAAAGAAACACAAAAATAACGATAATAGCAATAATAATAATAAACGTAATAATAAAAACAAAAACAAAAATAACAACAACAATATTAATACTAATAAAAATAATAATAATAATAATAATAGAGTGAATGGCGAAATTTATACTACGACGGCGCCAGTTACAGTACCATCCGCAACTTCATACACATAATTATTCATCTTCTATATTACCACAATATATTACCACAATAGTAGTAATAGTAGAAATAAAAATAGGTACAGTACTAAACGAAAATCTAAAAATTAAAATAAAAATAATAATAACAACAACAATAATAATAATATTAATACTAATAACAATAATACATAAAAATAATAATAACAACAACAAAAACAACAATAATAGTAATATAAATAATAATATTAATAATAATAATAATAATGATGATGAAAACAAAAACAACAATAATAATAATAGCATTACTACTACTACTAATAATAATAATAATAATAATAATAATAATAATAATAATAATAATAACCATAATATTAATAATAATAACAATAACAATAATAATAACAACATTAATAGTACTACCAACAATAATAATAAAAACGATGTCCTTGTAATTACATCAAGTTCGGCAAATACCAGTACAAACAAATATGAAAACTTTGTGCAAGGGGAAACTTATATGGCTGGAGCTTCAAACTCAACCCATCATCCTGTTATTCCACGCCCATCTCCTAACCTTGCTGATCCTTTAATTACACCAATTGTAAGGCTTACCAAAAGCTCAGCCGAACAAGCTGATGGTAGATACTTGCTTTCCCGGCTTAGAGATCATAGAATTTTCGAAAACGTGCGTTTATTTTTGGCTTATCTACATGATCAGGATCAGGATACATGCATCGATGGTAAAACTAAAACACATGTACTGATTTTAATCCAACAGGAAGGTCTTCCATCAAATCCTGCGGATCTAAGGATCATCTATGATACATATCACGAAAGTTTTGGCGTCTCATCCGATAAGGTATCGGCTGATTTGAAAACATATCGCAGCCATATTTCTTCGAAGCGAATGGAGTATCTACAGCGACAACGTGAAGCACAGTATAGGCTTTTTCATCCGTGTTCCTAAGAAACCAATAACTTCACTTCTATCACCACAGGTCAATAATTTACCAGTCATTTCTGGTACTACAGGTACAGATGTTGTAAAACACAACGAAGATTCTAATTATTGCCTGCTAAATTGTAATATAACTGATCAGTACACCAGCCTTTACATAAAATATGCTTATGTATCGACAACTTCAGCTGATATTAAAAATTTTATACAGAAAACATTTGGATGCCCTGTTAGAAGCTGCAACTTAATGGTGCCATGGGACAACGCTGATTCTAATCTATCCTACTCCAACTTTATAGTTACGGTACCTGTGTCTGTCTTAGATACCTTATTGAAAAGTAGTAAATGGCCACACAATTTCAAAGTTCGTGAATTTAATTCACGACTGAACAGAATTGGACCATCTTGTGAAAAAATCAATTCTGATTCACGTAAAGAGTTACGAATATACTACCAAAATATGTCAGGAATGCGTAGCTGCTTAGTTGATTTTCATAGACTTGCATTCTCCAGTGAATATAATGTTTTAATCATCACTGAAACATGGTTAAAACAAAACGATCATCTCGATACTGAGATCTTGGACTCTTCATGGAAGATTTTCAGATGTGATCGTAGTCTATCAAATAATCAAGATAGAGGAGGTGGTGTTCTTATAGCCGTTCATTGCTCCATCGTATGTAAAGAAGTTGATATATCAACGTATAACATCGACTTCAACACCTCCCAACAAATTTAGGTTAATATATCTACTAAAGACAAAAATATTATTATTGGCTCTTTTTATATGCAACCCGGATTAAACGAAGAAATTTATAAAAATAATATGACAATCCCAACTGACTTGTTATCTAAACTTAAAGATAACGATGACTTTTTTATGTTCGGTGATTTTAATCTTCCTAATTTTAAATGGGCTCAAAATGATGACAATAGTTCTATCTGGGATGCTATAAATATAACATCCAATGAACAAGCTTGCGTTCTAGATCATCTATAAGAATATGATATAAATCAGATCTGTGGTCTAAAAATAATTTTTTAAATGTTTTAGACCTGGTCTTCACCAATGTATCTGATAATTTCATATTAAATGAGTGCGTCCCGATAATAACGTCAAAAACAAGCGTTTTTCACAAGACTTTTAGTGTAAACTATTTCTATGATGACAACTTAATGGTACCAACTCGTAGTTTTGAAAAATACAACTTTCATAAAGCAAATTATGATCAGATCAATAGAATATTGACTGGCTGTGAGTGGAACATAAATGCTGAAAATCTGAATACTGATGTGGATGAACTTCACAATAAGCTTTGCGAAGTGATCGAAAATTATATACCAAAAAAATTGGTACGAATTACACGATAACAACCTTGGTATGATAAGACACTAATTAATCTTAAAAATCGCAAAAACAAAGCTCATCGTAAATGGAATAAATCAAAGCTGGATTGCGACCTATTATGTTTCAACACTTTAAGTCTTGAGTTCCGGAATCATGAATCCAGATGTTATGAGAGTTTCATATCAAAAACTAGTTCAGACTTAAAAAACAATCCCCGAAATTTCTATTCGTACGTAGAATACAAAAAGAAATCAAAAGGATTGCCAAGTAAAATGCATATGTCTGGTGAGGAATTTACTAACTAGTCAGATATTAGTAATAAGTTTGCCCAGTTCTTTAAATCTGTGTATACTGACAAATTATCATTTGACAATGACACGTTTGAGTATATAGATAACAATGGTCGAAATTTGACACATTTAAAGATAAGTCAAGACGAACTATTAAAGGAACTTCTCTTACTAGATGGCAATAAAAAAGCTGGACCAGATAATATTCCACCAATATTCTTAAAGAATTGTGCAGCACAACTAGTTTCACCGTTATTGGACATCTTTAACAAGTCCCTGGAATCAGGAACCTTTCCAGATGCATGGAAAAAATCACCTATATGTCCGATTTTCAAGAGTGGCGACAGAACAAATATAACAAATTATCGTGGTATTGCTATTCTTTTAGCAATACCCAAACTGTTTGAAAAAATAATTACTACGAAGCTCTACGATCACCTCCTTAGTTCTATCTGCATACACCAACATGGCTTCACGAGAGGAAGATCAGCGGTTACAAATCTCTCTGATTACATATCATTTATCTTGCATGAAATGGATCAAGGTAATCAAGTTGACGCAATCTACACGGATTTCAGCAAAGCGTTCGACAAAGTAGACAATGGATTGCTAGTGCACAAACTACGCAAATTCGGTGTAAGCGGGGTACTATTAACCTGGATCTCTTCCTATTTGAGTGATCGCAAACAGTTCGTTAAGTTAAACAACACTTGTTCGGAATCAATTGATGTATCGTCTGGAGTCCCTCCTTGTATTTATCAATGATCTCACGCTTAAGTTTCAAAATTGCAAATTCCTTCTATTTGCGGACGATTTGAAAATCTACGTTTCTATTCGGAATCCATTGGATCACAAAACTCTGCAATTAAATATGGATATATTAATTAAATGGTGCACAGACAACGATATGGTATTAAACATTGATAAATGCTGTGTTATATCTTTTAGCCGCCGCCGTTGTTTTAACATTTATGATTATTTTTGCGGAATATCTAAACTGGCCAGATCTGAATTAGTTAAGGATCTTGGAGTCTTAATGGACGCTAAGCTATGTTTTAAACAGCATTTGGACATGGTTTATCTTAAAGCCAAATCCAGACTAGGCTTCGTTAAAAGGATGTCAAAAGAATTCAACGACCCATATGTAACAAAATCGCTTTTTTGCTCACTTGTACGTCCTATTTTAGAGTACTGCAGTGTTATTTGGTCACCAATGTATGATGTTGATATTGGTAGACTGGAATCTGTGCAAAAACAATTTTTATTATTTGCATTGAGGAGCCTGCCTTGGAGCTCGGATAGTTACCAACGTCCTCCATATACAAGCCGTCACAGCTTCTAAATATGAAATCGTTGCAAGGGAGAAGAGAACTCATGGACGCTCTGTTTACCTATGATCTCATCAATAAAAACATTAACTCTGACCACATCTGCTGTAAAATCGTTAGAAATACTTCCACTAGAATCTTAGGAAATCTAAAATTTTTGGTGGAAAAGCAATGCAGATCTAACTACAGTGCCAATGAGCCTTTCAACAGATGTTCTAGAATATTCAACAAATTCTCCAAATTTTTCAACGCCGATGTATCTAAATTGTCCTTCAAAAATCTGATACTAGGCGAGGTGAAATAATATTTTGGAATTTGTGTTATTTTTTTTTAAGTTTTTATATTTTATTTTTTATATGTAATTAATTTTAAATTTAGTATGGAAACTTTTTAACTATTTTATAAGTATTATTATTGTTATTGTTGTCTATTTTTGGCAAAATAAATAAATAAATAAAAAATAAACTACCTTTCCAACGAGTAGTCACACTTCATTTTTGGTGCACATTTACTATATTAATTTAACTTTTTACTTGTATTTTACTGCCCTCTAGTGGCAAAAAATCAGATTATGAGAATGTCTGATTTATTTTTTATATTAGCTTTCCAGCGCTTGCTTTCCCTTCATTTTTGGTAAAGATCCACCAAGTTAAATTACATTTTTAAAAAACAATATAATTTGTTTCGCCCTCTAGTGGTATAATTTAAAATTATAGCTACTGTGGTTTTATATTACTACTTACTTCCTTTCAGTTGCAACATTAAACCTAATTTTTGGGGCTTATTGACTATTGGAAATCACATTTTAAAAATTATAATTTTATAAATTTTAGTTTTCAGCGCCTCTATCGGTAGATATTTGAAATACGGTTACTGGTATAATATTCTACTCTTAAATAACTTTCCAACGAGTGGTCAAACTGCATTTTTGGTGCACATTTACTATATAAAATTATAATTTTCATTCGGAAAAAGATGTTTTGGCAAAATGCGAATTGCGCCACCTACCGGCAGAATTTTGAAATTCTATCAGTCGCATCTGGTTCTCAATAAATCAAGTTTTCCATCGGTTGGTCTATCATATACCTGAGTGTACATTAACCATGTGAAATAACTGGTTTTTATTGTTTACATCGGACGGACAGACGGACAAAAGCGTTAGCATAAGGGATGTTTTTTTTTAAAAGCCCTAAAAATCTAAAAAATAAATTTGACTTGGTAAATAGCTTTTATTTTTTATTACATACTATGCTACTAAGAATTAAACTACCGCCAAAAAAATAATACAAAACAATAATGAATTCGAATGATAATTGCGGGAAATGTAATCTTGTGGTAAAAGATAAAGGGATCCAATGCGAAGGAGAATGCAAAAAATGGTTCCACCTAAAGTGTGTCAATATCACTGAAGCAAACTACACTAAAATCAACCAACTCCAAGATATTGTTATATGGCTGTGCTCTGATTGTAAAGCTATTTTAAAAAATAAGTTGATTGATACTGTGGTAAAGAGTGTAGTTGAGATATCTCAAAAAATTAGTGAATTGGAAAAAAAAATTTACACGGGTAAGTAGGTAACAAACAAAATAGAGAGATGAAATCACCAGTGAAACTCTCCTATGCAGAAGTGATGAAAAACCGTTATCCTCCACAAGGGTACGAACAAGGGTACGAAGTTGGTGTGCAAGCTCAAAACAAGTTGTGCAAAAACATACCAGCTGTAATTATCAAACCAAAAAACTCACTACAGAAAGCGGATATAACTAACAAAAATTTAAAAAAAAATAGAAGACCGGCGGACATAAAGGTTAGTATAAGAAATATCAAAAAAATAAGAAATGGTGGGATTGTTGTAAAAACAATCAACCAACAACAAATAGACTGGCTGAAACTGCGAAACAACAAATGGGGAAGGATTATGTGGTTACAACTTCTACATTGAGAAAACCTAAAATAAAATTAGCCAATGTTGAAGAAGAAGTTGAGGATGAACAACTAAAAACATATTTGATACAACAAAATCATTTCCTAGATGACAATGACAATTTAAAAAAAATATATAAAAAAAAAATATGATGATTTATATACTTATATAATAGAAGTTGATACAGGCACATTCAGGAAACTAATGGAGCATAAGTGGATTCATTTCGATTACAGGGCATTTAAGAGAAAAGAATATATACATACACATAACAAGATGTTATAAATGCCAGGCTTAGTAACGAGTGCCGAAATAAACCAGCATGTGCTAGATGCTCAGGAGAGCATGAAACACAAAGTTGTACCATGCTGGCTAAAACAAGTAAGTGTATCAACTGCAACAAAATAAATATTAAAAATAATAATAATAATATTGAGGAATTATCATAATGCAGATAGTTTGCTTTGCCCACAGTATTTAAACAAAATAGAATATTTGCGTACTAGAATAGCATATATTAGATGTTTGCTTGCTTTTATTGTATTGATTGTTTTTATTATTATATTGTTTGATTATTTTACTTAATTACATATTTAAGCATGGATTTTAATATTAATAATAATAATAATAATATGCTGAATAATACAAATAATAATATGATATCGAATAATAACTATAATGATAATTATAATATAAATAATAATAATGATCTTATTTTGAATAATAATAATAGTAACATTAATAATAATGATAATAATAGTAACACTAATAATAGTAATTGTAATAATAACAATTTTAATAATATTAATGATAATAATAATGGTAATAATAATTATAATATCAGTAGCAACAATAATGATAATAATAACTTTAATAATAATAATACAATGAATAATAATGATAATCATAATAATAATATTATCAAGAGTAGCAATAATGATAATAATAACTTTAATAATAATAATACAATGAATAATAATAATAATGATATTAATAATAATATTAACAATATTAATGATAATAATACTAATAATATCAGTAGTAGAAATGATGTTAATAATAACTTGACTAATAATCATTGTATTAACAATGATTAATGGTAATAGTAATAATTTTAATAATAATAATGATGATATTAACGATAATATTAGTAATAGCAGTAATGATAATAATTTTATTAATAATAATAATAATGATAACATGAATAATAATATAAATGATAATAGCTGTAGAATTGCTGTGGGTGGATTGTGTATTGCTTATTTCAATATTCGTAGCATTAGAAACAAAGTTGATGAAATTAATATATTTGTAGTGAATAATCCACATATTTCAATTTTATTAATGAACGAAGTATGGCTATATGACAGTGAAATCAACCTATATAACATCAAAGGATTTTCAGCAATTTGCAACTGTCGAAATTCTCACATAGGAGGTGGTACAGCCATATTCGTTAGACATGACTTGCAGCACAATGTAGTTGAAAGATCTACTTGTTTTTATGGTATTGTGGTTGAGTTAATGGATTCCACACTCAAAATCAGGATTGCAACAGCGTACAGAACGAATAATGATGATGTGGAATGCTTCGCAGATTACGTACGTAATCTGTCGCACACGTACAAAAACTTAGTTTTTGTAGCTGACACAAATATTGATATTCTTTCTGATACGCAAACTGTTAAGACATATAAGTATACTATTAATGCAAGTGATTTTAAAATAATAAATACATAGGATACATGTGGATTTTGCTACAAGAATTACAAATAAATCAGCTACGTTAATTGATCATGTGCTATCAAATACGCATCCAAATAAATTTAACCTTAGTATAAAATTATTTGATAATGCGCGCCTTGATCATAAAATCATCCATATTAAAATTGATAACGTAAGAATTAAATTGAAACCAATGAGGAAAATGTTTTTTCATGTAATTGAGTAAAATAAGTTTTTCAACATGTATAAAATAAAAAATAAAATGGAAAATGTTGCTCCTAACACAATTGAAGAAGTAATGAACATTATCACTGATACGAAAAAAGAATGTACATATAACAAAAGCGTTCGAACAAGGAAAAACGCGTGGATAACACAAGAAATCTTAGGAACAATTAAATTAAGAGATTATTTGTATAAAAAAACAAAAAAGTATCCAAATGATGAATATTACGCGCGAAAATTCAAAGAAGTGAAAAACAAAGGTTAGCAAAATGATCAACATGGCTACACTACATCAATTTAACATCGAAATTACCAAATCATGTGGCAATGGGAGATTAATGCGGAACACGTTAAACAAATATTTGCTGAATAAATATAACAAGAATGCTGATGATAGCATAATATTAAACGTTAATGGAAACAGAATCACTGATGGAAAAACAGTAGCCAATGTATTGAATAAATACTTCACCAGTGTTGGACCAGAACTATCGAGTAAGATACAAATGGTAAGAAGTGTGGAAAATACATTAACATCAAATACTATGTATTTAGATCCAACAACGGAAGTAGAAGTATGGACGATAATAAGAACACTAAAAAAGGTGTATCTCCGGGAATAGACGGAATAACAACTGATCTAATGAATCTTAATTCGTGAATTGCATCTTATATTAGTAAATTTATAAATAACTGCGTCATAGAAGGTGTTTTTCCGGATATTTTAAAGTAAACACTAATAAAGCCAATTTATAAAAATGAAGGAAAAACAGAATCAGGAAACTATCGTCCAATTTCTCTCTTGAGTTCGGTTTCTAAAATATATGAGAAAGCGATTAACAACAGGATTCTGAATTTTATAAACAGAATTGGAGGATTCGACAGATGCCAATTTGGATTTCAAGCAAAAAGCAACACTGAATCAGCTATAGCAGACATGTTGGACTACATCAATACATATCTGGATAAAAAGAAGTACGTAGGAGCTGTATTCATTGACATGAAGAAAGCTTTGACACAGTTGACCATAAAGTACTTATGGATAGGTTATATGAGCTGGGAATGAGAGGTGTGACGACATCACATCACTCATAGAGGATTACATGATTACATCAGCAACAGAACAATAATTACTGCAGTTGGAGAATATAAGAGTGAAAAGGAAAAATTAGTTTGTGGAGTACCGAAGGGTTCGATACTAGGTCCCACTATATACCTCCTCTATATTAATAACATCATGAAAGCTCAACTTAAGGCAGTCTATAAAATTTTTGCTGATGACACATGTCTTGTATATGCAGAAAAAAACGGGAGAGAGAGCTGGAAACATTGATGAATGATGATTTGCAAAGGTTCAGCAAATGGGCTAGATGAAATCGTCTAACATTAAATGAATCGAAAACAAAATACATTATTTTTAAAACGAAAAATAAAAATGATATTGTACCTACAATTAAATTTATTTAAAGAAATTATTTTGGAAAGGGTTACTGAAATCAAACACCTAGGTGTTATGATTGATGAAAAACTTTCGTGGTCAATACATGTAGATTACGTTTTGGCAAAAATTGTTCCTGTAATTGGAGCCATTAAGCTAACAGGAATACAAGTGAATAACTGCACGGCAAGAGTCGTAATCAATGCACATGTATTGTCACATATGAGGTACAATATTTGTAATTGGTCCAGCTGCTCGAAGCACCTACTAAAAAAAAATGGATAAATTTTTAACAAAAGCAATAAAAAGACTATTTGGTTATAATGTCTATACACCGACTACAATTGCATATCAAACAACAAACCTGATGAATATTGAACAAATAATTAAAATTGAGAAAATTAAATTCGTTCACAAAATTATTAACAACAACATAAAAAACAACATACAATTGAGACTGCATAGTGATGTGCATGAATACAACACAAGGAATAATCAGGACTTAATTGTTCGAACATCACGTACAAACAGACCTGCAACAGGATTTTTTTCCAAGCTCAATTAAACTTTACAAACTCACTTCCAGAAAGTATTAGAAATTGGAACGATAACAAATTATGAAAAATTTAAGAAAAAGGTAAAACACTATATATTAACAGATTTCCAGATTCCATAAATATAAAAAAGGAGGTAAGAAAGTAATTATAAATAAATATATGGGATTTTTGTAGATGAGAAGTCAATCAATATTGAAATTTAATGGTTATTTAATAAAAAAAAAACATTTAATATCAATATTAATGTTTTAATTATCATAGAAATTTATCATTAAATTTAAAGTTATTTAATTAATCAATAAAATGTTTGCTAATTCTCCGCATATGCGCATTAAATAGAAATCGAATTGAATTTAAACATAGTTTTTATAGTTTAATTTCTTTAAATATAAATCGTTTAATGTTGTACTGAAAATAGTATAATATATCCAATAATACATTTTTCTTACCATTTTAACATGAAGAAGAAGTTTATATTAGAAGATATAAAATAATAGTAAAGAATTCTTCGGCATTTAAACTAATTAACGAACTGCATTAATCATTTATTTTCGAAATAAAATATAAACCAAATTTTTTTTATAATATTCTTATTTATTGCAATTTTATTTTTCATCATAAAATTTTTCATTTATTAATATTTTTAATTTTTTATATTATTTATAATTTTTTTTTGCTTTATTTTGTTTGTTTATAATGTTTTTTGTTGTTTGTATATTAATGTAAGTTAAGTTAAAATTTATTTTATATACATATTATTATAATAATATTTAATTGCAAAATATTCAAAAAAATATATATACTTATGTATGATATAACTACAATTTTTCAATATTTAAATATATATATTTATAATATTGATTTTAATATAATATACTTATTACACTGATGACCAAAAATCTAATATAATTAAATATTCATTTAGATTTTGTTTTATGGGAATTAATATAATTAGTAATAATTTAATGTAGCAGAATTATAAATAATAATAATATGTGAGAAAATTCGGAAACTGTTTTGAATTACGATTTATATGATAGAATTTAGTGACAACAACAATTTAAAATTTTCGATAATTGTCAAAAGGAAATATATTAAACCGATGTTTAGCTGTTCAGGAGTTCTCTCCTCTGAAGTACGAATTTTTTACAAATTGAAACAATAATATATTAATAGTTAAAGTGTTTCTTAAATAGTTAACTTTATGATATCCATAAAATTTCGAGAATTCGATAGTATCGAAATCGATATAATAAATTTAATATTGTTCGTAGTGATTAAAGAAATATCGATTATAATGAAATATTATGAATAGTTCTTTTCTTTTGAAAAATGATTCTCTGAATTATATTGTCTAGCTATTTGTTCTACGGATGAAATATGGCCGTTTTCGTTAACGCAGTATGATCGCAGTACTGCAATGTATTAATTCTTTTTACTTGTATTTTGACTATCGAGACAGTGAAAAGTCGACAAATTTATCTTAACCAATGCTCCTTCTTCTGTCGACTGGTTGCTGTCTCGTTGATTAAACTACCATAAAAACGATTAAAAACATTGCAGTACTGCGATCATACTACGTTAATGAAAACGGCCTATATTACCTTACATAATAATTATTTTAACATCTGGGTAGTGTTGTTGTAATATAGGCTGTAAAAAACTTTAAAATCGATATTTAATTATACCAAAAAGTAAATATATTTAAATTTAGCTTATCAGTGTATTATAATATTTCAAAAAAAAGTTACATATCTGCAAATTTCTAATTTTAAAACTTAATTACAATAAAAAATAAAGATAAATGAAAAATATTATAGGAAAATTAAATTATCTTTTTTTTATATACGTATGTAAATACAAATTTAATTATAAATATTAACCTCTTATATATTTTATTATATATAATTTATTTTAATATTTCTATTAAATATAAAAAAGACACAATTTAAAATTAATAACAATAAAAATTAATTTTATGTACAAATTTTCACCTAAATAATTTTTTACCATATTTTTTTTAATTAATTAAATATTTATTATTAAATATTTATTATATTTCATTAAAAAAATTAATTAAATGTATAATTAATTATTATGTATAATATTTATGGTGTATAATAATTAAATTTAAGTGTTTATATAAGTTTTTTTGTTTTAGTTTTTTTATAATTTTTTTAAAGCATATTTTAATATTTTCGGTTTACATTTATTATTTACAAAAAAATAATAATAATTATAATTTAAATTTTATTAAAATTTTTTTGCTTAATTTAAGAATTTTTTGAAATTAATTAATTTTGAAAAAAAAATGGTGATATTTAACGATAAACATGAATTTTAATATGCTTATATGTTTAGCCATTTTGTTGTTAAATGAGTTGAATCAAAATATATTGTAAATAATTTAAATTTTTTTAAATAATTTTGATAAAACATATTTGTTTTTAGATATGATATCATGAAATTATTATAGTGCGAATTATAAATGCAAAAAAAAATTTATTTTTAATAAAATTTTGTATATTTCGTTAATTTTAATATTTTTTTTAAAAAAAGTTAAGATGTTTTTATCTTATTTAGGAATTTCCCTTAATATTTGTTACATACTATAATTTAGTAATATATTTATTTGTTATATTTAATTGTTATATTTACAATTTAGTATTAATAATATTTGTTATTTTTATGTTTTGTTAATTTTTTTTTTAATAGTAAAATTGCTTTTAATTTACGATTTCGTATATAAATTTTATTTTTATATTTATGTAAATGTTATTTTTTTTTCATTTATAGTTTGCTGGTATAACAAAATTTTAAATTTGATAAAAATCCTTTATTAAAATGATTTGAATTTAAAATAATTAGGATTTCCATGAATTAATGTGTTGGTTTAATTATATATTTGTTGTCATATATTTGTGGCGGTGATTATAAACCAATCACTTATAATTATAGAAACAAAAGAATTCTTGTAATAATTTTACATGAACCGTGCATTTATAAAAAAAAATATTCAGTCTAAATTTTGGAGAATTTAATATACTGTAAAAATTGATGAAAAAAATAGCTTACATCTTGTGAACAGATTTTATACATTTTTGTTAACATTTTCATACATATTTTAACAGGTTTATTAAAATAACAGATTATTAACATTCAAGTAACATATTTTCTCAATATCTTTTTGTTGAAATTTTTATTATTAGTTCATTAATTAATGCCCAAAAAATTTTCATTCCATAGCACTAAAAATGGTCAAAACTAAGAATAATTTATACCAGCGCACTCTAGCGGCTTTTTAAAAAGAAGTGATTTTATTTAAATTGATTTTTTAGATGGTGATATCTTTAAGTTGATTTATTTTGGTATACAAATTTTAATATTTCTTTTATACAATTTAAAGTCTCTCTAAACATTGTTTAAATATTTTTTTTTATCTAATTAATTATTAATTGCTGAACTAATATAATGCTTTTGGTATTCTAAGATATCTTTCTAATTCTATGTATATATATTTTGTGTGTGTGTGTTAAATGTTTATGTTAGGTTCTTACATTTTTGGGGGTTAAGTATATATTAATTTTTTTATATATAAATTTTTCTATATTTTTTAGCATCAACTATTTATAATTTCGATATTCCATTGTTATATCTGTTTCTCATCTTAGAGTATATAATATCAGGAGATGCTATACATAGTATACTTTTGCCCCTACACCTACAAGCTGTTTTCTCACAGTTTTTTTTGTTTAAATTTTCAGATTGTATGTAATTTTGCTATCAGATTGCATGGAATCGCTGTCAGATTGCCTGATTTTGACGAAATTGTATGAAAAATCTCTATATCCCGCCACAAAACATTCGGACATATTTTATTTGCTATAACATCTCCTGTTTATTTACTCTAAATTTCACATCTATATAATTGGTTACTTTATATTTTGTGTTTATATATAATAAAATTTTGAATTTGTTGTAAAGTGTTAAATAACTTTGGTTTTATATATTATATAAATATTTTTGAGTTTATACAATTTGTTTTATATATTATATAAATGCATAAGATTTATAATTTAAACTCTTTTTTTATATAATTATTTTCAAAATACTCAATCGATTTTAGTTTATATCCTCTGTTTCTTTTTAATCAATATTTGTTTCATTCCAAGATGATTTCTCCTGGCGCTATAGTATATCAGTTTCATATACTTTATTTGTAGTAATTTGAGCAGTATTACCAACTGAATTATTAATCATTTTATTTTTATCACCACCGATAGTACCATTATCAACAATACCACCACCACCACCACCGTTTCCAATATTACCAATCGTATTTGAATTAATTAAATTCTTTTCATTTTTGTCATTAACATTTGTATCAGCATTTAAATTTTTCATTGAACCAGTTACAGTCATATTTAAACTCATTTTCTGAGGTAAATTTGATTCACTTCCAGTTTTTTTTAATTGTAATATATCTGTTGATGATATACCACTAGCTGGATTTTTACTCATTTGTTGTAAACGTGCATATTGTTCTTGTAATAATTTTTGTTTTTTTAATAATTCTTGATGTCGTACTTCTAATGCTAATTGCCTTTGTACATGATCATTACCAGATTCATTACCACTGGAATCACCACCATCTTGTCCACTACAATTACCACCACCAACAACACCACTACCATTACCAATTGTATTATCATTACATATTTCATTTAATGATGGTAAACGTGATGATATATTTGGGCTAGTTGGACTAGCTAATGGACTACGTGAACTTGTACGTGGTGGTGGAGGTGGTGGTATACGTTTATTACCAACTTTTGATAATAATTCAGCATTACGTTCTGGTATTGGTGGTTTACCACCAGGTCGTAATTGTTGTGGTGGACTAGTATCTGTATCTGAACCACTTGGATATGAATGTAAACGTCTTAAGCTATTTAAATTTGATGTTGTTAATTGATTATTATTATTATTGTTGATATTATTGTTATGATTGATATTATTGATCATCATACCAATACCAATACCACCATTATTTGGATTTTGAGGATTATTTGGATTAGATGGATCTATATAAAGGCTAGATTGAGATAATTGTGTTGTTATAGTATTATGAAGAGTTTGTGAACTATCATCAGATGTTGAATCATCAGGACGTCCCTAAAATTAATATAATTTTATATATATAAATTATTATAATAATTAAATATTTAAATTTACGTCATTGTTTAATTGTGGTTTAGCAAATGTTTGTAATTCATCTAACAGAGCATCGAGTGCGTTTTCGGGAGGGATTCCCCCGCTGACATTGATCGACCCCAACCTGGGACTTGGGATTGGCTAAGTTTTTTTTTTATTGATAAATTTTCTAATTAATTTAAATTTTTCGATAATAGAATTTTTGTTTAAAATTTTTATTTTTTAAATATTAAATATATTTTTTTTTGATAATAATTATATAAAAAAAAATTATTTAACAATAATTATTTATATGCAAAATTAAAGTAAAAATTAAATTAATTTTTTTTAATGAACTTTATAATATATTTTTATTTAAATTTTAATTCAAGTCATTATTGGTTTTAAATTTAAAATTTCTTTTTGATTATAAATATTAAAAGTTCATAAAAATTTTGTGAAAAACTACTTAAAAAAAATTCAAAAAAAAAATCACATGCAATTTAAAAAAATTAAACCGAAAATATATTAAATAAAATAAAGCATTTTTTTCTAATTTTTTTTTGGCAAGCAAGCATTACTCAAGCAAATCTCTAGTGTTTTCCAAATTTTCAATTTTCTTCTCTTTTTTTTTGAAATTTTAATTTTTAATATTTAAAATAAACAAATTTAAATAACATAAATAATTATAATTAATAAAAAAAATATATTTAAAAAGCAAACTTTATGTTAAATTTTGTGTCAGAGTTTGAAATTTTATATAAAATTATAGTAATATTTAATAGAGGTCCCCCATTATTATAGTAAGATAGGAAATATAAGTGTTTTTCTTAAAAATTATAAAAATAATTTATTTTAATTTAATTTTTTAAATACATAATTAAATTAAATTTTGAATAAGTTAATTAATTTCTAATTTACCTTACTATTATATGAGGTTGAAATGTAAATTAATTTGTATATTTGTTTTGTAATGTTAGAATTTGAAATTATAAATTAATAATAAATGAAATTAAAATTTATGCTTAATATTATTTTGAATATTTTAAATCAATATTATTAATTTGTTCTTTAATATAATTTAAATTTAAGGATAGAATAATATAACATTTAATTTCTCGATATTGGAAAATTAAATTTGATTAAAAAATAGATATTCACGATATTTAAAGTACCCTATCAGAAATTACGTGAAATATACAAAATGTTGACCTAATTTTTTGCTTTGGAAATAAAAGGATAATTTTTAGGGTCACCAAATATTAAACAAAAAGAATATTCTGACATTATTGACATTTCGAGACAAATTTTGACACTTGTAAATTCAAATTTAACATTAAATTTAAATTTGACATTAAAAATTCAAGAACCAAAAAAATAAATATTCAAAATAATATTGTTCATTTGTACATGAATGAGTGTTTTTATTTTGGTATACGAGTATTTTGTATATTAAACTAAAAAAACAAAAATTCCAAAAAATTGCAAATTAAAAATATACATAAATGACATTTAATATTTCTTTTTTCGGTTTAAAAAAAAAAACACAGAAATTTCAATTAAAATTAAAAAACAATAATAAAAAAAAATATCAAAATTAAAAATATGATTAAAAAAAAATTATTTATTACTTATTATTTTTTTAAATCATCCGTTAAAAAACACGAAATCAAAAATTATCACAAACATTTCAGATTATATGACAAAAATAATTTCACTTTATATTTTATTTTTTTGCTGATGAATATTTTCAAAAAACAAAAAAATTAAAACTAAAAAAAAATTAAAAAAGAATCGACTATTTTTTTTAAAATAAATTTAACAAAGAAAGACAATTAAAAAAAAGAAATATCGAAAATTGTTATAAAAAAATAATATCGAAAATATTTTTTTTTGTAAAAAAAATTATCGAAAATATTAAAAATAAATCGATTTGTTTGAAAAAAAGAAAACTTTGCTTTGACAAAGAATATTTTTAATTTAAAAAAATTAATTTTAAAATTAAATTAAAAAAAATTTATATTAAAAATAATTTTTTTTTGTAAAAAAAAAATTTAGTGTTTTTTTTTAAAGATTTTATGTTATTTTTACTCATTGATTGCCTCTTTGAAGTTAGAACTCCATCGCCAGTTGAACTATAAAAAAAGAAAATGACATACGAGAAAAAAATAGTTTTCTTTTCGGAAAATTGCATTTTCTTTGAATATAAGTTTTTTTTTGGTTTTTAAAAAAAGAACAAAAAAATGTTTAAGATTTTTTTTTTTATAGTTTTTAATTTTTATTTTTAGATTTTTTTAAGAGATTTTTTTAGTTGAACTAAAACAAAAAAAAATTAAGCATAAAATTAAAATTAAGAAATTAAAAATTTTTTTTTTGTTAAATTAATTTTGAAATAGTTTATGTGATTTTTCTTTTTTTTTTGAGTGAAATATTTTTTTTTTAAATAATTTTTAATTGTAAATTATTGTTTGAATTTATTGATACATTGAATTATGTGAATGATAACAGTTAGAAGTAATTTTACAATTTGTAATTTCTGTTTCTGTTAATTTCTGTTATTCAAAATTATTGAATAACTTAAATATAAGTTTTACAGGAAAATTGTAGAAAATATTATTAACGTATTAATCAAGGACTGCAACAATGAAGCTTTCATTTAAATTTATATTTTGTAGAATGCTTTTAAGAGGTGATTTTTATATTATCTAATATCCATAAATGTTGGTCAGACCGTTAAAATTAAAGTATACTAAAGTTCATGACACTTTCTGATTCTGGTCCTGTATTTTTATTACTCTTAAATTATATTGCACAAAACTTGCCGTTAAATTGTCAATTTCAACTAAAAATTATAAATTAGTATGTACAATAACTTTTATATATTTCACTCAAAAAAGAAATTATTGTGATCAATTTTCCAATATATTTTCTTTTTGTCAATAATAATTTAATTTAAAAAAATAATAATAATAATTAAAATTATTTTTATATTTTTTTATTTAATTTCTTTCTTTTTTTAATTTCATTTTTAGTTTTTTTTTTTAAATTATTTAAATAAAATTAAAGCAACATTTAATTACATAATTTTTTTATTATTTTTTATTTGGGGAGCTCAAAATAAAACACATTGAACATTTATGTAATTTGAACTTTTTTTTTTGAGAAATTTTTTTTTTCTATAAAAATCATAAAACATCGAAAATAAAATTGAATTTTTTTTTAATTTTTTGGAAAAAAAAAAAAATAAGAAAAGTATTTTTAACAGAAATATTTAATTTTTTAGGAAATTAAAAAAAATGAATAATGAATTTTATTATCTTTTTGACGTATATGACACACAAGATACAATTGGAAATGTTTCAATAATTTTTAGATTTTTTTTCCAAAAATTTGAACAATTTTTGTATGTAAATTTTTTTTTTATTTTTATTGTAAAAAAATTAATTTTAACAAAATTAAAAAAATTGAAATTTTGCTATAAAATAAAAATTAAAAAATTATAAAAATTTGAAAAAACAAAAATGAATGATGGAGATAACAAAAAAAATCAATGTTGTATTTTGTTTTAAGTAATGAGTGAAAAAATTAACTGAAAAATAAATAAATGAGTGAATAAAGTGAATATTACATATATATTTTTGCTGTATTTGTCATTTTAATGTAATGATATGCATGCATAATTTATTTTATATTATATTTTTTTTTATTATGATTATGTATAAATTAAAATTATAATAATGAAAAATATGTTAAAATTATAATAAAATGATTGAGTGCTAAAATTTAAGTGAATGAGTTATTATTTTTGTTTTAAGTAATATTGTTTTATATTCAAATTAAATATTATTTGAATAATATAATGTATATTTATTTTCTATTTACATGTTAATTTTGTTAAAGATATTTAAATATTTCAAAAAGAAAAAATAATATTAATAAGATTTAATTAAAAGAACTTCAATTAACAGCGCCATCTACTGTATATTTTATATATGTTTTTAACATAATACAGGTAGTTTATATTAGTGTAACTTTAGTGACGAAAACTGATTTATTATTGATAATAAAAGGAGATTAGATCAAAGGGTCAGTTTTAGATTATCGTGCCACCTGGTTCAATGTTAAGACCACTTCAGGTTATTTATTATGGAAAATTGTGAAGAATTACAGAATTTCTTGTAAACTTAATTCATAAACTATATGTTTAAAATTTTAGATTCTGTTCGAAAAATTCTGGACGTGAGATTATTATAAAACAATTTGATGATGACGGTATTTTTGACACTAAATATATAGAAAAGGTAGATTAATTAAATCACAAATTTGCAGAGATGTAAAAAATTCAATTTTCAAATCAAATCAACTCTCAACTCAAATTTTGAGCGAATCAGTTTTTGGGTGAAATCGTTTATTTTTCTTTTATGATTCGATCATATTTTGATTCCGCTCAAATTTAATAAAAAATTCGAATCAAATTTTATAAAATAAAAATTCAAATTTACTATTATTAAAATTAATTTTAATCACTCATATATAATTCAATAAATTCACTTTCACAGTCTGTATATCGTAATCTTCATAATTGGAGTATAATTAATTAAATTATTAGTTTTTTTTTGGAAAAGCATCTTTCATTTGCTTGTAGCGGCGTGAATTCGCTCCCTAAAAAAAATAACCAAAATGGTTTTCTTTAGCATAATGAAAAATATTTTGTGATGAAATGGAAAATGAAATGTGGAACCCAATAAAATTTTAAATGATTTTAATTTCACTGCGGATAAAACTATATTAAAATATTTCCAAATCAACATTTTAAACCGTTGAAGCAATCTTATTTATAGAATTTAATACGGCCTTGCCGACCAGTTCTACTGTTGAAAGGCTGTTTAGCATTGGAAAACTGTCTCCCAACCGTTGCCAATTAAAAAAAAATACGATAAACAAACCCCGGGTTTGTCAAAAGCACATTTCCTCAAAATCGCCTCATGCAGAACTATGAGCTATTCTAAAACAATGGTAATTCCTATACGTGTATAGTATTTTTTAGCAGTATTTTCAATGTACTATACATAAAAATGAAATGGTAAATATAGGTAAAAAATGTGTCATTGTACGATCTTATTAATTTTTTTTCCTTTCAAAGTTATTATTCCAGGAAAATATATATAAACTTATCATTTAAGTTTTCTCTAATTTTACTTGAACATAATGTGATATGAAATAATATCCAATATTCTATTTATATAGCTCCTAAAAATATGCAAAATCTTGTTTTTTTGCTAAATTTTACATGATTAAGCATTTTGATTAATTATAAAAGTGAGGCAAAGATTATAAATTATTAATTAATGCACTTAAAACAAATAAGATTTTCAAAAGTTTTCTCAATATTTGTTTTACAAGTAAATTCAAAATGTAATTTTTTGATTTTCGAAGGGCCACAACGGAAAGGGGAGGGGAGATACGGATACAATTTCTTCAAAGACTCTAGCTATTTTTAGGATATCTCTTTGGTACATAAAGCCTTCCATAATAAGCAGTTTGGGAAATACAGGATGTTAAAAAAACTAAAAAAAGTTGTATGAAGATAACGGTATTTTTATACAACAAAGAATTAAATTTTAAAAAATTTGTTAATTACATAATTAAGATAAAAGATTTTCCTATGTTATAGCATTTACAGACCTCAAACATTCTTATTGGTTTAAAAGTTATTGGATGTTCAATATGGACAATTTTCGAACTTGGTGGGGAATAACTCGGAGGGGAAAAGAGATAGAGGAAAATTTTGTTCTACTGGACCTATTATTTTATTACTATCTATCTATGGTCAAATTTTAACACTCTATCTTAATACATGTAGAAGTTTGTGTAAACGGACAGACGGACAGACGGACAGACAGAGTGAAACTAATATACACATTTCTTCCAATTTGGTTGGAAATGTGCTAAAAATTAGAATTTTGAGAAACAGTTGCTGTTATACAATTTAAATAAAATATAATTTTACATTAAACATTTTTTTAGATTGATTTGTCATTTGATTTTCCAACCCTGCAAATTTGTTTCTTATTTTTTTAGTATATTTTTGAAGTTAATGAAACTTTTCTAATATTTCTAATATATTGCTAATTGTTTGGACAATTTTTAATCCGATATTTATTGATAGTTTTCGACAAATTGACATAATAACCGACCCAGAGACATACACCGACGACCGGCCTGTATAATGTTAAATATATAATATAGTTATAATATTTTACTTTAAATATAAAAATGAAACGTTTTTTTATTTAAATCTATTATAATGAAGATGAAATTTAATGATAAAATTAAAATATTTTTTAATGAAATTTGAATAATATTTTTTTAATGTAAAACTCAAAAAATTACTTTATTTAATTAACGCCAATATAATTACATAAATAATAAATATAAAAATAAATTACTTTTATAATTTTTTTTTTGATCATATAAAATTGGAAATATTTAATTTTTAATTCTGTTTTAAAATTAATTTCTTAATTTTTTTTTGATAGATTAAACTTTTTAACAACAAATAAAAAATCAATAAAAATAAAAAATTAATTAATTTTTTTTTTAATATTTCTGTCAAATATTACTAAAAAATAGCGCAGCTGCCAATTGCAAATAAAACGAAAAATATAATTTAAAAATATAAAACAAAAAAATTAAAATGCTAAAAAATTAAAATAAATTATAAAATTTAACGTTTTTTTAAAGAGTGAACTACAAAAAAACAAAAAAAATTAACTAAAAATAATTTTTTATTAAAAATTAAAAAATAATTTCCAAACTTTCAAACACAAAAACAATTTTTATGTTTATAGAATTTTTTTTTGATTTTGGACAAAATTTGAAAAAATATTTAATTAGTTTTTTTTTTGTAAATTTTCTTGAAGATTTTCTTTGGAAATATTATTTAATTAAAATGAAAATGATAAAAGAAAAACGCTCAAGGGTTAACAACAATAAAATTACCTTTTTTTTGTAAATTTTAAATAATAAAAATTAAAAATTTTGAAACAAACAAAAATTTAATATCAGAATTAAAATTACATACCTTATTGGCAGATGATATTTCAGATGATCTTGGTGGATCTTCAGTAATTGGTTCATTAACAGGGACACGTTGTTCTTGTACGCTAGCCAATCTAAAAAAATTATATGTAATAAAATTGATTAAATTTTTAAGAAAAAGACTTTTACATATTAAATTTAAATTATTTTGTAAATACCTTTTTAATGTTACTAAAGTACCAGTTAATTTTTTACATCTACGTAATGCTGATTCTAAACGATCTGGTTCTTCTTTAAGGAACTTTTCTTCACGTACAACTTTTTCCATTTCATTTGATAAAATTGTTCTTAAACCATTTTGTAAACCAGGAAAACGCATTTTTAATTCAGCAACAGTTTTACTATTTATAATAAATTAAAATCATTAAATTTTTTTTTGCGTGGGCTCAAAAGAAACATTAAATAAAATTACCTAGCTCTACTTAATACCAATGCCATATCCTCAACAGCAGCCATATTAACTCTAGTCCTTCGATTTATTACCTCTCCCCGTAATCCTTCAACCGATGACTCTAAATCACTTAAATCATTTTCTAATCGTATTACTTCCTGTTTATATAATTCTTCTTCACGTGAAAATCTTGTTTTCTCTTGATCACCTTGGCCCCAATAACTACCACTACCAGCTAATAATGTTGCCCGTATTCGCATAAATGCATCTTTAATATCTTCACGTACAGCAACAGCTTGTGCTTGTGATAATCGCCTTAATGTTCGAACTTCCATACGTAAATCTTTTGCTTTCTTTTGTAAGCCACGTAAATGATTATAAACTTCGGGTGCTAATGCAATATCAGGCCGATAATTTGGATGGGTTTGTGCCAAGGCTAATGGTTTTGGGGGTGGTGGTGGTTTTAAACGATCTCTTTCTGCTTTTGTAATATGAAAAAAAAAAAAAATTAATATGAAAAATTTGTGTGAATTTTTTTTTAATGACGAAAATTTAAATAAATATATTTTATTTACAAATTATACAAAAAAGGGGTTGTTTTTTTCTTTGAAGGGCAGTGAGTGCTAAATAATATATTCCAAATTGTTTTTTTTTTTAATTTTGTTTTTTGGTACTCCTTTATTACCTTGCGATGAAGTACGTGGAAGTGTTGATGATTTTATAGCTGGTTTTGGTGGTTTTGAATCGGCTGAGTTTTTATATTTTTTTGTGATCAAATTTTTTATTTTAAAATATTTTTATTTTTTGGTGAACACAAAAAAATTGCACACAATATTTTGGTGATTTTTTATATTTTTTTTTTTGAGAATTTTATATTTTAATTTTTAGTTTGGTTTTTTGAGCAGCAGTGAAAAAAATATACAAAAAAAAAGAATATTTATATAAAATAAATTTTGATTTAAATAAATTTGTATTTTCTACAAAATTTAATATTAATTAAAATTTCGTACTTTTAAAAATTTTGAATGTTGTTTTTGTAATTCTAAAATGTATACTAAAAAAAATTTTTGATAATAAATTTTGTAAAATTTAAAATGAAGCGAATTTGCAGGCAGATGAATAAAATAAATTTTATTTGGCAAAAGATGGTATAATAAAATGTGGAAATGAAAAGTAAAATTGTCTTCATTTCGTATAAAATGTTAAAAAAAAACAAAACTTATTTTATTTGTAATTTTTTTATATAAATAATAATCATGCATTTTTTATTCTTAAAATTTATTATTTAAAATTTAAAACAATCTTAAAAACAAAACAAATGTGATTTTTTTTTAATAAAATGAAATTTCCTTATAGTATATTAAAATTAGAAGCGCAAAATTTGATTATAAATTCATAATTGTCGAGAGTGAATTATTAATTTAATTTCAAATTCTTAGTAAAATTTAGCAATTTACTATTTTGATTAAAGTATTTGAAAAACAATTAACACTATTCTAGTATGTACTGAAAAGAGTTCAAATTCATTTTATAAACTACATTTTGTAAATTACATTTTGATTTAGTGTTTAGTGAAATACTTTAATTAATTCTCAACATATTGCAGTAAATTTTCTCGACAACGATGATTATTTAATATTGAATAAAAAAATGAACATGCTTAAAATATAATTTAAAATTAATAGAAAATAATTATAATTTAAACTATAAAATTAATTTAATTAATTTAAAATCTATAATATTTTTTTTTATCAATTTAAATTTCTATATTACTGAAAATATTCGATTATACTAAAATTTGTTTATGTACTTAAATCAAAAGTTATATAAGCTTAAAAAAAACGATATTTACATTAATTTGACAAACAAAATATATGTATAGCAATTACAATGCAAAAATCATAAACATAATTATTAAATATAACAAAAATATTATGCAAAACAAAATATTTAAATTATGTAAATTATAAATTAATTTTAAACAGCTGTTATTTTTAGTGAAAGCGATTTACCAGCATGTTGTGGACTATGTGACTTTGGTACTCCTTGAATATCATCACTAAATGATACAGATTTCTCAAAAGATACTGATTTATCTGCAAATAAAAATTTAATTTAAAATTTAAAAATCAATAAATTAAATATTTATATTATGTATTGCAAAAGAAAATGATTATATTAAAAGATTTTAATTGTTAGATCAAGCATTCTACTCAAAAAATGAGATTTGTAATTAAATGAAATTTTATTTATTTTGTAACTAAGATTAAAGCTAATTTTAAAAGCATTCACAAAATATAAACTAACAAAAAAAAAAAAAGAAATTGATTTATTTGTAAAATATTTTTTTTATTTGGATCAATTTGTGAAACTAGTACAAATTAAATTTTATAACTTACGACTTAAGCTTTTGCCAAGCTTTGGTGGTTTTTCTCTAACATATAATAAATCATCGCCAGTACCGTTTGCTTGTGTTTTTCATTAAAAATATAATTTCAAAAATATTGTAAATTGTGATTTTGAGGTTGGTTTTATTAAATTGTGAATTTTTAAAGTGATTATTAAAATAAATTAAATTTTAATTAATATTTTTTTTTGAAAATTTAAATTATAAAGTAATTAAATCATGTATTATAAGAGTATTTATTTGATGTTGCCTTGCGTAACATAATTTTATAGTGTTTATTTCACTTTTATAATAAAAAAAAATTAGTTCTGCTACATGGGAACTTGGAAACTAAAATCAAGATTTTAATATTTAAACGTTTAACCGATTTTTCAAATGATAAATTTTCTAAAATGTGACATTAATATTGAAAGAATGAAGGTATATTAATTTCGAGAAAAGGTGAATATATTAAAATATTCCGTATAATTGTTTCATAATCAAAATTTTGCTCATTAAAGAAAAAATTTAGACTAAATTTGGCTCTGTTTATTAGACAATATAGTGTAGACTGTAGAGCACCAAATCATCGGTGTACCTTATTCATCAATGCTAATTTTCCTAGTGCAAGCTTATGACAATTAATTAGCCCCACATTTTCAATTTAAATATTTGTACATTTAATATTTACAATTTACAAAACATTGCATAGCTTTAGGTGGTCTAAAAAATTCTATATTAATGCCAGAAATTTGGAAATTTCTTCTATTATTGTTTAATAATATTAATTAATTATTATAAATTTAAACAAACTAAAAAAAAAGTAAAAATTGAATAAATAAAAATTAATTATATTAAAATTATTCTTAAATATAATTAAAAAAATTTGGAAAATTTAAATTAAAAATTTACAAAAACATAAAAAACTCGTTTATTATATTTCTATTAATAATTTAAATTATGGGGAATATTTAACTCACCTTGAATTGATGTTGAACTACCACTTGAATGACCATCCATATCATCTAGACCTGTTGTAACATACGATGCAAAGTGCAAAAAACTTTTTATAATTTTTTTTCTTGTATAAATTTTCCATAATTAAACATTTAATAATTAAAAACATAAAAATTCGTTTGTTTTAAAAAACTAAAAACAATTTCTTTTAACACATAAAAAGAAAATTCATTTTCACTTCATTTAAATTAAAAATAGTAAAATATATAAAAAATCACAGGAGAAATAAATAACTTTTCAATATTTTTCAAAAGCTCATTAAGTACGCGGTCCGAATTTTAATTTATATAGTGAAAACCGAATTACCGAATTAATGATAGTGAATATAAATTAACAAATAATTTTTTTTTATTGCAAATTATGTGCAATATTACATAAAATATTATATTAATCTTATTTTGAAACATAAATTTGTGTTAAACATAAAGAAATAAAGAAAATATAAAATCAAAAAATTTTCACTTATAAAAAAATTAATTTAATTTTACATCAATAATAAAACGACAAAACAAAGTTAATAATTTTAATATTATATATGTATTTATGTGAAATTTTCACTACTTAAGATTGAATTGCCGCAGTATTTGAACATTAATTTCAATAAAACATAAAAACAAGAGTAATATGATATTAGTTACACAAAATTGGCTTTACAACATTATAATTTCAACTAATATAACATATATAAAGTAAATCATCACCCAAATACTTAAGTGCCATAGAATAAACTTTTTGAATTTTGGTATACCAGATAAAACTTTTCTTAAAGACCATTCATAAGTTGTTATGGTTCGATTTACTATTTCAATTTATTAAAATGCAAATAAAATTCGTATATGACACTTACCTACTAAGGTGATGATGTGAAAAATGAATTCCCTAAAAAATTATACCCAAATAATACCAAAAAAAAAAAATTTAATGAATGAATGAAATTGAAATCAAAAGTGAACATAAAAATTATGTATTACGTATGTAATTTCCCAAAATGAAAAAATGAAATTAAGAAAAACCATCAAAACAATAATGTTAGTGTAGTCGTGTTTTCTTTTTAAATTATTAATGAAATAAAGTGAAAGTGAATTATATATATATGCTTTGTTAGTTACTAAATTAAAAAAACATACATACATATTTTGTTAGTTTAGAAAATTTACCCATGAATTAAAGTTTAACCCCAACAAAATGTTATTATTTATTATTATTACTCTATTTCTATTCTATATATATTAGCTTACCTCGACATTGACCTGGTACACCTAAATAATTTGTATTCATAACACTAGGTGGCGTTACATGTGTTACAATTTGTGGATTTTGATTGACTAATGCTTTTTGTACTAAACCAGTTAAATTAGCCAATTGACGTTCCATATGTTCAACACGAATTCGATGTAAATCTTCAGGTCTATGAAAGAAAGATTTTTAAATATATTGTTAATATTAAATTTGATTAGTCATATGTCAATTTCAAATATTTATATAAAATTGAAAAAGAAAAATTAATTTAATTTTGTGGAAAATTGCGACAAAATGAATGAAATTATAATTAGAGAGAATGTTTCAGGTGTGTTATAGTATAAATGGTAATTTTTTGTTGTTCATTTCATTTCGTATTAGAAAAAGTGAAAAAAAAATTTATCTTCAAGAAAATTGTTTTTGACAGACTGTTTTGAAGAGCAATTCTACTTTCACTTACTATTTAGAAAAAACTACAACACTTTGTAATATACAAATTATAATTCATATTTTTGTTTAAGAAGCTCAGTGAACAAATATAGATAATTATTTTTCATGATAATTTTTCCTCCAAGGTCTAATAAATTTCTCACCTTTAAAATTTCTATGTGTGAAAATAATGAATTTTCTTACATACTTTTATTTTGAAATGATAAAAATTCACGGTTCTATAAATTTCTTACTATAAAATACAAAAAAATTGTGCAATATTGACGACAAAATTTTTTCTATAATTTTTTTTTATTCAATTGATTTTTCCAGAGAAATTTTCATTTCATGTTAAACTTTGGTAAAGTAATGAACAAATCTTTTATATTTTATGGCAATAAAAGCAGAAAAAATTTCATAAATAATGTTGAAAATATTAGTTTTAATTTTAATTTATATATTAATTTGTGAAAGTTTTAATAATAATAATAAAAATATAATTAATGATGAAATAAATTGTTTAAATAAATTATCATTAAATGAATTATTAAAAATACATAAATCCTTGATAAAATTACAATGTTCTACAAGTGAAATTAAGGAAATTAGTAGTGAAATAAGTGAAGAGATAATTGAATCAAAGATTTTAGATGATAATAAACAAATATTAGCATTACCATTAGTTGGTGGTATAAATAAATTTTTTAATGGCAATAAAAATATGGATAGGTGAAAAATGGGGTATTTCTAAAATCATTTAAATTTATTTAAAAATTTCGTATTTTTTATAGATCATATGAAAATATTAATGAACATCATCATCATCAAATGTGGGAAAAACCAAAACCTACAAAATTAGAAACAGTTTTTCAATTAAGTATTACAGCATTATCATTTTTAGCATTTGGAGGTTATTTGCTTTGTATGATTGTACAGGCAATTAAAAGCAAAGGTAACTAAAAAATTAAATAATTTTAAATAAAAAAACAATTCTAATCAATTCTAAGTATAATATTTCAAGGCAAATTCTGAAATATTCTAAGAAAAATATTATAAAATCTTCTCCAGGAAAATAATATTCTTCACATTTTAAAATATTTTAGTCATTTTAGTGAAGGTATCAAAAAAACATCATGTAAAATTTCACTGACTAGAATTTATCTTTGATTTTTTTTAAAAAAATATTTAAATATCCTATAGGCAATCTTTTAGCATTTTCTTCATTTAAGGAGCAAGAGGAAAATAATGATTCTAATTTTCTGTGGTTCTTCAAAAATAAATATAATTTTTTTTTCCGAATATTTGATAAATTGATTTCTAACGCAAATTTCTTAATATTATATCGATAAAATGTTTGGTTCATTGATAATTCTATATACGAGTAGTATTATTACTCAGATTTCTAAAGATATTCTTCCTACACACAAATAAGGAAATAATCTGATCATTATTTCTTTTTTTTTCCTTTTTTCGTTTGTTTTTTTCTACAGAATATTATTTTCTCTCTTGTTTGTCCTATAATAATGATGTGCCTAAATCCTCTTATATTACATTTGAAATTGATTATATCCTAAAAATATCCTTTTTCATTCTCCTACTATTATCAATACTTATATATATAAATGTGATGTTCTTAAATCACTTTTTCCTATAAATTTGTTATTCAATTTTATTCAAGATTAAAAATATTTATAAAATTTTCAATAAAATGTGTTTTTTTTTTGTGGATATTTTTACCAACAAATAAATTGATCCTTTAAAATAATTGATACTATGTCTATGTGTTTATATAATTAGAAATATTTTTACAAATTAATAATAATTCCCTTTTTTAGGTACAACATATTATCATCCTGTAGCAGGAGGATCTAGCATGATGACTAATAATAATAATAATAATAATCCACCATTAAAAAAAATTAAAGTTTATAGACGTCAGCGTAGAACAATTTTAACCAAACCGAAAATAATACCGACAAATAAAAATTCAACTACTAATACGAAATTTTATAATGATCAAATGGCATTACCAAATCCAAATGATATGTATAAAATTTTAATATTATTTACTGAAGGATATGTTAAATTAATCGATATAAAATAGTAGTAATATTTTTACCTTGTTGGATCATAAAGTTGATTAGCATTTCTTGGTATTCGACCTGAAACTTTCATACCATATAAAGCATATTCATCTTCTGTCATTGATCCATCACTGGTGAAAAATATATGAAAAATTTAATTTACTACAATTTCAGTTTTTATAACACAATTTAATATTTACCATCTTTGTTCATCGCCAACCATTGGTACAACTGGTGTACCACGTGTACCATATTGACTATAATATGGTTCTTCATAACCACCACGAGTACCTCTTTCTGGTGAACTTGTATAACCATCTTAAATTAAGAAAAAAATTTCATTTTATTATTTATATTTATTTTATTTTTGTAAAATTTATTATACATAAAATATTTATTTAATTATACAAACACAAAAAGCTACAATTTTTTTTACAAAAATTACATAAAAAAATAATTTAATAAATATTTAACAAAATATTTTTTATATATTTTATTTATTTTTATAAATTATAAAACTAAACAAAAATATTGTTAATTTTTAATTCTATTTATAATCTAAAAAAAAATATTAGTTAATTTTAATTTAAAATATTTAAAAGTGAAAATCTTAAAATTTTATATTAAAAACATAAAAAAAAATCTTTTAATTATAAAATGTTAAAAATCATTTACATATATAAAAATTATGGAAAATAATGAATTATGTTAAAATTATAAATACATTATGAACGTCACAACATATAAACATAAAAATGAACAGGAGAAAAAGGATCGACAACATAACAAAAATAACATAAATTTTTCATTTTGTTTTGTAGGAGTAAATTTTGTTTTCTCTTTTGATGAGAGATGTTTTGTTTTAAAATAATAATTTTAATACCTGGGATACTGTATAGTTGATCCTGTGGATAAGAAGGATATGGAGGTCCCATGCTACCTCTTGAGCCATATGATCTCAATGGTTTTGCTGGTGGTCCTATTTTATACATATTTTTTTTATACATATAAAGTTTTGTTGTAACAAAAATCAAAAAACATTTTTTGGATCGAAAAATTATTTTTTTAAATTAAAATATTTAAAAATTATAATGTTACAAAAAAAAAATTAGGTATGATTTTTATGGATTTAATCATCAATTTTTTGTTCAGAATGAAAAAATTTAGCATAAAAAGCTCAAAAAATTTATTTGAATTTTGATTATGCAAATTAAAAATGAATTCGATTTAAATAAATTAAAAATGATTTCGAAATTATTAAATTAAATTTTGAATAATGACTAAAAAGATACAATTTGTTTAATTTTAATAGTTTAATAATTGTGAAAAGGAAATTTTTCAGTTTTAACTATGTAAATAAAAATGGTCTTAAAATTAGGAATTTTTTGTGAAAATTCAAGTCCCAAAATCGTTTTGTTTATATTATTCACATTTTTTCAAAAATATTTTTTATATACCAAATTAGAGGTTATAGTCTTCATTTTCATAATATAGTAGAAACTTTATTTGTATCTCGGAACAGCCTTCAAAAACTGAATATAATATAATGTCAAAAAATGCAACATAAAATCTAAATTTTTATATGATTTCATATTTCAAAAATCTTTATTCTTAAGATCTCTCCCTAATACAGGACGTACGGCGTCGGCGTATGTCGAAATCGTTTTATTTTGTATGAGAGCTCCCAAAATACGCGGCGTACGAGCGCCGACAATTGGATTTTTTTAGGGGCGTATTAAGTACTACAAACAGTTTTGACGATTTATTTCGGGAGCTCTCATACAAAATAAAACGATTTTGACAGACGCCGACGCCGTACGTCCTGTATGAGTATGAGGGAGAGGTATAAGATTTTAAACTTTGTTGAAAGTACTTTTTGTGTACTTCTTTATTGGTAGTATTTTATTTTTATTTCAGTTTTTTAACAACTTTCACTCCATAATCTTACAATTTCAAAAAACTAAATTAAATTTTCTTCATAACTAAAAATTATATGTAAATAAAAAATATTATTCTACTTGCTTGGCATGCATGTAAAAAATGTTAACCAACATTTTTTTTTATCTATAAAAACACCAAATTTACAGAAAATAAAATAAATAATTTTCATAAAAAATAAAATCATGCACATATAAAAAATAGAATTCTTAAATACATATAACTAACACCCAATACCAAAAGATTTTGTTATCAAAAAAGGATATACAAAAAATTAATTTTCTACATACATACTTAGAAAAAAATTTACAGTGAGTTTCTAACCAATTTCCAAGGTTTTGAAAGGATTTATTGATAACAACAAAAATATAAAACCCACTCACAAATTAAAAAAAAATATAAAAATTTCTTACCAACTGCATTTTTATTACGATCCGAATACATTCCACGGGGTAAAGTTTGTGCTGTACCAACATAATATGGGGCTGTTTTACCACCCTATAATAAAAACGAAAAAATATTTTTTTTTTTTTAAATTATTGGTAAATCAATTGCGGTAATAAAAAATAAAATAAAATTTTGTAATACGAATTTATACTTTGGGAAATTTGGTATGTAACGTAACTGGAGTTTGAATTACATAGTTTTGGATTTTTTGAATTAGGTGATGGACTCGTATAAATAAAATGTTATGGTTTTAAGAGTAAACTTTAAAGGAATTCTATATTTTTATATATTTGGGCAACTGGAGAATTAAAATTTCTGAAAATTTTATTTAAGATTTTATATAGATTTCATAAAGATACTTTATATTTTTAAAACTAAATAGTGAAATTTCTTGCTCTTCTATCACAAGGAAATTCAAATATTCTTAATAAATTCTTACAATATTTTGTAATTTAAATTTTATTGCTATTAATATCCAAAATTTACAACAGTCAAACTTTAATATCAATTAAAGTGAAATATTCTTATGTGTAAAATTAATTAGAAATTACTAATTGATATTTCAGTGAAATATTAATTTAGATTTCTAATTAATTTTACATAAGAATTTTATAATATAAAAAAAAAGTATGTTAATTAGTAATAAACATAATTGCATTTTGATAAACATTATGTACAACATAAATAAAATTAAATAGAGAAATTATTAACAATTAAATACATTATTCTTCTATAATATTTATTATTAATTTTACAATCGAAATAATTGACTTAGAAATTCGACTTTCTAAACAAATTTAATAAATATCATTTAAATATTTTATAATATGCTTTTCTGAATGTCGTAAGTTTGAAATTTAATAAAAAATCATTAGGAAAGTATAAGTATACTAAATATTTTTGGTAATAATTTCCGGGTCAACAAACAAATATAGTTATATATAATATCATGATAAAATGTAATTGCATTAAAAGCCAAAAAGTTAAATCAAACACACGGTAAACAACTTAATACTTTTATAATTTAATCTATGGAATATTTATTTGAAATTATCTATAGAAAATTTCATACTAAAAACTATAACTTTGAACTAATAAAGAAGTCATGGAAATTAGTAATAAAATAAATAGAATAAAATCTATAAATTGGATTACAAAGATATTAAAGTTTTCACAAAAGTTTAATAAGAAGAATTTCGGTTGTGGTATAAATAGATTTTCTATATATCAAATCATTAGTTCTTTGCATCTAAATTTTATGTAGCATGAAATTTGCCATGAAACACTCAACACAAATTATAGTGTTCTGAAGCAATTGATAATTTGCAAAGTAAAAAAAGACGAAATTCATTTACTATATTGATATCAAAAACCACCATTAAATATTGCACCCAAAAGCGATTTACAAAATTTTTTGTTTAAAAAAACCCATTTGAATTAATTCTGTACCATTTTCCCTATTCATCAATTACCTTTTTGGTTTATGTAAATAATATTTTTAATATTAAATTACAAAAATCAATTTAACGTAAATAAATTGAAGATATATAAAATAAAATTGAAATGGGAAAAATTTTCTTTATCAAATTTTGTGTTATTATAAAATGTTGAAACCCCTTTTCGTTAACCAAACTTAAGACTTAAGTATACCAAAATAATTTTAATCTATAATATTATATATCCAAAATATATTCATTATTCTTCAGTTTAAAAACAACAAAAAAATAGTATGAAAATTCCATTAAGGATATTTTATATCTAATACTCTAGCATAAAAAAGGACTTAAATAGCATTTTTCTCTTATATATTCAAACAATGGTCTCTGTCTGTATACTATTTTATAAAGAATCTATATATAAGATATATTTTCAATATTTGTGCCTCAATAGATAAAAAAACTACCTAAAGAGGATTTTTACCTCTTAGTCATTGAGTCTTTGAATAAAGAATCTATTTTGCAAATAGATTGAGTTAGCTGAGCTGTCACTAATTTAGTGAATTTTCAATGATAAAATACCATTAGAGAGAAAATGAATTTTATTTGTTTTGTTTTTTGATTTTAACATGTTTAGTTTCCTGAAAAAAATTTTCTCTGCATGAATCTAACGATAAATTTATATGTATAAATAGTGAAAATAAAGGTAAGAAATTTTGTTTTTTGTGAATTTTCGGAAGTTATTATACAATAAATAAAAATAAACACAATCAAGATTGCTGCTTACTGTTAAGATGATGATATTTTATGATGCAAAAAAAAAAATATACTAAATAATGAGAAGAAGAATCCTTGACAAGATAAATAGTTAAGTGGTTATTGTTATTTTTATTTTGTGGTTAAATTGTTTTAGTTTTTTTTTGGGATATCTAACTTTGTTGTTGTGTTGAAATTTAATTGGGTAAATATTTTTATTTTTATAGATTTGCTAATTTAATGGAATCCAAAATTTAAGTTTTGATATGTGGTTTTACTTTAATTTTGATATTTTGATAATGGAATTTAATTGAAACTATTCTCCCAATTTGAAATATAGCTTGGAGTACAAAAAATATATTTCTTATTCAATTTCATAATAATAATTATTAATATTGTTAACCAACAATTATAAATTTTCTATAAAATAAATATGTATATATATAAATTCAATTAGAATAAAATAAAAAAATTAATTGATAGACAATTATTTTCATATTTATATTGCATATCTTTAGGCATTCCATATTTTATTCAAAAATATTTTCAAAACTATTCAATTTTAAAATTGTTTAATTTTGATTTTAAATAAGAAATAAATTATTTATTGTTAAATATTACTAATAAATTTCTACTAAATATATTTCAATTATTTCAAATAATTGAAATATATTTAGTAGAAATTTATTAGTAATATTTAACAATAAATAATTTTTTCTAAGTAAATTCAATACAAAAATTATAAATTAACCACAAAAATGGGTTAGGTAATATTTTTCATTGCCTTATTTTAGTAAGGGAATTTTGAAAATTTTGTGAAATATTTTGATTGGAAATTTTATATCCAAAATTTATATTTGCTTGGGTTTTAAATATAAATTAATTATTAAATTTTTGTATTATACCACAATTAAATTTTATATAAATTAATGGTGTTACTAACTTAAATAGTTCAATTAAATTTAAATCAGTTATTAGATATATGAATAAATAATATAGGAAATAATATTTTGACAGTGTCGATTTATAAAATAATTGGTTAGCATATAGATTGTGTAAAATCGATTTTTTAGATATTTCCCAGATATTTTGATAAAGAAATATCATCATCTTTGGTAATAATATTAGTCAATTTTTATATTATTATTATTGCTTCATATTTTTTATGAATATTCTCCCCCCAAACATACAACAAATTGAAAAACACTTTAAATGTCCAAAAATAAAAATAAAAATAGATAATACGTTTTTTTATATCCGCATTCTATGTATGTGATGGAATTTCCAAATTGAGCATAAAAATTGTTTATCTAAACAGAAATATAAAAATTTGGAAATTTTGTTTTAAAAAAAAAAAAAAAAAAACGAATTACAATATTTTCCAAAAATAAAATTCTATGAAAATTGCTTCATCGAAAATACATAAATGGAGAAATATCAATAATATTTTTTTGGGGTGGGATGTGATTTTCAAAGCTAAATATTTTCTAGAAGCGTTTTCAAATTTTTATTTTTGTAAAGGATAACCAGAAAAAAAAAATATATTATGTTTCTTATATGATTTTTGATCCTCAGGATATTAAAGTGCATAAACATGTTTGAAATAATTTTTTTTTGTAATTTTGAACTTTGTTATGATGTTAATTTTTTTTATGTTAACATTATTTTCTTTTGGTTGGAGAGAAAAATTAACATTACACATTTTTTGTTTTGTATGATATTTCCAACAGCAAATTATGTATTCTCTTGGCAATTGTAGTAATAAATGCTAATTTTTGAAAAGTTCTATATAAAAAAGTTCATTTGGTTGATAAATTAACCAATAAAAGTAAATGGGAAATATTTTTTTAGAAAATTAAGATCATTAGTAAATGAATGAATGAAAATTGAAAAATAATCAAAACTAATATTCAAAAATTTGAAAATTATCAAAAATAATATTCAAAACCTACGATGGTTCAAAGTTCCGAAATTTCCCAAACTTTGGTTTTCTTCCAAAACTTTTAAAGGAGACGTAAAGGATGGTTCAGATTGTCATGCATTTTTAGTCATTTATCTAAGCCAACTTAATTTTCTCTATAATCTACCTTAATTAAGTAGAAAATAACATTGGAATCTATCTGTTAACGTACTGTTAAATCAGTAAATTTAATAAAATTTCTCTTGCTGGTTTACTGTACTATAATTTTTCTTTAGAAAGGTATCAGATAATATTTTAGCTAATCATTTCCCAAAAATATATTTTTCATAAATTTCTTTATATACATAAAGTATATATCTGTTAATAATCTGTTAAAAATGTATTTTCTTCAAAAGACAAATTATCACTATTAGCTATTAAAATTCACACAATAAATCTAACTAAATAAAAAAATAAAAAAATTGCCCATATATTTCTACAATTAACATTTTTTCTATGCTATCTTGTCTATGCTAGTATATAAATATATATTCAAATATATTAAAGATTATGTATGAGGGTTTTACATAAAAAAACATTGACAATTACGTTAGTATATATAAGAAAAGTCCATTAAATCTTCTTTGCGGAAGTGATAAATGATTTTTACTTGGTTCGTTAGACAAAAATTATTGTGGTTTCTATTTTTTTTGTGTATCTCATCTCACCATATACTGATTATATTATAAATTTGTGATTATGGATATTTATGTATTTAAGAAATAGTCATACTTCTTCTTCAATAATGAATCCTCAAATACTTATAGTATATAATTTATTTTGAAAGTAAAATTTTCTTTTTTTTTGCATCTAAATAATATTTTCTATATTATTAAAGTCAAATTGAATATTTTGTTGATTTTTTTTTGTATATTAAAGTGTAAAGTCAAGTCAGTGAAGATAATGAAAATGAATGTATACAAGAGTGAAAAATAAATATAGATAGTAAAATACCCTTGAGTAGCCATGCGAACAGATTGGAATGTAGTATAAGACAAATATGTATATGCTTAAATTATGAATGACAAGGCTATTTAGGGTTAACTGAAAGAGAACATTTTTTGTAAAATGGATAAAAAATTTAAATAATTTTAATTATCATTTATTAATTTTGTTAATTTAAAAATCTTATAAATTTTAAAGCTGTCAATTATAATTAATGTCTGACATAATGAGAAAAAAAATATTAATAGACAGAAAGTGTGCAACAAATTGTTCTTGTTTAAATGAACCAAAACATATTTTCTATGTCTATGCAAAAAAAAAGGGAAGAAAATGAAAAGTCTGACACGATCTTCCAAGAAATATTAACGACTTTCATCAGTCTTATTTATTTGGGTAGAAAAAAACCATTCAATTATTTTTAATATTACTAATTGTTAAGTACAAAAATTCCATTCTTGTCGCCAGTAAATATTTTTTGTTGTGGTTGTAAAATGCTTTAATCTTTAAATTTTTATGCTATCATGAATATTTTAATTAATTTTAATTAGAATTATTACATTTTGGTTTTCTTTTTTGTTAATTTGTGAATTATTAATTTATTTTCTTAGTAATATATATAATGAATTGGAAATAAACTAAGAAAACTAAAAATATTTTAAAAAAATGAGTTAATTGATTAATTTAAATAATGATAAAAAATTGATTATTTGTTAATAACAAATTTATAGAATATTTAAACAAATAGGAACTCATATTTATAGTTTATATTTTTGCAAACTTGCCACTATCACATTCTGTGGAATGTCAATATTGTACGTATGTGTCCGAACTTGTGTAGTATAAATACGATATTAATATAATTTCTTTCTAATCTCGTTGACACTAAATAATTGAAAATTTAAATTTTACACTAATTTATCTAGTCTTATAAAAGGATAATTATCTTTGTACAATTTAAATTGAACCAATACAGATTTTAATAAAAAGAAATTTGTTATAATTTATATAATTTGGTATTCTTTTATAATAAAAGGAAAAGTTTAACACATTTTCAGGTGAAAGGTAACACAAATGAAAAATGCATTCACTAAAAAAATATCAGATATCAATGTTTTACTTTTTTTTCGTTAATTTATTGTGTTTTCTTATTAATCAATTTAATATGGAGAAAGTATTTTCACAGAAAGTTCCAAAAAAAAAGTAACAAAACGCAAAAATCATTATTATGTAAAGGCTTAATTTTTATATATTTTTTTTATTTTGGTGATTTTTATAGTTCAGCTAAATTGATTTAAAAATAATCATGGGTTACAGAAACACGATAATTATTTAATTCTGATTATAGTAGAGTGAGTGGCATACAAAAATTGAGAATTATATATTTTAAAATATATAAATATAAATGTAATTTATTTAAAATTCTTATTTAAGTTACGAACAACATTTAAATTTAAATTTTATGGAATATGAACTTTATAATTTATATATTTACAAATTCATATATATGCAATGTAAAATTTTGTTCGACAAATTGAAATTAATTTAATTAATTTAATTACTAAAGTTGAACTTCAATTAATTACGAAATTTTCATAATTGAAATGTAATGTGAAAAAAAAATATTATTGATATATAATTATAATTAAATTTATTGAAAATATTTAATATAAAAGGTTTAAATTAAATGTTAATGCAATCAATCAAAAAGTTTTTGAGTCTATAAGCTTTTTCAATCATTTAAAATGAATTTTTATATTTCAATGATTTTTTTCAGTTTAAAAGTAATAAGAGTTTTTTTTTTGTTTATAAAGTGATCCAATAAAATTTATTGGAGTATAACTAAAAAATATAATTTTCGTAATTTATTAAAATAAATTAAATATATGATATTCTGTTAGCAAATAATAAATTTGTATGTTCTGCAAAATATTATAAAAAAAAATAATGATTTCGTTATTTATAATATTAAATATTAAAAATTTGATTGCTTCATTTTAATTGATGGTGAATAAAATTGATTGATGAAAAAATCGCATATTTAATTGAGTTATTTAGTTTCCGTTGCTTTGGTTATGAATAGTTGACAAGTATTATTAATTCACTAGAAGAATTTTCAAACTGCAGTGTATTATTTTTCATGGTGCAAGAATAATTAAATTTCAACGTTTTTATGTATTTCTACCAAATATCAACTAAACATATCATCTGAATAATATCTTCAATAAAAAAATATTGTGAAATGATTTTTGAATATTGACATGAACATATTTAAAATTTAATTAAAAAAGTTTAAAATATTTTTCTTTTCCCAATTTCAATATTGTACAAAAGCAAAATTAATTGATTTTTCATATGAAAACACGGCAATAATATTAAATTCTATCACAATAAAAATTTTCCACATTAAATATCGTATATTCATTAAACTCCCACTATGGTCATCCAAATTATTATATATTTTTACTTTTGATCTGATAATATATGATAAACAATCTGGTATAGTCAATATTTGTCGATTTTCCAATGAAATTTAATATATTAAAAGAGGACATACTCAATAAAGGACACACCACAATACTACGCAAAGAGAGTTGTCAAAAAAATATTTATTTATTTGAAGTTCTTTTAAAATTTTAATAATTTTAATTTACTTCAATAAAAAAACTTTTTTAACAAAAAAAATTTGAAATTTTCATTTCGATATTACAAAAAAAAAAATGACATCCACAACTCAATTTATTTGGCTTACCATATTCGAATAATCCATAATAAATATTTTTTTTTTGATATCCTAGGACAAATTTTCCAAGGATTATAATTACAGAAATTACTCTATAAAAAGATTAATTTTCGATTTTTTTAATAAATATTTTAAATTTAGAATTTATACTTAATTTAAATTACAATTAATTTTCGTTTACGGGATATCTCGTTGTTAATATTTGAAATCAAAACTGGAAATGATGAAATTTTTTATATCATAAAAAAAATGAGTGAAAACTTTTTCTATACAAAGGCCTTAAAAACTCATCAAATCTAGGCAAATATTTACTAAAAAAAAATATGTTGTATAATATAAATATATATTTTTTTTATTTTGGGGGTGGAATATTTATGGTTAAAGATACTCCAATATTAACATAAATAAAAGTAGATTGTGTGAGAATGTTTTTCGAATATTTATTGTAGTGTGTAGAAGAGGAAGCCTCGACTAGACTATTTTATTTTAATAAAATGAGTCTATAATACTGAAATTTGAGTATAATAATTTAGATAGACAAAAATATAAAAAATATTTGTTTCTGTTCTGTGAAATGGTAAAAATAATGACATTTTATATAAAGATAAAAGAAATAATATGATTTTTTGCTTATGGACATTATAAATAACATATATACATTAAATTATTTTGCATAAATTTACAATTCCATTGGGACGAATATTATATTTACATATTATTTTTTTTTTAATGTAAATATTTTATAATCATATTTTCGTTCAGTTTTTTGATGAATTTATGATACAAATAAAAATGATTTTTATTAAATTTAATAATAAAACTTTTAATTAGCATCACTAAAGGATTTGACTAGCGAATTTTAAAACATATATTTAATTATTACTGACAACAAATTACAATTTAATTACATAGTATTTTCACTTTAAATCAAAAATTTTTGAATAGTATTTTCTAAATATATTATCAACAAAAACTTAAACAATTTAATAATATAACACCATCCAAAAACTTCATTTATAGTTTTCAAAACGATAATTAATTTTCTATATTATCAGTTAAAATTTCTATATTTAATTTACTATAAAACATTTCGTGTTGTAAACATAGTTATTAATAAAAAAAAACGATTTTATACAATTGAAATTAATTAAATTTTCGAAATTGTCTAGTACTTAGTATAACTATAGACGCATATACTCAGCCATTTTAATCTTGTCCAGAAACAAATTTTGTATTTACCAGTTTCAATTTGGATATTCCAGTCATATATACTTTTCTGATATATTCCGGCATGTAGCTATATAAACTTTTTAAATTGAGTGAAAATTTAAGTCAACACAACAACAAAATATAAAGGATAAATTTCTATCAGTTTTCCTTGTTTTTTTTTTTTTGGGTTCTAATGGTGAAACATTCAAGTGTATACCCACAAATTTTAACCAAAACAGCAACAACAAAAACTGGTGAAGTCATGCAAATAATTCGTGTTCGACCTAGTTTTTCATTTTTTCTCATCTTTATGAAAGAAAAAAAGTATGTTTTTTAAAATTTATTTTGGTATTTTTGGGTAAAATTATATACATACAAAAATCTAAATGAAAATTTTTGCAAAAAAAATAAATTATTTATCAGAAAATTTTCTTTTATCTATAAAATACCCGCACTTTTAGTTTTTATGGGTAAATTTGAAATTTAACTATAATATTTCATAGGAATTGAAAATGTGGTTCAGTTTCAAATAAACATAATTTAAATTTCATAAAAATTGTTTAATCATGATTTTTTATTTCGAAAAAAGTTGGGAATTTCAAAGTACGATACAATCTGTCGAAATATGAAAAGTTTTACTTTGCAAACTTAAATTAAATATTAAATTATTTGAATCAATTCCAAGTCCAAGTAAAATAATATTAATCGAAATTTTAAATGAAATATTTAAGATTTTCTTAGCTAAAAAAATAATTTTAAATTTACTCTTTTTTGATTTGATCAATTTCAATTTGATTATTAAAATTTCAGAACTAGTAAAGTAAAATTTAAAAAAAAAATTCATCAATTAAATTTATTTGAAATTTAATCTTTAAAACTTATTGGGTTATTATTTAAATTAACGAAGCAATATCAGTTTTCTCAATTGAACCTGAAATTGAAATCATCAAATTCAACATAAATTTATCCTTTTTATATATCCTTAACCTTGAAATATTTTCATTTATGAAATTAAATATTTTTACCATAATTTACAGCGACAAAAATTTTTATGTCTGGTAAATTTATATATTTTTGTTTGAATCTTTTAACTTTGATCATTTTTCAATTGAAAACAATTTATTAATTAAATGTTAAGTATTTATAGCAAAAACGTAATTAAGCAAAATTAATTAAATATATAGAAATATGAATGAGAATTTATGGTTAAATCATATAAGTAAAGTTTCTTTTTTTTAAAATAGAAATTTTTTTAAATCCATTTATGAAGTTGGTATAGAAAGAGGAGATTAAAATATATAAAAATGTGGTTTTATTATGTGCGGTTGAACCAATTTAATATTTTAATGGCAAAAAAAATTCCATTTAAATTCACAAAAATTAAAATTTAGAGCATAATTTGAGTATGTCAGATGTTATATATGTATAGCTATACTTTAATTCAATGGTAAACCAAATCTTTAGGGACTTTGTTGCTTAAAAAATATTATATTTATGAGGTCAGAATATTGATAAAATTTATTTACCAAAAAAATATTGAATTACAATTGGTAATTTTTAGTTACTCTTACAGACTAATTGTTCATTAAAATGGAAACTGTTGTAAGACCTATTGGAAATCAAACGAAAGAAATTTAAATATTAATTTTAAATTAATTTTATTTTAATATCTCAGAGATAACTTTGAGGAGCATAATTCGCCCTTGTGAACATTTAAATTCAGGATATTATCAAATAATCTAATAGATCTTGGGCAGCTTTGATACGCCAAATTCTTAAAAACTAATAAATAAGCCCAGCAATTAAAAACCAGAACATGTGAATTTGATGTCGTCATTTCCCAATCTTTTTCAAACCCCATTTAATATGTTTAAAATTTTTTCCCCCTTGAAAGTTGTCAAAGTCCCAATCAATCAGACAGAATTCAAATTAATAGTTATGTTTTCCCTTAATAAATACTTCAGTTCAGAATATGCTAAAAGCAATAATAATTTATTTATTCATATTTTAATATTCTGTCATCTTTTGAAGTGTTTTTGGTACACAAAATAAAAATATTAATTGTATAATTTAAGTACATAAAAAAAATTGTTTCATATTTAGAATTTATCTTTCGAATCAATTTATGTTTCTTGTTTTTTTGCTGTTGATTGAGATACATTTTTGAGCGTTTTTGTATGTTGTCTACATAATTTTTTTTATATTCTTATTCTCAAGGACATATTTCTTTTTATAATAGCGATTTGAACTCTTTTTTTTTTTTTTGCATTTAGCTACTATAAATTTTAAATACAAATTAAGGTCATTAATCGCTAATATAAATTTAATATATAAATTGTGTTGTTGATTATGTTTAGTGACGAATAAAAATATTAGAAAATTTTCATTGAAATTATAAAGAAATCATTAAACGATAGAAATTGTTATGGCTCAATTTTCTGCATTTAATTATGTTAATTCGTGCTTCATCAACAATAAATATGAAATTTTTGATTTACGAAATGTTTTTACAAATTGAAAATTTCTGGATTGCAGATGAAATATCCTTTCAAGATCAACCAAATAAAGAAGAAGATATTGGGAAATTAATTATGCAGAACAAATCGACCCTAAACTACTAAGAACAGAAAAATTATAATCAATTGGAATGTAATTTTTTTGATAAAATTATGTAATTCCAAATTTAAATAATAAGAAAAATTTATTACAAAATATATTCCGAAATAAATTTAGTAAAAATTTTATGTAAACCATGAAATTGAAATATAATTTTATTTATAAAAGTTTTATTTTGTTGTAATATTTTTTTTTTAAAAGATTCACGATTTTGAAAATAGTCAAAGAAAAATTTCTTAATTAACATTAGAAATAAATAATTACAATTTAATTTGTTGTTACCTTGACCTATAAATAAATTTTTAATGAAATTAATTTTAATGCAATAAAATTTGTGATCTGAATAATTATTTTGAATTTAACATCTTTCAATTATTAAAGTAAGAATATTTATGTACCAATAATTAATTTAATTGATTTTCTTTTACACAAATTATATTTTTAGATTAAATTGGTTGCAATTATTGAAAATCTATAAATATTTAATTATACTTCTAACTAATTAGATTAGAAATTTCTTTCTGGAAATGAAAAATTATGACTGTAAATTTTCTCTATGCATTTTTTCGTTAAATAATTCTAAGTAATTTCTTTCTTATGTTTTATACAGACAACATAAATATTAATTTATTTATAAATTCATAAAATTTTATAAAATTTTATCAACTTAGTTTTAATTATCACAAATCAAAAATATAATTTCATTATTAATTTTCAATGCTTTTTGAATTTCTATAAATATTTAATGATAATATCGTGAAAATTTATCAATAACAATTATTAAATATCTATTTAATTTTTTTTATAGTTCCAGGTTACCAGATATGCAATGAATAATGAATTTTATGTAAGTTTGTAATGAAATAATTTCAAGTTTTTATATTAAATTTATATGAAAAACCCACAAAACTGGCAAGGGTTTTGTTTTGCTATATACCATCATATTAATATTTCTTGAAAGATTTTTTTTTACTAAATTTCAATTTACTATACTAAACGAAAAATATTTAAAAAAAAAAAAAAAATGAAGAGTCATCACAAAATAATTAGAAAAATTATATAATCGATTTAAAAATGAATCATTAAAAACAGTGGTCAATATATTTATTTGCCCTGGAACATAAAACGTTTTTTGATAAGCATGAAAAAAAGCTTGTCATCGGATGTAAAGATACACCTTATTTTTTTTTTGGTTGAAAAAGATACATAATCTTGACAAGGTCAATTTTTTTTAATGTTTTTGCTTTGTTTAAGATTATTTCTGTATCGTTTTTTTTTTTTGTTGAGGAAATTGCCCCAAACCCTTCTCTGTCTCTAATATAAATTTCTGATTTTTTTGTTTCTTTATTATTATTTTGGTCGTGATAAAGTCAAATACCCATGAGTAATTTTAGTAATTTAATATTTATAGGAAAACAAACATAAATAATCTGTTTCTTTTTTTCTCTCTCTGTGTAAATATATAAAATCTTTAATGAAATCGTGAATTGGGAATTGGAGTTAAAATTAACAGCAACAAAAAAAAAGATAGAAGAATTGAAATCTATAATTGATGTTTTCATTTATATTTTTGAATTATGTTGAAAAAATGTCATTTTATTTATTATGCTAGTAAAAAAAATGAAATTTCTTTGAATATATAAAAATTTCTTTTAGAAATTCAATAAGAAAATTTCAATTTTTAAAGAAATTCATTTGAATTATTCAAAAGAATAAAATTGAAGTAGAACAAAAATCTTATACATATTAATTAAATTCAGTCAATATTGTAAAACTGGAGTATTGACTGTTGGGGAATTTTAAATTGGCCAAATTTATTTAATTTATTGCTATAAATTTAAGGATTTTCGATTTACTATCAAAAATTGTCAAATTTTAAACAGTTATACATCGATATATTTCAAATATCATGAAATTATTTTATTAATTTATCATATGAATACCAAAATTTTCCTTAAATCAAAAATATCATACAACAAAATCAAACTAAAATATTAAAAAAAACCAATTTGACAATCTAAAAGATATTACATAAATTCAACCAAAACATTGAAACATATTTTTTGTGTTTTACAATTTTACCCTTCATTTACTAAATCAAACCTTCCTTTATTTACCAAAAATGAAAAATTCAATTATAACAAATCACATTTTGACGCATATTAACTTTCCAATAAAAATTTAAATCAAATTTTATTTTTCACGCACCCCATAAATTTTATAGAGAGAAAAAGATCGATCGTTATCTAACATAAAAATAAATAAATTGTCAAACGAAATTTTGCAAAACATAAAATTGGTATATAAAATCTTTTACTTTTTATTTCTTCTTATAAAAATTACAATTTCATGCTTGCAATTTTACATAAATAATATTTTTTTAGATAGACTATGTTTTATTGTCTACTATGCCTTTGATGGCATATAAGTTTTTAGCATAATTACATATTTCTCTCTGTTGCATTATTAGTGCCGCCGCATTGTCTTTAAAATCAATTAGTTATTTTTTTTTTTGGAATTTTTCAAAAATTGTTGCCATTATAATTATAAAAATATAAAATTAATTTAATATACATAAGAAGAAGATATCATTTTAAATGGTACATTAACGAAATTTAACAAGCTTTTTAAAAAAAAATTTATATTAATAGGCAAATTGCACACAATTTTTTTTACATGCAAACTTCAAACTTTTGTAACATTTAAAGATAAAAATTTTTAATAGTTTAAATCAAAATTTTTATAAAGTTTTTAATATATTAAAACTATTTCTTAAAAAAATAATAATTTCATTTTTCTTTTCCATGGCTAGACATTAGGAAACATGCTAAGTAGACCATTGAGAATTTATGTTTTTTTACGAGAAAAATAAAAACAGTGTCTTTAAAGGACAATAATTTATTCGTAAAATTTATTATAATACAAATTCAATTTAAGGGTCACATCCCTAAAGAGGCATAAAGTTCACAAAAATAAAATTTTTTGGCATTAAATGGTTTGAAATTTTATGCCAAAAATTATTTTCTCTATAAAATAAGAAAAGTAATTTTTAGATTTCAGTAAATTATCCCAAAAACAGAAACTTTTAAATATCGTTTTTTATTCTGTTCAATTTTCTGGAAAAATGTTAAAATCTGAAATATATACTCCTTAAATAGTCATTATTAAAAATGTCCTTGAAATGAGTTAATCATGAACTTTTAATGTATATAAAGTTATTAAATAATTATAATAATTATGATAAAAAAAATATGTTGTAAACTGTTAAATGATCGACCAGACGTGGGTTACATAAATGTGTTTATTATATTTTACAAAAAACAATAATGTCGACAATAATTTTTCCAGTTACACCAGTCATCAAAGCATAAATCAAATAAAATTTACTTCCTGAATAAAGAAAAGATCATTTTTATAATATGTATTTCAAAAATTACTAAGACTTTTTTTACTGTTGCTGTGGAAATGATTTGTTTTTTTTTTAAAACCTCTTAACGAAACTAGAAAATGTAAAATAATTTTCTTTGATATAAAAAAGATTTTACCTGAATAATATTAGCACAATAAAAAAAATACGAAAAAATCAGGTGAAATTATTTATATATTTCACTTGATTTATGCAAAAATTTTATAGTAGATGTAACATAAAAAACAACAACCAGAAAGCAAAAGTGTACGAAATAACAAACAAATGAAAGGGGAAATATATGAAAAATTAAATATCCGGTCATAAAAAAAAACTTGTACAAGTAAGGTAAGGTGAGATTTGAATTACTTTTATGCAAATTTGATAGTAGGTGTATGTTTGCCAGTACTATTGATGTAAATGCAAATTTTTCTTATCGATAATAATTAATTTTGTACAATTTCAAATTGTATTAAGAAATATTAGTTGAATTGATGTATAATTACAGCAGTTTTGTAATTAATACAAGAATTCGAAGCGTCGTCCATCATAGCTCAGACATTTCATATCAAAAATTGTGGTATCAATAATATTTTTAATATTTGTAATCTCTAAACTAATCTTAAATATTTCATTTTATTTAATGAGCTGTGGTATATATTAATCAGCATTTAATAGACCTTAAACATAAATTTTGCAATTAACCAATAAAGTAAAATACCACAAAAATTCAAGACATATTACTCAATAAATTTTATTTAAATTTTAAATTTATCAATTTCAATTTTATTTTGTTACATACCCAGATGTTTTTCTCATAATTTTTATGCAAATAACTAGTTTAAAAACCTGCGCAAAAAATATTTAAAAAATAAAATCTTTCCCAGAATGTGAACTATATAACAAAAAATAAATTAAAAAACTTGTTTCGCAAAAATAACAAAAAAATTCATATAGCTACACATTCTTTTGGTAATCATTACTATTTGCACTTTTAATTTTGCACCTACAAATTGCACAATAAAAAAAATACGAAATTCCTTAATAAATGAAAGACTTGATGCTGTCTAAAATTTGGTTGAAGATTTTTATATATTTCTAAATTTAGAGTTTTTAACTAGTTAATTAAAAATATTTTGACAAAATCTTAAAAAGAGAAGTTTGTATAACTAATAAGAATATTTTTTTCTTATGGGTATTTTTATTATCCAAAAGTAAAATTAATTGATTTTAATAGGAAATTATTGTCGAATTAATTGGATATATAATATTGATTTGCCAGTAGGTAAATAATTATACATAGCTATTACATTTATAATTTATATATATATTTTTCCTACAAAATGCCTTCTGGGACTATTTTTTTTCTGATTACATAAACAGAATTAATATCAAAATTTTGTAAATTGACTTTTATATTACTTAAGTTGAAAATACATATAATTAAATATTTTTGTTAGGTTATTGGAAAATATATATTTTAAACTTGGGTGATTTTCATTTAATAGAAAGAAAATCAATATTGGAGACAGCATAAAAACTATATAAAATAATTATTACATAAAATGAAAATTTCATCATAAATAAAGTAGGTATAGATTAATTTCTTAAATCAATTTAATAATATTATGTATAGAAAATATATATTTCTTGCTGTAATCATAATAAGAGTAAATTGCCATTAAGATTTTGTAACGATAAATACAAAATTAATTAATTAATTATAATTAAATATTTTCCATTGAGACATTTTTTTTTGTCGTTGGATTAGAAGAGTATTATTGAAGGCTTTGAATGATAAATCTGTGAATGGACTGTCGAGGAAAATTGATTTTGTGGACAAGTGTCAAATGAAAAATTGTAAAGTTAAATTAATTAAGTTCATTAAATAGAAGTAGTTTTATATTATTGAGATTAAAATTAAATGCAAACTTATATACCAAAACACTATCAAATTTCATAGCATTTCTCTGGTAACAAGATAAAATAGTTAATCCACTATTAAAATTTAATCAAATTTGATTAATTTTATTTAAACTATATAAATAACAAAAATATTTATTTCCCGTCAGACGTTAATAAAATCCAATTTAGAAAATTCAATTTATTTAAATTACAATTTGACTAAATGCCAGAAATTTTGCTTAAAAATTTCTGTTAATAATTTCTACATTAGAGAAAAATAGTTTCAGGAAAACTAATCTAATATGTAAATGATTTATTTTTTATATTTTTGAAACTATGTTACTTATAAAACGCGCCAAAATTCACTTTCGATTGGCACGTAATCGATTTTTCTTTATGCTTTCTTGTAAAACATAACAAAAAAACTCTTTTTCTTTATTTAAAAACAAAACTGATCAACTACAAAACGTAACTTTTTTTTTACAACTTCATAATTCAAATCTGTTACGTTACGTTCGAACATGGAGACAAGTTAATTGAAAATTTGCAGATGTGGTCAAATTTTCTTCTACTAACGAAAATGAGTTTGGTTTACAAAACAGAAACATTTTATTGACTGAGAGCCAAAAGTAATAAAAATTTAACTCAAAAATATAGAAAAATCGCATTAATTTATATACCAACACAGTTAATCCAAACTTTCTGCTCAATCATCAACGAAATAGTTTATATATTTAAGCATATTTTTTTTTTACAAGAAAAGTGGAAAACTTTAAAGCAAATACAGAAGAAAAAAATTTAAGTGGTAAAACGCAAGGTTATTTAAATAGTTTATTTCAAAGCTTATTATACCAAACATAAACATAAAGCATAAAGCAACTGCGTTGGAAGATATAGCAGTTGAACAGTAACAATTTTAGTTTGTTGATCGACGTTGATAAGTTAAAACGTATTTTTATTTTCAAGAAATTTTTTAAAAGTGTTTTTAGTTTTGCCCAAAAAAAGATTAAAAAAAAATTCAAAAATGTTTAAAAAATTTACAATTGCGTGTTACGCATTTACAATAATTATACAAATTGATAGTATAACAAGTTGGAAACCGATAGCAGCACCAGCAACAGCTAGTTTTAGTATACGTCAATCGCATCCAGCATTAGGCAATTCAATATCTGCTCAATCAACAATTGAACATTCAAATTTAGCATTTATTGATGATCAAAATTTAGCAGATGGTCATACATTAATTAGTGGACATAGTGGAATTGGTGGTGATAATGATTATAAAGGATTTGATGCTGAAGATGGACGTTTATTTACATCTGGAACTGGATTTGCAGAGGTTCGAGTGTGAAATATAATTAATTTTTTATGTGAAATATTAAAAAAAAATTTTTTAGTGATTAAGTGATTAATTAAATATTTATAATATTGTTCTTTTTTTGTGTTATCCCTCAAGGATGCTTGCAGTGTTGATAAATATGCATTTGATAGTGAAGGTACAATACGTTATCGTAATAAAATACCAAAAATTGATCAATTTACAATTTGTTATTGGATGAGATTTACAAATCATAGTGGTGATCATACATTATTAACATATTCCGGTAAGTGTATATTATCACTTTGAATTTATGTATAAATGACAATTTAATTGAGTTAAATTATAGAAATAGAAAGGAAATTGATTTATAATTATAATTCTAATTATTTTATAAAAAAAAAATCTGGATAATTTATGTGATTTCGCGTAAATATAAATGATTGTCAAGGTTTAAGATGAAAAAGATCATTAAATTTGCAGGATTTGAAGCGGATTTAAAATTTAGAAAAATCATGGTTTTAAATTAATTCATTTTAATTTCAAAATCTAATTCTTTTATGAGAATATTATTGGAAATTTAGATTTCTTTGGAATATTTTAATAAAAGGATTAAATGTTCAATTGAAATGAATTCAGAATTTTTAAATTTTTCCTCATGGCTTTCCCAAATTAATATATATTAAGGTACCTATAGGCAAACATTTAATTTTCTTAAATTGCTCCTGAAAATTTAATAATTTACAATTTTTAAAACTTTTAAGGAAAATACTTACAGTTTTCGATAAAATTCAAATTAGTTCTACCCCAAAAAATTCAATTCTATTTATCTAATATGAAAATGTTCTCTTGTGGTGCAAATTTTTTTTAGTAATATAAAAATATGCAAAAAAAAATAGTTTTCCAAAAACGATTTTCAATTTTCATATTTCAATAGGAAAATTACAGAAAAAAAATTATTTTCCTTTTAAATTAAAAATAGAAAAATCAAACATAATGAAAATTTACACAATCGTTTTTAATCTAAAAGAAAAATGAAATCAAATAATTTTTTAATAGTTTTTTATCAATTTTATTATTCCAAAAAGGTTCAATTCAAATTTACAAAATTAAATATAAAAAGGACTAAGAGTTCTTATACATTTTAAATGAACCTTAAAAACCGAAGAAAACAAAAATTTCAACTTAATTCACCTAGAAACAATAAATTAGAAAATCAAAAAAAAAAATTTTCTTAGAAAATTAAATAGAAAAATCAATTTCTTAAGGAAAATCTTATCACACAATAGAAGGATTTTTTTTTTGTTGTATTGATATTTGAAAGTTTTAGTAAATGAAATCTATTTTTTGAAAGTTTGAATGATAAAATTCTAAAGGAAAACTTCTCTTGAAAGAATAATTAAAATAAATTTTAAGGAAAATTTTAAAATTTTCTTTCAATGAATTACGTACATAAGTAAGTAAATAGGATTTTTTTCTTCCTAATTTTCATTTTATTGAATTCGAATTATTGTTATTATGATTGAAATTGAAATTTCTGTGCTTTAATACGATTTTATTATTGTGGGTGGGTTGGTGGTTATGATTTTACTCTCTTAGAATTTCTTTATATGGTATTCCAATATAAATCATAATCTAATGTATGTTCAAGATTATTTAATGTACCAAAATTTATTTATGCTGAAGAGTGAATTAATTTTGATATTAATAAATGAAAATGTTTTTATTTGCAAAAATAAATCCTTGAATTTTTATTAAATAATTTTTGTTGAGAAATGAGAACATTGAAATTCGATATGATTGTTAGTAAAATTTAAGAAAGAAACTTAATAATGTTGATTAGATTATTGTTATACATAGATTATGAATTTTTCTTTATTATACTTTTAAAAATTCATATTTTCTTAGATAATATGAAAATTCTTGAATTAATGTTTTTCTAGATAACAAATTTATTATAATATAATTCTAAATATTTTTTAATATATTATGTAAATTTGAATTTGTATCATAAGAAATAAAAGATAGAATATAAATTTAATTATGGATTCAACAAATTTTAATTTTAAATAGAATGAAAAAAGTTTTAAGAAAATTTATAAATATATTAAAACTTTAATAAGTTTTCAATTATTTTGTATTAAGAAATTTACTTTAACTTTTCAATATTATTAATATTAGTAAGGATTTTCGTATCGTTATGGCACCCACTTTATGAATTTTAAGAGATATTTTAAATAAAAAAATATTCATAGAAAGAATTTAGCCAAAATTTACTAAATTTATTAATTTTTTTTTTTTTTTGGAAAAACAGTGAAATTAGTAAAATGAGAATTACTATTTTCCTGTTTACTTTTATCATATCCTTAAGCAAAGTTTTGAGGACATTATAAGAAATTTTATATATAAAAATTATAATATCGTTTTTATCGTAAACATTTTTTTTAAAAAACTTTATAATGATAAAAGCTTATACTGAAAAAAAACTTGTGACAAATTTTACTTATACTAAACTTTAAAGAATTTTTCCATTACAACGAGAAGTGTCATAATTTTTTCAGTTTTTTTCATTTAAAGTACACTCTTTTATTAATGTATTCATAAAAAGGATCTAAAAAAAAGAAAATACTTTTGCGGAAAATGTGACACTATAAAATGTCTTTGAACTTCTGAAAGCAAACATAGTTTTTAATAAAACTTTAACATAAAAAAATTTCTGGTTAGCACCAACAAAAAACGACAAAATGTACTAAAAAAATCCGGCTTCCGGTGAAATGGAAAATTTCATTTATCCTTCATGTCACTAAAGAAAATTCATATTCATTTAAAATTTTATTTCTATTTTTTGGTTTGCAACAAAATATGGATTTAAGGTAGCATAAAATTTTCATTAATGGTTGGTAAAAATATTGATAATATGTATACATAAGGATTCATATAGCAATAACACGAGACAAAAAAGGACTAAATTGTGATATTAGTTTTGTACTTTAAAAAGAGTAGTAAATGGTTTCTCTATATACACGTAAAAAATAATCAGGATATAAATTTTTTTTTAGTTCGCCTTTTTTAATATTTAAAATCAAAATGATTTTTTTTTTAAAAAGGATATGGTTTTTTTTAGAAAATTCTATAAATGAAAGTTTTGTCACATACAAGTTTTAATAGAATATTGAAATATATTTACTATGTACACAAAAGGATATGTCTGTGATTACCATTTATTTTACTATGGTGATTTAAAAAGGATGTTTTGAACAAAGTTTATTATTTTTTATGGAAATGTTGTCTCTGGCAACAAAACAAACAAAAACAAAAAATAATGAAAAATATTGTAATAAATTTTTAATTTGGAAGTTCAACGAATTTTATATTTATATTAAATTTTTATGGTAAAAAAAAACTTTGGAAATTTATGAATATTTTTTAACGAAGAAAATGTCGTGAAAAATTTCAACATTTAAAATTATGTTGCATTAATAAAAATATCAATATTTTTTTTAATATTTTTTGAATATTTTATTAAGAAATTAAATTGCAAGTGGAACCAAATATCATAAAATTTTTTCTTGGTAGAATTTAGGAAAATTGATTAAGAATTTTCATAAAATTTGAATTCAAAAAGTTATAATTAAATTTAATTATTCAAATCTGCATTAATTGTCGACATTTTTACATTTTTCTTTTCAATTTGAGTATTAAAGATATTGAAATATTAATGCAATTATTTTTTATATATAGCAAAAACCATGAGAATGAGTGCAATTAGTCTTTATATATGCCAAAAACAAACGAACAATTTTCATTAGAGAAATTTGTAATCGGAATGAAATTAACAGAAGAACTAATTTTTTTCGTTGAAAAATTATTGTCTTTTTTAGTAAGGAATAAAATAGTTTTAATAAAGTTTTAAAAAAACATTTAACAAATTTTAACTTTAAATCTCGAAAATTTACTATAAGCTATTAAAAGTTTTATTTTTTTCATATTATTAAAATCTTAAATCTAAATTTACTGAAAAAATAAAATAAAAATTTTTATTTTTACTTTTTCAATTAAATCATTAATTTAAAAGGATGTAAAATTAAGTTTTGTTTTAAACTTTTATTTAACTATACAAATTGCATTTTATTTCCATCCAAATAATTACGAAATAAATTATATGTATATATGACAAACTTGACAGATGAAAAAAAAACGTATAACTTGATTAATGTTACTTTTTTCCTATCTATAAAAAAATTTCATATATTTAAATATTTTATTATTTATATAAAATTCATCATTAATAAAAATCACAATAATTATAAATTCTTTATTTTTATGGCAGTCAATTATAAAAAAAAAAATAAACTTCGAACGATTAAATAATTAAATTTTGATTTTTGTTTAAAAAATTATAATGTGAAACAGAAATTTTTTTAAATTACAGCATAAAATTTAATTTTTATTCTTATATATTTAATGGAAAATTATTTCGATTTTTTCATTTTTAAGTGTACAATAAAAGTGAAAAAACAAAAACAAAATCAAATTACAATTATTTCTATTTTAAAAGTCACTTTTACAAAAGTACAAAATAGTAAAATTGCATTAAAAGTTTTTGTTTTTTTTCGCTTTGGTATAGTAAAAAATCATTTATTTCTATTTAAAACTTTACTAATAAATAATCTGTGTATTTAATAGGGAAAACTAAATTAGAGTTAATGTACGTGAGTATACTTTTCTGTCATCCTTTTATAAAAGCAAAATTGTGATGTGTAAGGACGAAATGTTAAATGGTGATATACAATAAATTTTAGTATAATGTAAAAGGTCAGTTTTCTATGAAAAACTAATTAAATTATTGTTGATAGAAAATTAAAATCGTGATAATATAATTAATAATCGTAATATTATAATTATATTATTAATTATAATTAATATTATAATTAATAATATTAGCTTTTTTTTATCATTTTAAAATGTTTTTGATTTATAATGTAATGCAATGCAAAAATTAAAACATAATTATAGTAAAGTTTGCACATAAAAGGATACTTTAAAATTTGTTATTTTTAATGAAGAAAAAATAAAGGATAAAAATGATAAATTTAATTAAGTGATAAAGTAAAAAATTTTTAACTTAAATATACTTCATTTTATAAAAGGGATAAACTAACTAATTATTATCTATACATCAATTACTAACTTACTATACTTGAAAAGTTTTCATAGTTAACATCATTTTTACTTAATATTCTAAACTTTATAACAATCCTTTTCTAATCCAAAAACTCAAAAAGTTTTCTTCCAAAAAGAAGAATGAAAAACTTTTTTCCTTCTTTATTTTCCCATTTGTAAAATTGTCCAATTAGATGATAACATAAAAAAAGTATATAATTGCAATTTTTGTCTTTCTAACAACTCTTTTCTTTAATTTCATCATCCACATTTTGCTTGTGTAGTACATAGAGTGTACAACTATTTTTATGTAATAATAATTGAAAGGACGATATCTTTTTTTTTGTTCTATAACATTTTGTTTTAGTTTATTTTGTAGTGTTCTTCTTGGTATCCTTCTAGAAAGAAGCTTCAACATAGAATTATAAATACAATTGAATGAGAAACACCTCTGAAATTGTATTAAAAATGAAGTAAAAGATCAAATTTTGTTAAGACTCTCTACTTGTTTTATTATACAATTTATTTTTTTTTGTTAAATAGATTCATTCTTTTCCATTTTCTGTTTATGATTCTTTGAAATCTAATTTTTTTCTTTTTGTGTGTGTGTGTGTGAGAAAGATAAAATAATTAAATTAAATTCTTATTGTCTTGTAAGGATTTCCATTGTCAATTCAGCAAAAAAAATATTTTGAATTGAAAAATTCAATTAAATATAATTTAATATTTAAACAAAAAAAAAAAAGGATATACTTTGTGCAATATATATAGAAAAATTCAAAGGACGAAATTAAATTTTGAATTTTCATTTTAATATTGCAATTTTATTATAATACAAAGAGAAATTAGTTTCTTACTGAAAATCAATTGAATTCGAAAATAAAATGAAAAGAATACAAAATTAAATAGAAATTTGCCAAATTATTGAATGAATTTCAATTTAAATGATTGAAATTTTTAATATACTAAAATTGTTTTTGATGGAATTTTCCAATTAAAGTTATTCATGGATTTAATTATTAATTATTATTCTAATTTTTAAACAGTATACTTTTAATTAAATTAGGTTATGTACGATGTACCACTGTTGTTATGAACTAATCAATAGTGCATGTTAAAATTTAGAGATTCGTGCATAAGGCTAATAATTATTGCCTTAGTAAATTATTTTGTAAACAAATATTAAAAATTTCTGCCATATCCTTTCTATTACACACATTTTCTTTGATATTTGAATTTTCTTTATTAAATTATTTTTTTAAATTTTCCTAGATTTGCTTTTCTTTTTTTTTTGCAATCTTTTTCTAAACTGATTTTTATTTTGTTATTTTTTTAGCATATTTTTTCTTTCTGTTGTTATGATTTCTCTTATGTTGTTGTTTATTTCATTTTGTGTCAACATTGACACTGTTTTTGACAGAATTAAAAATTTCATAAAATCATAAACAAACATAAAAAAAATATCCTTTTTAAGGAGCAAAAATATAAATAACTTTAATACATTATTATGAAAGATGACTGTACCACAAAAATAAGGATAAACAAAAAAATATTCTATCAAAGGAATGTGTTATTCTATGTACAAGGACCAAAAACAAAATGTATAAGAGAAAAACTATTTTTCGTTTCACTCTTCAAAAGGATAAATCAAAAAGAAAAAATGAAAAAATTTATGAAAATATTTTTATGCCAGAAGAAATGAAATTTTTACTATCACTAATAATTTCTTTATTATAAATTTTCATCATTTTCTTTCCTAAAAATAGATTTTATTTATTTTATTTTTAGTTTAAGTGAAACAGACATTTTTTTCTTTATATTTGATGAGAATTTTTTTAATATTCACGCACATAGACACAAAGTAAAAAGGATATTTTTTTTATATAAGCGAACTAAAAAATTAGATCCTTTGATATGAAAAATGTTTAATTTTTGTTTCGTATAAAAAGAGTATAAAAAGATTTTGTGTTTTCTGACCGTGATTTTTCCTTTTTTTTCAAATATTTTTCATTTTTGTTGACTATGCGCGTCCTTTTTGTTTATTTGGTACCAAAAATTGGTACATGAATAATGTGCATGAGTATGAGTTGAACAAGAAAAAATAAATACTAATAAAATTTTGGTTAGAAAAATGTCAAGAGATTCATTTTGTTTTGTTATTTTGAGCTTTTTGATATCGAAACGTGACTAAAATTATTGTAATATCATTTAAACATTTGTTATAATCGTAGTTAATTTAATGGAATATTTTTTTTGATTTTAAATAATAAATTTTATTATGTTGATAAGAAAAAGAAATATAAGATGAAAGTGATAACAAAATTTTTGATGAAAAGTCGTGAGAAAGTTAAATTTATTATGTGTGGTTTTGTTGGGAAGAGAAAGTATATATTAAAATATTAAATTAAATTTAAATATCTTTTAATTTGCCTAATTTATAGCAAAAAAACTTGAAAAAAATTCTTCAATAAGGGAGCCACCTTCTGAGTGCGTTAATTTACTATAATACCAAAGCCGTATATAATATATAATATTGTATATTATATACGGCTTTGATAATACAATATAAAACCATACAGATTCTGAAAATAGAGATTTCAATCTTCAATTTCATATATAGAACATAAATATCAGACAATAAATATCAATTTATCATTAACATCAGTTAATAAAGATTTCAATTTTATTTAGTCACATTAATTCGGTTATTTATGATATTTATTAAATTTTTAGTGCATTCATATTTAAACACTTTAAATAATATAGCAAGTTTCGCTTTAGGTAAACGATGTTTTCAACGAGATGTTGGAAATATATTTAACAAAAATTTAAATTTAACAAAATTGATCTTTAAATATTCAAAAATATGAAAATTCGTAATAAAATAATTTTTATGATTACGTATTTAGTCATTTTGGGATGACTACACGCCTTTAAAAAAATTATTTAATATTTTTTTAATATTTTCACTAAAAAATGTAAATAAAATAAAATAAATTTCACTTAAACTTTGGTAAGAAACTTTCTTTTAAAATAAAATATTTTGGTAATTCATTTTATTATTAACCTGGTAAAAAAAAGCATAATTACTTACGTGTTTTTGTTTTATCACCGTAAATAAGCTTTTAACTACCAAAAAACAAAAAATGTAAATTTACAATTAAACTTTTAACTTGCTAAAATAAAATTGAGAAAAAACCAGTAATAAAATATATAAAAGGTAAATGAAAGAAACCGACTTCAAAAAATAAACAAATTGTAACAAATTTTTGTTTTGTATATTTTTGATTAATTAAGTAAATGAATTTAAAAAGCGTCAACAGTCAGTGATTAAAAAGCTGCAAAACTTTTAAAAACAACTTTTTATTATTATTTTTTTTTTAAAGTACGTACTTTTTTTCCTTTCACTTTCAATTTGAAGTACCAAAAAAAGACAGAAATTTTTTTTTGTTGAAAAAGATTTATTTTTGATATGGAAAAATAAATTGGGTCAATAAATAAATTGAATTATTTCTTTGTGAAATAAGTTTTAACAATTTTTATTTTAATCCTGACAAACTAAAATGACTTTATTCTATATTGGTTTGCCATTGGAAATTTATTGATTTAAAGAGATCCAAGAGATAATAAAAAAAATATGCAAAAATTATTTGAATTTTAAAGTGTGTAAAATACCTTGAAAGTTTTTGCTTGGTGATTTTTGAATAATCACAAATTGAAATTTTAATTGGAAATTTATTGATACATTTTAGTTTAGAACTTTGAAGTAGCATTTTAAATATTAATTGAAAGTTTCTAGTTTTAGAATTTTGTATATTTGTCAAAAGATAATTTATAACTTTTCACTATTAGTTTATAATTGAAAATTGACATATTGTTTAATTCAAATTGATTACACATTTTTTAACACTAGAACTACGAACAAAAATTTTTTCTTTAAATTTCATTTCATATTTTCTGATAAAATTATAACTTTTTCGAAATCTATGTATTAATCCCACTCTCATTTTTCTGAGTTACGTATGTGGTATACCGAATGATCATTTTGACCGGTTTGGTACAAATAGGTATATAACAATTCTTCGTAGTTCTAGTGTTAAGTACTATTTTTGTGGAAGGATAATCGCATATTTATTTCCATTAAGAAGCTTTTTAAGTGCAATAAATTTAAGAAAATAATTTATGGATGGTAAAATTAATTATCGATGATTTTGACTTATATTGGTATATATAAGTATTTTACTATCCTAAGTATTAAAATGAATTTGTATTCCGAAGGTTATTTCAAAAGTTTTAAATTTACGAAGGTTATTTCAAAAGTTTTAAATTTCAAATTGAAAATTTTAATCATAAATTGAATTATCACTATAATTTTAATAGGACACTTAGTCAGCGTACAAATTATATACCATTTTCAGATTAAATTAAATCAATTTTCAAATGTAATCGAACAATTTTCAAAATTTCAAACACAGATGTAAAAATTACTACAATTTTTATGATTTATCAGAAATGATGAGAAATTTTAAACTGTCACTAATTTTTTCTAGATATCTTTAAATCAATTTAAGATTATTTCAATTAAAAAAAATCGATTATAAAATGAAGACATGAATTTGAAAAACTATTTAATCCAATAATAAATCAAATTAATATAAAATCTGCAATAAATTAAAAGTAAATACTAAAATTTATAAATAGATTTTTCTACATTAAATTAATAAAAAATATTTTAATTGGAATTTTTCAAATAAATATTTTCAGTAAATGTATCAGCAGGTCTTATATAATTATTTCATCAACAAAAATTGTTTAAATTAAGTAGAAAATTGATTTGATTATTCTACACACATTTAATGAATTTTTCTATATAAAATTAAATTGCAAAAATTAAAATGCATTTAAAATTATTGCAGAACATAGAAATTAAAATTTTTGCACACTATTCAAATTTATATATTATAAACCAACATATAATTTTATGTAATAAATTATTATTTTCATTAATTATTAAAATTCCCTCAATGGGTGGCTCTTGGCTCATTATGAATTTATTTACAAAACAAAATATTTAGTTTACTTATTTGCTTTGCTGTAAAAGCAAAATAACAATATGTGATATACAAAAACATTAAAGCTCATATTTTTCAAAAAAATATCGAACAAAAGAGATTTCAACACTAAAAATAATTCTAACAACAAAAAACCAAAAATTCATGAATAAAAAAAGCTCTCTATTAGCGGATTATGTCAGATAATAACTAGGTAAATAATGAAATTTAAATAATTTCACGATTCAATTCTTATTTAACATTGTAAATAATAACATAATGAGAAAATAATATAAAATACACAACATAAAAATTTGTAAACATAAATTACAACAGATTTTTTTTCCTCTTACTAAAGTAGTATAACTTATTAAAGTAGTATTAATGTTATAACAATTTTCATTTCTTCGTGATATTTTTTTTTATGAATGAAAATTAAAATTATGTAAAAGATACGAAAAAACAAAAAATTTTGTTTTGGATCTTTTCATTTTATCTAAATTGACCATAAATAGTAAAAAATGATTTGTGTACGAAAAGTTTATGTAGTACGAAAAGTTTGTTATTAGAAGTTTTTAGTTTCGCAATAATTATAGAGCAATTAAAAAATGTGATTTTCGAAGGTATAATTAAGATACTATAGTTTGTGGGGAATATACATTTAGGTTTTGTTGAAGATTTTATACCAAGAATAGATATTTTTTCTTTGGTTTTCGAAAAAAATTAGACACATTTTCATCAGAAAATGGCTACGAAATTGCAGATTTTCGAATTACTTTTTGGAATTTTCTCTGATAATATTTTACATTTTTTTTAATATATTTCCATTTCAAATGAAATTTTTAGTAAAAATACCAAATTTATGACCATTGGTAAAGATTTAAGAAATTTGCGTTTTGTACCAAAAAATTACAAGGGGTAACAAGGGGTGCAAATATAATAAATTTGCAAAAAATATCGAATTTTTCCAATATTTAGATAAATTTGGTATTAAACGAAGGGGAATCTTAATTATAAATTCAAAGAAAATTAAAATATCATTTAATTTGCTCAAATATATCAAAAACACTTAAACTATTTTTTGTTTTCATTGGTTTTCCTCCATTTGCAAAGCAATTAAATTCCTCAGACAAATTTATACGCATAAAAATATTACAACATCAACGAAAAAATTATAAATTTTTAATTTTGCTTTGCATAAAGAAAACAATTTTCATGATAATTTACAATATAATTAAAGGCTTCATCATTTTATCGGCAACATTAAAAACTATTCCAGTTTTTCTTTAATAGTTTAAAGTTTTAATCAAAAAGTTATTCAAGAAAATTTACATTTAATTATTAATCGCTTAACAATTTTGCAATGTTTAATTATTTGTAATTGGACTATAAAATTGAACATATAATTTATAAAAAAAAAAGTTGAACCAGTTTAAAAAATCAGAGGGTTCAGTTCAGATTGACCTACTTTTTTTTTTAAACTAAAATTGAATCACTTATGTTATGTCGTGGAATAAAAAACTTTGAACTCATTTAAAAGTTTTTTATATATTTTTTTCTTGTGCAAATTTTCTGTAGAAATGCAAAAAAAAATTTTTGTAAATGGAAATTTACTACTTTTCCATTAGTTTTTCCTCAAAAAAGAGTTTCACCTATGGAAAAACAGAAGAGTAAAAAAAAAATTATTAAATTGCATACACGCTTCTTTTGTTGTTGTTGGAAGAGAAATTAAAGAAGTTTTTCTTTTAGAATTTTTCTTATTTTATGTTGCATGGGAAATTTTTACAATAAAAATGGTCTTTTCTTTTTTTTTTGCTTGTCAGGAATATTTAAGGTTTTTTATTTTATCATTTTGTTTGTGGTAAAATTATATATACGAAAGGAAGTAATGTCATTAAGAAATAAATTCTATAATGTTTAAGAAGGGTTAAAAAGAAGAATTTAAATAAGTAGATTCAGATTGTTTGTGTTGGAAATTTTTTTAAAAAGGATTTTGTGTGTTTAAAGCACCTCAAAAGTTCAAACTTTACAATTACAAAAAAATTGATTTTTTTAAAGTTTTTCCTTATAAAATGAAATGAAATTTCAATTACTGAATTAAAATTTTCAAATTTCTTGAATAATTTAAATTAATTTTATTGTATTTTCTATAAATTTAATTATTTTCTAATCTAAATTTAAAAAAATTAATTATTTAACTAATCATTACTAAAATTTAATTATTTAATTCAAATATTAATTAGATTCTATTTAAAGGAAAAAAAAATACATTAAAATTCTTCATTCTATTTCATATATTTATATCAGTCATTTTTAATTAATTGATTTTTCATTTATACAAAAAATATTTTCACTTCACATTTTCTTGATAAATTAAATATTTTTTTTTAATTAAAAGTGATAATTATTCAAAAAATAAATATTTCCCTTATTTTTTATAGTCCTTAAATTTTATTTCTATTTTTTTTTTTTATATAAAAAATTCAAATGAAATCTTCTATAAGGATCAAACTAGATTATAAGTAAGAATTTTGTACACCTTGAATTTCCGTTTTTGTGATGTTATCCTATTCATTTTGTTATTACTTTATATAAGGATTTTTCATTGTCTTATTGAATTGTAATATAGAAAGTAAAATTCTTGGAAAAATTCTCCTTATTGTTTAACACCCCACTTCTTAAAAAAAATGAAGCTATATTACGCTTCTGTCACTATAATTCCATATCAAAAGGGATTACTTTCATTATTTTAAAAGTGTATTTAAATATTCAAATATTTTCTCTTCTTTTTTTTTGTAAAATAAATTTCCGTACTTTAAATTTGTTTTTTTCGTTTAATATCCTTTTTAATATTTTTTTATTTAGAACATTTTGATATTTTACTTTTTTTCGAAATATTTTAATAATTTTTTTTTTATTTAAATAAAATTTCTGTTTTATTTTCCATTTTTATATTTATCTGCCGAACCATTAATCATATATAAATAATATGACATAAAAAAAATTTTCTTTTTTGTATAATTTCTAGTTGACGATGAACCTCGTGAGATTCAAATGTGGATAGCAAATTCAAAAGGATCTAGTTATATATCAATGGCAATACGAGGACAACAAATTTACAGGTGACTTTATTATTATTATTATTTACAGAAAAGGAAATTCCTATTAAATGTTTAGTCAGGAGGAGGTGAGGTTAGAAGGACATATTTTTTTATGATTGTATTTACTACCTTAACATAAAATAGAAAATATTTTTTTAAGGATATTTTAAATACCTTAATGTTTTTATGTAAAAACAAATTATGATGTGGCATTTATTATATTTAGTTAGGAAATTTTTTGGGGGATTATTTAATTTTTCGTATATATTTCTTTTTTTCTTAAATTATAAATAATTTCAATACCAATTAAACCTTAAGACTATCCTGGATATACCATATAGTAATAAAAAAAATGAAATAAGAAAATATGTCTTTTCTTTTCATTAGAAATTCTTTTTTTATGTAATTTACAAACAAAAATGTTGTAAATTTAGTTATTTTAGAATTGTGTAGGGGTGGTTTGTTTTTGGTTTATTTATTTATGTTAAATACTTTAAAATCAGTGATAAATTTTTTTTAAGCTTTAAAAATAACAAAAAAATGGAAATAATAATAATATAAAATTTATGTAATAGAATGCATAAAGAAAGCATAAGGCAAGAATTTTTATGAATATTATTGAAATTAAATGTAATTTATGGGAATTTAAGGGGCGATATCGTGTAAGAGTTCAACTTCTTTGGAAAAATTTTTAAAATATCCTGAAAGTAAGGATATTTCAATTGACTGATCTAATGGAAATAATTTGGGAATGACAATAAATGATTAACCATTCTTTAATTGTACCTTACAGATTATTCCAACCATAGCCTAACTTAAATTGATCAAATATTTTCACCATCTCGCAAATTATATTTAAAATCTATACTAATTAATTTTATGTGTAACACAGATTAAATTATCCTTTAAAAATGCGTACATGGCATCATTCCTGTTCATCATGGAATGGTAAAACTGGTGAATGGCAATTATGGATTAAATCTGAACGTGTTGGACGTGGTTTTCATAACAGAGTAAGTTTTATAATTTATATAAATAATAAATTATTATTATAAATATTTTTAATATTTTCTAAATTTTCCACATAAATAATTGCAATTAATTACAATTTTTTTAATATATAATTTCATAAATTAACTATTTTATTATAATAAAGTAATTATAATTTTTTAATAAAAATATTTACATAAATTTATGTAAATAATTAAAAGTCAAACCAAATAAATGTGGGTAGATCCTTTTTTTTTTGTAACCATTAATAATGATAAATATGTTTTTTTAAAATAAAATCTTTTAATTACAAATTCATTAAAATTTAAAATTTTCAATAATTTTTGATGTAATTTTATAAAAAATAATCATTATTAGTGGGGAGCGGTAGGCGTACAAGTAAAAAAAAAGGGTTTTAGAGAAAATTTCTGGTGATAAATGAAAATAAATTACATAGATTTGCATATATGTTACTTATAGAGAAATTTTACTTAGGGAATATTTCTTGTTTTTATCTTTCAAAATCCTTTTTTCTACCCAAAGATTTTACATATATGTATTTGAATTGTGTGCTTAAAATTGTATAAGGAGCAATTTATTATAATAGATTTGTGGGTGTAACAAAAATTGTATATATGTACCACTTGGATTAAAATTACATATATAATTTTTGTTATATAAAATGAGAGACTTTAAAGTAAATTGACATTTTCTTAGTAGTGTCACAACAAAAAAACAACACCTCCTTGATAATATTTTATAAGTAAAAACGGAAGTTTTTTTTTTGTAATATTGTAGAAAAAGTTTATTAAGTTTTATTTAAAATTGATCTTAGAATGATGACAGAGTATAAAATTTTTCTTCAACTACAATTTATTATAGTTTGGTATTAACTTTTATGCTTTATGAGTTTTAAGAGTTTTTTATTTGTACCAGAAAAGATTTATTATAATATATAAATTTTCCAGACAATTTTCTTGTGATCGATAAAATCATAAAATAAGTGAAATTTTCATAAGGAAAAAAAATTAGATTTAATTTTAATTAAAAGCTTTTTAAGCAAAAAATAAGAAGAAAAATCCAACTAATGAAATATTTTATTTTATCTAAAAAAAAACATTTTAAGATTAAATCAAATACCATATAGCTTACTTTTTTTTTGTCAGAGTAAAGCATAAATTTCATAATGTATACAATAAGTAGACTTGGCAGGTGGTAGATATATAATTCATAAAGGGGCGGTGATTGATGTTATTGACATTTTTATAAGAGGATAAATTTTGAAAACTTCCTGACTAAATGTCGTTACTCATATATTTTATTTTTATTATTATTAAAAAACAATTTGAAAATTTTCAATTTTATAAATTTTTTTATTGAGAAGAAAATTTATCAATCAAAAATTTTGATGTAGAAAATCAACTTTAATAGGAAGAAAATTAAAGATTACAATATTAAATATATCATTTTTTTTTGTATAAATAAAGTAGTTAAAAAATTGTTTTATAATCTAAAAGAATATTAAAAACTTTTCCTTTCACTTATAAAATGGACGCTAATAAAATACGAAAAATGAAAACAAAAACTAAAGATAAAGAAAGACGTACATAAAATTCCCACAATAACAAATTTCAATAAAATATCTTAATAACTTTTCTTTCTTTTTGCGTAATTTCCGGTTTTTTTTCTTTTCAATTATTTTTTTTTTAATTAACCGAAAAAAGAAAAAGAAAACAACCTTCACCTCATTTTAATGGGCAGATAATTTCACTAAGTTGTTGTTGTTTCTTTTGTTGTAGCTGTGGTTTGGTTGTTATATGATCGGTTAAACCATCCAGCCTTCAACAACTAAAAATGAATCAGAAAAAATAAATAACTATAACAGAAAAAAATCATTATATAATTAATTTTATGTTTAACGCTAAGGAAAAAGTAAAAAACCTCTCATCGCCTTTCACCTCGCTTACAGTAAAGTAGTTTATTGTGTGTATATGAGGAGAGTTCTTTGTCCCGGAAGTTTTTCGAAACAATATCAGAAAAATCTTTATTATAAAATGAAAAACTTTTTTTTTTATTTGATAGAAAAATTTCATTATTTTTGTATAGGAAAATCTTCGGAAGAATTGTAATATGATTAAAGAGGCGACTACGAAAGGAAGTTGGAAAAGTTTATTGATCAAAAATGTTAGATTTATTATATTTATTTTATTTGTTGAGATACTTTTTTGATTTTAAAAAATATTAGAAAAGTTTGAAAATAGAAATTTTTAGAGAACTTATAGGTATATAAGTAAAATGAAAATAGGGGGAGGAAATTGATTGAACGAGGGTCGGTTTGACTTTGTACAATTATTGCACTTAGTGTTACATTTTACGAAAAAGATTAATTTATAATTTATATTATAAAAAAAAGAAAAGAAAATACATGTATTAGAATTGTTGTCTGAAATGTAATGAGTTGCTGGAACATTCTAGTAAACAGAATATTTTTGCAGTATGAATCTTACCACAAAAATATTTCATTTAATTAGCAAGTAAAATTTTACTTTTTGCTATTTCTGAAGATTTTAATTGTTTTTTTCAGTTTACTAAAATTTTCAGATAATATAAGAAAATCATTTAGAAATTTACTTGAAGAATACTTCAATATAGAAAATTCATGTAAACCAATATTTTCTTTTTATCAAATTTTGTGTCAAATTATCAATATAATTTTTATATTTTACTTTTCTGATATTAAAAAACATTTGAAATATTTTTATTTCCCCCAAGAGAAAAGTGTCTACCCTTCATTTTTTTTTTCAAATTCGGTAATGATTTTTCTAAAATAAAGTTTTAAATTTTCTACTTCTAAAAAAAAAACTAATTATAAAAATCGAATTGGAAATAATATTCGAACTGTTCACCTCACCTACAATGATAACACCCTAAAAAAGTCATCCCATCCACCCAACCAACAGCAATTTTCATCAATTCCTGTCTAAGGGTTATTAAACTGTTAAACTGTTTGAAAGTATATAAGGAGAAAAAAATGTGGCAATAATGGCGTTAAAGTAATTTTTACGTGATAAGGGAAAACTGAACAAAAACAACAACAAAAACAGGAAAAACAAAATTAAATTTTTTATTTTTCTATATTTTTTTTTGTTACACGATGAGAAATAAATAGAAGAAAACTTCAAACCTCATTAAAGTTTATTTATAATATAATATTTTCTTTTTTAATTTTTCATGAAAATCGTAAGGATATTTTTTTCTTAGCTTTTTTTTTCTCTATCATGGTTTTTCCTATTTTGTTTTATCGTAAATAAAAAAAGAAAATTTCTGTCAAGTTTATAATTGTAGACACCGAGAAGAAGAAAAAATTTTTATATTAAAAACTTTTGGAAAAAATATTTTTGTTGTTATTATTTTTACGTTAATTACTAAAAGAAAATGTTTTAGAATTTTATAAATTTTTTTAAAAAGTGAAATAAGGAAAACATTTTCCAGTCGGAATTTAATTTGTACCAAAGGTAGAAAGGTATTTGAAATTTATTATAATGATTGAAAACCGTGGGGACATTTGAAATTGTTGTTATTTAAGTTTTCGGTATTTGAAATATTTATTAAGTAGGTCATAAAAAAATATATTTAAAAGAAAATCATTGAAAGCTATTACATAAATTTTCATTAAATAAAATTTAAATAAATAAAACCTTTTAGAAATGAAAATTATATAGAAATTCTAATTTGTGTTGCGATGATGAATTTTATGTTAAATAGATTTTTTTTTTCGCAATTTGTTTCAATAGAAATAGTTATTCAAAAGATTTTCATTATGGGAAAAATTGATGAATTTTTCCTATGTTTTTTCAATTTTCATATAAATTTATTTATGATTCTTTTACTGAAATATAAATTTTCGAAGAATTTAATTAATCCTGAAAAATCATATAATAATAAAGTGTAAATTAAATGAATTTTCAATATTTTCTTGGAGATAATTATAAATTAATTAAGAGTAAAGTTGATGTTTCTTATTATTATTGGAATTTAATTTATTTTATTATGGTAAATTTACCATAAAATTAAAAAGTTTATATAATTAATTTTTCCTTTTTGTATACTTTAAATGGAAAATTTCAATTATTTTTTCCAGGCATTTTATTATAGAAATTCTTTATAAAATTTATTAATTACAACTGTACTGAGAAATTAAATGTTTGATTGAGTTATTATTTAGCCATTGAAGATTATATAGCAATTATTTTTAAAATTATATCAGAAAATCAGATAAAAGGTAACTTCAATTAAATAATCTTATAATAGTATAGTTAAAAATTAAATTTCAAATTAAATATTTCATAAAGTTTTTGAAGTACGACGCACTTAATGATATGGAAACATCTTCAAAATAAAACACAAAAAAAACTTTCTTTTATAATTATAGGAAAACATAATTTTTTATTTAAACTATAAAAAAGTTATGAAAACCCACAAAATTATTTTTATAATTATTTTTTTTAGTTGTTTTTTACTCAATAAAATAAGTTCACTATCAACAGATAAAAAAAAATCCAGGTGCGTTTTGTAATTTGTATCATTAAAATTTCGTATTTTTCTTATTTGAAGAAAAAAACTGTAATCAAATAACAGAAAGCAATTTCATATATTTATTTTATGTAATTTTTAGTTAAATTATGGCACGTACCCATAAAAAGTAATTGGCGATCTTTACCGGCATATTATGCAATTTTATAAATATTAAATTATTTTCACTTTTTTATTTAATTTAAAATTAAGTAAAAATAAATTATGAAAAATCTTCAAAACTAGTTAAGTTCAATTCAGTAAAGTTTTTTCTTCATTTTAAATCCGGAATTACTTGATTATTATATTGGGTAATCTTTATACGAGTTATGGGGTTACTATAATGAACATTTACACAAAAATTATGGACAAATAGTGCACTTATGTAAAAAGTTTTAAATTTAGAAATTATAATTTTATAATAAAAGTTTTTAGCATGACATTTTTGATATAAACTTTTTATCATTTTAAGGAAGTTTAAGAAGAAAATTTTTTTATAACATAATTATATAAACTATTATACATATTTGTAGTAGGCTAGAGAAAATCATTGGTTGAGGCATTTAGAAGGATTAATAAATAGATTTTTAGAATTGGAAATTAAAAGGAAGATGAAAATAAATTTTTCCATTAATTATTTTAATGTTCTTCGATCTAAATGATTTTAAAATTCGACTTTTGTGAATCACTACCAAAAATAATTCAGATTTTTGTAAATTTTCTTCAACATTTTCTGGAAAAATTAGGGAAGAATTAAAATGTTTTAAATTAATTTGGTTTTCATTTTGCTTTCAATTGAAAATTTTATGTTATAACTATAAACTGCAGCCATCCCTGGTCAACTAAAATTGAATTAATCTTTTTGGAACAAATAACCACATTAAATTTCGTTGTCTGTGCAAAAATTTGTTATACTCATTGCTAAAAAAAAAATTCAATTTCCGTATGTTTAAAGTTTCCTAAACATCAAGACATAAAATAAACAGGAAGATAACACTCCAGCCAGTCAAAGATTATATATATAATATTTCACACATTTTTTTTTAGTGTAATATCATATATTATGTGAACACAATTTTTAAATGATCAAATTACATTTTCGTTTATTATTTTTGTATATTTCTTTTTTTTGTTGCTGTATGAAAAAGTTTATAAAATTTCATAACTTTCGCTTTATAATTTAAGATAAAAATATAATATTAAATTATTCAACGATGCTGCAAAATTTGCTGCAATACAGATTATGCGATAATCGAAATTGATATATAAAAGATTAAAATTGATAGTGGAAAAGATTTGTGAACACTTGTGAAAAGATTTAAATAAATGTGTTAATTTTTATATTTTATGATTATTATGGTAGATTAAATTTCTTTCATTGTGGAGGTCAAATTATAAATGAGGGGAACATAAATCTTATATTAATTTTCAATTTCACATTTTAATAATAAAAAAAATAGGGAAGTAATTTTTGGTGAATAAGAGAAAATATTAATTTTTTGACATTATCTGAAGATTTTATCGGGAAATTAATTTTTGTATTTTTGTATTACGTAATTTATTTTAATTATTAATATTTCCATAGCTTGTTGGTCATCATATCCCACCAAAAGGTTTACTATTTTCTGGTGGCCCATCAATGACAGGACCAACATCTGAAGGTTTACATTTTGAAATGACACTATTACAAATGTATAAAGTTGCGTTAACTGCTGGTAAAGCTCATCGTGATCACAAACATCATCATGTTCATCATTTTGATCATAATGGGCCAGCTAGTTCTACCACAGCACCACCAAGACAACAAGTAAATAATTATATTTAAATAGTTCTTAATTTCAATATCAAATTATGAACTCTTATTTCCTTTAGCAACAAAATGGAATGCCAATAAATCCACTTTTAGCAAATGGACAAATTCCGACTCAAGTACGAATTAATTTAGTTGGTCAACAACAGCAGCAACAACAGCCTGGCCAACAACCACCCGTAAAGGGTGTACCATCACAAATATTGGGAGGAATATTTTTAGATCCACGACAAAATCAACAGCCACAACCGCAACAACAACAGCAACCAGAAATTCAGGCTACTATTAATACCAATTTTATAAATGGTCAATTCCATACTGGATCACGATTAATTGCCCAACAACTAGCACCTGGTGTACCAGCAATTATTTATCCTCAACAATCTGCTGTTATTAATCGTCCACGAACTGTTGCTTCAGATCCACTTGGTGTTCAACCAATTACATTCCCTGGCCAATCTACTGGACCAAGCCAATTTGTTAGTAATTCAGCAAATATACAATTTATTGACAGTTCAAGTGGTAATCAACAACGTTTTCTATTTAAACGTACCAGTGATAATTCTGGTTTGAAAAAGACTGTGACTAAGAGTGAAAAGAAAGTGGAAAAACGTGATACATCAAAATTAAATAAACGTGGTTTAGTTATGTTAGGTGATGGATCATTAGTTGATGACAGTTTAATTGCCAGTGGATATAATTTCGAAGGTTTAGCACAATTTGGATTGCCAGCTTTTAAACAAGGTTTACAAAGTAAAATGAATATTGAGGATGAAATTAAAGAACATGATCATGAACCGGCTGAGGAAGAAGTTAAAGCTGTAATGAATTTATGTACATCATGTGATTCAGAACCATTTAAAGGAGCCATTATATTGGCATGGAAAGATGCGATAGCATTACAAGAGGGAACATTAAAAGGAAGAAGTGTTGGTGGTTGCGGTTATTTCTAAAATTTAAGTCAAAGCGATCATAAGCGCAACTCTAGTCGTTTCGTTCTTGCGTTTTGTAATTAATATGACCGTATCGTAACCAAGCAATCTCGAACACAATTAATTTATTTTATAATTATTGTAAATTGATCAACATTTAAATATGACAATTTTTTTTGTAAGTAATTTCCATTTTCTTATTTAATTGTGTTTTTTTTTTGCCAGATTACCAGCGTTTTAAACTTAAACACATTTTAATTATTATATTGTTTCTTGTTTAGTTTAAGGGCCATGTAACATATAAAAAATTTTAAAATAAATTTAATTTAGTTTATAATAAAAAATTAATTGACTTACCTTTGATTTATGGATATGTTGGTGTTGATATTCTGAATCAAATTCAGGTTCACTAAAGTAACTCTGAAAATAAATAAGAGGTTGGTAAATTTTATATTTTAAGAAGAAGCAAAATATCCTAATTATGGTTTATAATTTGTCTCAAAATTTGAAATGTTGATAGTATTAAATTTAGAAAATATGAACCATTAAACAATCTTTAATATATTAACAAAAAAAAAGTCATATATACTAACTTGATCTTGATCCCAATGTCCTGATGTTGATTGTGGTAATGGTTGTGGTACACCAGGACCACCAGGTAATACTTGTGGTGCTGCAACTTCATTTGATTCAAATAAACGTAATACAGAACGATCACGTATTTCACGCAAATGTGATCGTACATCTTCTAATTCATAAAACATATCCTTACTAGCATCATGTATATAAATTTTAACATTAGGTCCTTCTAAATAGGCCATCGATAGTTGACGGGGAAATGAACGTACAAATAATGCACGTACTGTATCAATAGATGTTATTTCATTTGGTAAAAGTGCTCTTTTTGTCTCTGATCGGTATTGTAAAAATACTAAACCTAATTTTTATTTTATCAAAAAAAAAAGGATTATATTAATTCAAAATTAAGGATCATTTTTATATATGTATATATATTTTTACCAAGAGGACGTTCAAGAGTTTTTGATGGTGTTCGTACAACTGGCAGTGATGATCGTTGTTTACCACCTCGACGAAAACCAGTACTAGCTGTTTCAACTTCAGACATAATACCAGGATCTTCATCAAATAAAGGTCCTTGATTAATTGGTGTATAACCACGTACTGGTTGACCCTATTGTTTGCGAAAAAAATAGAAGAAAAACGGTGGTTGTTTTTAAATACTTTTTATGGTTAGTGTAATCAAAGATGAGTTAATTATGATGAAATTACTACTATATAATAAAATTGTTAATTTCATTTTTTTTATCAAAAAAAGCATTATTATTATTTTTTTACTGCAAGCGCTCACTAAATTTTTTTTCTAATTTTCTAGTTTAGTTAAAAATTTTCTGTAATTTTGAAAGAAAAAAAAAACTCCTTTTTGTATTTTCTAATTTAAAGCCAAGCAAATTTACCTTATTTTTCAGCCCATTAAAACGTCATTTACCATGCAAAAAATCCTTTTATTTTTGTCTTAATTATTTTTTTATATTAATTTGTGCGATGTTAGTAGTCATTACAGGAGATTGATTAAAATTAAATCTCGTGGATTAATATTTAAAAATAACATAAAATAAATTAAAAAAAATTGTTAATAAATAAACACATAAATAATAGAAACTGTTAAATAAAAATGAAAATAAAGTTTTAATTATTTTTTTTTTGTTTTGTTGCTGTTAAAACCCCATGCTGTTTTAGAGTTGGTTAAAGATGACAACGAGTTTTATGTGACTGTTGTTGATTTTGTGTAAATGTGAAAATATCGTGCAAATTATTTCTGGTATATAATTAAAAATTAAAATTACTTATTTCCATGTTAATAATTTTATTTTAATATCAACCTCAGATTTATCAGTTTTTAATTTTTAATTAAAGGAAAGCTTTAATTGTATAATAATTATTTTATTGGACGATCGATAGAATTAAAGTAAAGATCAAAATATTTGTTGTACAATTTATTCTCTTTCCTTTAATTTTTAATTTGTAGATTAAAATTATATTTCGTACAAGTTACTTAGTCAGTTTTGGTATTAAATAAGATGAGATATAGATAGGACAAATTTAGTATCAATAAAAATGAATGTTATATACTTAAATATAAAAAAAGAAATAGGAAGGAGATTTAAATTGAAATCATAATTTTTTATCATAAACTAAGTATAAAAATATTTTTAAAAATTACATAAAATCCCAAAAAATTCTTAATTTTTTTCAACATTTGTTAGTACCCAAATTGTAAAATGGTCAGTATATTCAATTTATACCCAAATTTTATATATCCAAATTTAAAATACCAAATATTTCAATTAAATAATATAATTTCTGCAAAAATTTAATAATTTTAATGATTTTGTGACACTTATTACAATAAATATATTTATTCTGCTTGATTAATTTTTGATGATTGATCAAAAACACCATCAATATTATAATAATAATCAATTCAGCTCGTTATTATTTCAATTATTGAAATATTAAATTACCAACTATATATTTGAGAATGACAAACATATTAAATTATAAATTAAATATAGTTCGAATTTTGATTATATGCTTATATGCAATGGTAAATTGTCATAAAAAAAAATTATTTAACATAAGAAAGAGGCGTCAATTAATCAAAATTATATATATCCTAAAAATTGAAATGATTGATTATCTTGGAATTCTAATAATTATTATGACAATACATAAATTTCCACTATACAATAATATTAATACTAAAAATCTAATTTAGATTCTTTTATAGTTTTTACACTATAATTTTCCAATAATATATTTCCAATATTATTTTAATTTTAACATTATTCGCTTGACAGACATTTTTCAATTATAAATTTCTCCTTATATATTATTAAATTTTTCACTAATTAGCAAATTATTATTTAATTAATTTTTGTTCAAATTTTTAATCATTGTAAATTTTGTATTTTTTTATGGTTTTTTCCTCCTATCCTATAACTAAAAATTTTGTTTCAATTAAATTTCATGCAATTAACATTCATTCTCATTATTCTTTATATTGAATATTCACAGAAACAAAAAAAAAATTCCAAAAATAATAAATTTTTTGACTAATTAAATTATTATAAAATAAAATATTACATTACATAAAATTTAATTATGAAATTTTGTTTATTATTTTTACCTTTTTACTTTTTTGTGCTCGTGTGCCCATCTATAAAAAATACATTTATAATATTTTTTTTGTTGTTGGAAAATTCATTTTTTTTTAAAGGAAAAACTTTATTTAAAATAAAAATATATAATAAACTTTTAATATATGTAATTTTTTTTTTGAATTTGTTCTGATGGTAATAGAAATTCTCATTTTACAGTCTTCATTTTAATTGAAATTATGAACTTTTTAAAGAGTTTCATTTACGTTTTTTTAACTTAGCAAAAAAAATGTTGATTTTGGGGAAAAATGTTTAATAATATAAAATTTCCTTAAAAAAAAATAATTTTTAATAGTTTGCACAAATATTATTATTATTATTAAAAAATTTTTGGTTCACTAAAATAAAGTTAATTAAAAGTAAATATAAATATATGTATAAGTTTGTTTTAAAATGTATACTTTATCATAATAATAATAATGAATTTGGTTAAAATGATTTTAAATAAATGATGTCTCGTAGAGTTAAAAGGTTTTTATATACCAAATAATATTTTTTAACAAACAATTTTTGTTTTTGCTTGTAGAACATAAATGTAACAGAAATGTTTGAAACTAACTGAACTGAAACTGAAACTACAGAAATGTAGATTCAGTTTTATTTTGAATTAAAAGTTTTAATTTAAAAATTATTTTTCGATATTAAACTAAAATGCAACCATGTATTATGGTATCTATACTAATTTTGACTATAGTGTAGAAATGTAGTGTGTATGGACGGGGAATTTTAATTGTAATAAAAATATCCAAACCAATTCGAAATATCTTTAAATTTGCCAAATTTATAGCAAAAAAACTTGAAAAAAAAGTCTGCATTTAGGGAACCACCTTTTGAGTGTGCCAATGTCCTGTAATACAATAAAAAACCATACAGATTCTGAAAATAGAGAATTTAAATCTTTAATTTCTTATATAGTACATAAATCGCACAAAGATTTGTAATATATTTGTAACCAACATGAAAAGCGAGTTCTTGGGAAAATATAAAAAAAAAATGATTTTTTTTTTTTTTTTTGCTATAACTTGGGCTCTTTTTTCAGCTTGATTAAAAATATAGATGTCTCGGTCCGATATTTATGTACTATACATAAAATTAAAGATTGAAATCTCTATTTTCAGAATCTGTATGGTTTTTTATTTTATTACAGGACATTGGCACACTCAAAAGGTGGTTCCCTAAATGCAGACTTTTTTTTCAAGTTTTTTTGCCATAAATGTGGCAAATTTGAATATATGTATTTGGAATTGGTTTGGATATTTTTATTATAATTAAAATTCCGCCTCGTATGTAAACGCGATTTCCGCTTTAAATAAATATAATTATAATTTCACGACTCTTAATTTTATCATATTTACACCATAAATTAACTTATTATAAAATAAAATAAATATTTAAATAACTATTACAATAATTCTAAATTTAGGAAAACAAATTATAATTATGTGAAAAATTTATGTGCACTCCATATCTGTTTTCTGCATACTAATATGAATTGGCCCTAAATTTAAATGTGGTATTAAATTAAATATGCATAATAATTGATAAGAATTAATGTACATCACTGTAATTCAGGTTGCTAATATGTTTCATTACTTAAAATTCTATTGACTAATATAATTTTCCTTAATTATGTTACAGAGAATTTACATTTTTTAAATTCCTAACAAAGATTTAACATACTAATAGTTGCTAACAGATAATTAACATATTTCAATGAATTTTTTTATATTTAATTTATTAGAATTATTTTCTAATAAGTAAGCTCGTAATAAGTAAAAGATTTCGTAAAAATTAATTAAATTTAATTAAGAAATTTTATAGATAAAGAGTAAAAGTTTCACTTTTTACCAAATTATAAATAGTATTTATGTTATATGTAAAAGAATTGAGAAAGCAACACAATGGTCTGAAAAAATTAATATACAGAAGAAGAATTGTAGAGATTTACATTTTGATATAATCATTTTAAAATAAAGTCATTAAAAAGTCAAAAATTGTCGATATTCTTTAATTTACATAAATAATTCCTGTAAAAAAATCATCACTTCTCACTGCAAACAAACGGGTGCGTTTAAATCACACATTATGTGCCTAATCATATATACGCTGCTCAAAATTTTATAAAGGATTTCATTAAGGTTAAGGATATATAGAAGAAAAAAAATATATTTTGTCAACAAAAACAATGTTTTTTTAGATTATGAAATATAAAAAATTGAAAAAAAGACAACAAAAACTCAAAAATTTTTAATAGAAACATTTATATATATTAAAAATGATAAAAATTAGTAAAAAAAAAATGAAATTAAAAAATTATACACAATTTTTGTTTTACAAACTAAAAAAGAATAATGTTTTTTTTGGTATAATTAAAAATTTTTTATTAGTATTTTTCTTAAAAATGAAATCCTATTAAAATTAAGAAAATTAAAATAAACTTTAACAAAATCATAAACAAAAATGAATTAAAAAATTACAAGAATTTTTCAAAATTAAAAAAAAAATGTTATTAGTAAAAATATTTTAAAATAAATTTTTTTATCTGTTTAAAAAAGCTCAAAAATTGAAATATTTTAAACACCTTCCTTTATTTTTTTCTTATTTCTTCTTTTTAATTAAAAAGCTTATTTTCCTTATTTTCTAAATTTAAATTTCTCAATTTTTTTGTGATTTACAATTATTTATTTATTTAATATTTTCTTGTGAAAACTTTCAAATAAATCACACAATTTTATAATTACATATAAAATTTGTTTTTTTTTTTTTTTGTTTTTTTCATCATAAATTTTTTAAACGAGTGAAGCAAATTGATTAACATAATTATTTGTATTATATATTTTTACCTCCAAGTCCATAGCTCTTTGTTGGGGCTGACCTTGCCCACTTCCATATTGTAGCATATCACCGCCCAATGTATGTCGTCTTGGATCTTCACGACGTCCTGCACGCCTTCGATCGTCAGTTGCTATAAATAGATTAATTATATTTTTTTTTGTTAGAAATTAAACGGATTTTTGTTTTATTAATAAATTTTTTTTTTCATTTATTTCAAAAATAAGAAAAATTGAAAATTTTAACAAAAAAGAAAATGGGAAAGATATCAAAAGAAAAATAGCTAAAGAAAATTATTGAAAATTTTGAAATTTATTATTATGTGCAAGTTTTTGTTGTATATATATAGAATTATTGTAACCATATTTTTTGAGATGTAAATTCGAAAAATTCAATTTGGCGCCATGTGGCCATTTTAAGAAATTATGACGGAAACGTTTTGTTTCATATTTGTTTTTTTTTTGGTTTATATATAAAACATAATACAAAAAAAAAGAGTTTAAATAAGGAACATTTTCTATTTTTCGAGTATATTATTAAATATTTATGAGAATTATGTGCAGATAAGCATATTTCCTGAATATTATGATGAAATTTTTTCAGTTATATGTATTTAGTTTTTTGCATAATAAATTTTAGGTTGAAATTGTAACAGTTTGCAAGTTAAGTTAATATTATTTTTATTTTAAATGAAATAAATTTTATTTAATTTTATTGCTTTTCAAAAATTTTGAATTTTTTTTTGAAAATTATAATTTTTTCAGTAACAGTTCGCTAAATAAAGTTTTTATTTATTATGTTGGCAAAATTTAAGAATAATTTTGTTAACAGAAATGTTAAATAAAATTTTGAGACGCTCCTAAGGTTATGCAAATTATATGTTTAAATTTAATTTATATTTTTTGTAATGTAAAATTGAATTTTAAATTCTTAAGTAGGATATATATGTATTGATTTAAATTATTATAATTTTGAAAATTATATAAAATGATATGAATAATTCTCTAAATAATCTAAGCTTGGATAACTTATGATTAATTACTCTCAATTAATAGAAGAATTTATGTAATTTGAATTTTTATAAATCAAAATTAAATTATTCCAATAATTTCAAACTAGAAATTCCAAAATTTTCTTACAAATTCAACATTTCCTTAAAAAAAACCTTAAATTTTCTAAAAAGTTTTGAATTACAAAACCTTTTCAAAGAAATGTGAATGAATTTTCTTTATAATTTAAATTATATTTTATGAACTTTAATGTTAAAAAATCAATTTATCAAAAAATAAATAAATATAATGTTAAAACTATTCTTCAAAATGCAAAAATGAATAAAAATATTTACGTAAAAAAATTGTGTATTTTTTATCTGGCACGTTTTCTTCAAAAAAAATATACAAAATAAAATTAGGACGATTAATAAAATATTATTTTCTTGGGGGACATGTGCTTCACAACAAAATATATTTTTATTATGCGCAATTTTAATGTTAAAATTATGATGATAAATTTATTTATTATTTGTCATCCAGGAAAAAGGAGTAAATTTAACATTATTGTAAATATATATACTTTGAAAAATATGTTTTATTATTTATGAACCATTTGGTATATACATACACGTATAGTAAAAGTAAATTTTTAGTACAGTTTTTAATAAATATTTAGACTATATAATAATGGGAAGTGTTCCATTTATACTATCTATCATTGTCTAACCTACAATGCTATAGTAAACTTTTTGCGATTTGTAAAGAAGTTTTGCGTAACTATTAACGATCAGTTCAAACGTCAGGAGTTTATTCCTAGTACTTTTTAGAGTAATAAATATAGTTTATATAATTATATTTAAAATGGAACATGTCTGAAAAAAATAGAAAAATCGTCACACATTTTCCATTAAACTATAATTTAGTATCACAATAAAATTAAATTCTTAAAAATATTTTCTTTCATTTTTCTTGAATGATTTCAAGTTCGAATATTTAAAAACAAATCATCTATTAAAATATTTTTAAAAATTACGATGATATCATTAAAAAACTAAATAGTAGAATTTTTTTGTTGGATATAAGAAAATTAATAATTTTAAATATTCATTTGACCGAATAACACAAATAATTTTTCTGACGAATATTTTTTTGGTATTGAGGAAGTTTTACGTAAACGTAAATAATATATACCTAACAAAAATAGTCAGGAACCGCAAATTTTTTTTATATAAATAGACATCCGTTTAAAAATAATATTTTTTTGAAGGTACCCATGGGCATTAACCGAAATTTTCATTTTTTTTGGCAAACTAAAATTAGAAAATTTTCTTGTAAAATATGTTTCTTGATTTTTTTTTTTGACGAAAATATTTTTCATGTTGAGCGCACATACAAAGCGTAATTAGCTGTCACTGAGCTAAGAAAAAAAAATAAAATAATGAAAAGCTAATTATAATAAATATAGAAGAACATGAAAAACAAAAAAAGGGATCTTAACAGAAGAAAATGGAATTATAAATGATTATATTTAAGATTTTATGAATTTGATGTTTCCATTTAAATATTATAATTTGCTAACTAATTAGTTATGTAAGTGATGAGTTTTGTTGTTGTTAGGAAAATCTTAATACAAGAAAAAATTTATGTGAAAATTAATATTTGAAATTTAAGAATTTTGATATTTTCTTTGTGATTTTTTTTTTTTTTAATATTTAAATATTTAACACTCTTGAAAAAATAATAAAAATATATTTAATCATGAATTTTTATCGTAGATTGTAAGTAAATAATGAAATTTTATTTGAAGATATTTTTATTGGTAGATAAGAAATATATATAATTTTGATAAATAAATTACAGGGTGATTCCTATTATAAGTCAAAATTAATGACTGATTCCTTTAAGTGGTCTGTGAATTTGTAAAATTAAACGAAACTGTTAATTTGATCGATTTAATTATATTGTACGGCACTTTGCACTTCATTAAAAGCTCTAACAAACTCAAAAATGTGGTTAAAAAACCAATGAATCATCCAACGATTGAAAATATTAATTTGTTATTTTTTTAAAAAAAAAAATAATTTTTAAATAAATTTCCTTCGAAGCGCATTTAATTATACCCCACATTTTTCAAAATATTGGCGTATTCAGGTTGTGCTAATGACAATTTGTCAAGGAAATTGATAAAAATAAATAAATATTAATAAATAATTTCCAGTTTAAATAAAAAATAAAGCGATAACATTTATAAAATATTATCAAAAAATTTTTTAATCAAAATTTTTTCTGTATTTTAAAAAAGAAATCAAATAAAATTTCTTAAAATAAAATTTTATCAAAACTCTTTTTTTTTTTGGATTAAAATAATCATTAAGTAAATAAAACTTATTTTTTATAGCAAAGTAAAATTCTTAATTGCATTTTATAAAAAAATAAATTTATTTAAAAAAAAACTTTTTGATAAATTTTTCAAATAATTTTGGTAGTTAAATTTTCCCATCTTCAAATTTTGGGATAAAAAATTTATTATATAAATTTTTGTTTCTTTAAAAAATTCGTTAAATTCGTTAAAAAATTCATCTAATTTTTTAAGATTTTTATATGTACATAACCATAGAAAAGTTCAACATTATTTTAAGATCTGTAAGTAAAAAAAATTATATATGTAAATTTTTTTTTTTCGTTGCTGTTAAAGAACATTTTATCATATTTTAATTAATGTTAATAAAGAATATTTTATGGGTAAATATAAATACGACCTACTTTCGAAGTTAAATAATATTCTTTCTTCTTTCAAAATATACTAAAACTTTTGGTTCGTTAAATTATTTACGTATATGAACTTAATTAAAAAAAAAAAAGAAGAGAAAATCTTCATTTTTTTTTATTTACAATAATTAATTTAGAAGACAAATTGGGTCAATTTACAGAAATATTTTTTTTTAATAGTTTAGTCTAATTTTAATATTGTAAATATACGAACATTATTTTGATATAATTATAAAATTTTTTTTTATTAAACTTTGTATAATATTTAGCATTTCTTCAATTCTATTGCAGTTTTATGAGCTATATTATAGTTTGGTCCTGTTTAGAATAAAAAATATTAGTAAATTAATAAAGTTTTGGACCCAAATAATGGAACAATGTATAGTATAAATGAAAATCTTGATTTTTCTTGTACACAGAGAACCATTTAGAATGTAGAAATTGAAATTACTTAGTATTATAGACAATTAATTTAGTATACAGACAATTAAGAGGTTTGATAATTTTTATTCAAAAATCTAATTACTGCTCTGTCACCATACATTTTATACATAATTTTGCATAAGGAATTTGCAGTCCTAGTTGGAATTTAAACAATTTTCGGGACAATAATTTTTAATTAATAAATATTTAAAATTTACTCATTTATACCTTAATTCAAATAAATATTAATCCAATAAATTGGAACACTCAAATATTAATACTTTGGTTAATGTTAGTATATTATGCAAATATTTAGTTTTATAAAATTTCACTTTTATAGCAAACACGATTTTTCTTAATTCGAATTTAAATGTTTTTTTATAAAACAAACGAAAAATTTTTGTACGTTTCCTTTTTACACTAAAAAAACATCAACCAAACCAACATCACTTTCTTTACAAGAAAAACAATCTTTTTTTTACATAAGAAATACCGGAAAGGCGGAAAATCATAACATAAAAAAAATTATATAAACAATTTAAATTTATTTTTTGAAAAATTTACACGCTTTAATTACGTTAGTGTTGCTTTTTTATGTTTTACAAAAAATAATATTGTTTTTTTGTTTATCGTTTAGCAAAATTTCAAAAAAAGCATTAAACACACACAAAAAATTGCATCCTAAAAAAAATCATTTCATTTCGTTTTTTTGGTTGTTGTTATTTTGCCTTTGTAGGGCAGCAACTCACCAAAAAACATTAAATTTGTTTTATTTTATATTTTGTTTGTAAAATTAACACCATTAACAATTAACACCGCATAACATAAACATGTATGGTCTCATATCGGAGCAGCATAAATCTTTGTTTAAAAATGTTTTTTTGAATTTTTTATTTATTGTTTGGTTCAATTTAAAATAACAATGCCTTACAGCAGAATTCTATTTTACATACATATAAGCATAACAATGGCAACATAAAAAAAATATACCAGCATTAAAAAATAAACAATTTAATTGAAAAATAATAAATCAAAGTAAAGTTTTCATTTTTCGTCGTAAAAGTATTTGAAATAATGATATCGAAAAAACACAAACTAACCGTCAGACCGTAAAAGAACCGGAAATTGAAATTGAATTAAGCTACTAAAAAAAGATACACCATCATCTTAGCATAAAAGATATATTCTACAATATAAATTTAGATTTGTTCTTTTAAAAGTTCATCATCTTTTCTCAAAAAGTAATTAACACAAATTTTATTTTTTTTTATGTAAATTTAATCCGACAACAAAAACATTAATGAACCATTTAAAATTTGTATCAATTTTGATGTCCTTGAACTGTCACTTTTGACATTTTGATATTTTAAATATTGTGGCGCGGTTAAAAATGGTGTCAGGAGCAAAAACAAACACGCTTTAAAGTATCAAATTATATTAAAAGTGTCAAATCATTTTATATATTTTCAAGGACAGAAATAAAAATCAAAGAATTTCGAGAATATTATAATTTTCTATAACGATTGCCAAACGTTCCGACCGATAGAATAACACTAAACTGAAAAAAAATGTACTCAACAAAATAACACATAAAAAAAATATATTGTTACATTAAATTCATGAATAAAAAAAAATTATATATTTTTTTGAATTTTATTGAAGAATATAAAAATTTGAAATGCTAAACATACAAAGAATTTCTCCAATTAAAAATTCTCACATTGCTCACACAATAATTATTGTTGTGTATAGACGACATAGCATAGAGTAAACTTTGTTAGGTTGCGGGTTGAAGCAGTTGCGGAACGGAGTGGCGGTTTATTTTGTAGATATTTATTCTTCAATTATTGTGGAGCAGCTTGACTGGCACGCTGATTATGTTATACATTATATGTATGTATATATTTTTTAGGTAGCAAGCCGTGACGGTCGCATAAAACGTGTTCTATGTATTGTAAGCAAACGAAAAATAAAAAAATCAAGAATATTAAATCGTTCGCACATGATTTTTTCTTTTGTTGAATGTTCCCCCCATTTGATAGTCAATATATCAATTTTTTTTATTATAATCTAATGGTGGTTTATGTGTTATTGGCCCCAAGTCCCCAAGCCCCAAAGTCAAGTATAAATGAGTAAAATTTATGATACAAGAGTCACAACAAGAGCTTTTATAATAAGAAATCATTTTTGATTAGAAAGAAGAAATAAAATTTAATAAAATTAGAGAATAATTTCTTGTCTAATAATTCTCTTTTATGTTGGAATTTATTTGGTGTCGAGGCGAGCAAATTTGATTGTCGAAAAATATAATTTTTTTACAATCTGAATATAAATTTAAGTAGAAAAAATTACATGATATAATTTGCTAGTGTAATCACTACTTGAAAATTATTAATTTATTGAGAAAATTGTTATGAATTTATAAATGTTTCAATATTTGTACTAAAAGATCAACAAATCCTACAGAATTTTCAATAATTTAATTAGAAATTTCCTAATTAATGAATATTTAAAAAAAAATCTTAATTTGTTAGACTATTTTCTTAATTAAACTGAAATTGTTTACGAAAATAAAAATTTTCACTAATTTATATTTCGAAATTCATTAAATTATTTTAATTAATTTATAAAAGAATGTACATTTCATTAACTTATATACATACTAGATAGATTAGGTTTAACCTTTACAGCTCAATATTCAGTAGTTCATTTTCTGTTGATATAAACTAAAAATATTAAGCTGTAAAGGTCAAATCTAATCTATCTAGTATATAACTTAATAAAATGTACTTTTTTTCTAATTAATAACTGAAATAAATAATAATAATAATAATTAAATATTTTGGTTCAATTATATAAACGTGTTTACAGTTTTTGATCAAATGTGAAATAATTACAATAAATTCGTTATAAAATTCTGAATAAATCTAATTTTTAAAATTAATTATTGATTTTAGGCCCGTTCCACTAGAAGAATTCCACTAGACACAATTCCACTAGAAACAATTCCACTTGGCATAATTCCACTAGACACAATTTCACTTGGTATAATTTCACTAGGGAACAATTCCACTTGGTATAATTTCACTAGCGCAATTCCACTTTTCATTAAATTTATCTTTTTTTAATATTTATGTTTTAAATCGCCGTTTTTTTAACTCTAAATGCGTTGGGCTAATAAAAAGTGGAATTGATATAAAATATATTCATTAAATTATATAATATTTTATATAATTAGTAATTATAGTATTATAATTAACAGGAAATATTGACGAATGTAGTGTCAACAGTTTCGCCTGCGGCTTCTTTTTATATTAACAGTAGTTACTACCATGTGTAGTAACTACTGCATCTCCAATATTTTTTTCCATTAGTAGCTTCACTGTTTTGTTCAAATATATATCCGTCTTTTAATATTGCTTCTTTTCCTTTCTCAGTTTTTATTATTTGATAATCCATATTAATTAATTTTTTTGGTTTAATTTAAATATAAAATATTTGACAGTAATTTATAAATTTACTTAAAAAAATCAATTTTAAATTTAAATAATTTTTAAAAATTTTTATTATCTACAAGTGGAATTATACCAAGTGGAATTGCGCAAGTTGAATTGTTCCTTAGTTAAATTTTGCCAAGTGAAATTGTTCTAGTGGAATTGTTTCTAGTGGAATTGTGTCTAGTGGAATTGTTCTAGTGGAATCGACCGGTCACCTTAATTATTGATTCTACTTTGTTTATTTAAAAAATAATTTAATTTGCATAAACCATTTTTCTATAATTTTTTTTTCCAAATTTACCAATTTCACATAAATATATATTTTAGTTAAAATAATCATAAATAAAAATTTTATTAAAAATTTATTACAAAATTAAATTGTATATTATTTAATATCAAAGTAGTTTTCATAAATAATTATATATTTTTAATAAATCCTATTTATATATTTAATATATAATTTAATTACTGAGCCTTTCCAAATTTTCTAAAACCAAAATTCTAATGAAATTTACCAAAAAAAAAAAAACATAGATAAATATTTAAATTTTAATTAAATTCGATGTTAAATTTTCATAAACTAATAACCACTAAAAATTATTATATGATTAAATATATTATTATGCAACAAAATTTATATTATCAATTTATTGCATGTATTTAGGCGAAAACAATCTTATATTTATGTAATAATAAATTGATTTTTTTATTCAAAAAATTTCTAATTATCGATAAATAATTATAATCAAATTTAAAATTTTATGGCAAGAAGAAAGTCTTTTATGTAAATATTTAAAAAAAAAATTAATTTACTGGAAATTTTTTTCAGATCCTTTCTATTTTCCTGATACTTTCTGGTCTTGCATTTTTAGTGTAGTATATATAAAGTAATCAATCTTAGCTGCCATAATCATTATTATCACAATAATAATAATTTTCATCCTTTAACAAAAGGAAATTAATGCAATTTGATTTCGTTGTAGTTTTGGCAGGATTTATAATAATAATAAATTCCACACACAAAAAATTTTTACGTGATGATAAAAAAAATAAATTGAAATATATACAAGGATATACAAGTACAAATATTTGAAAATTATGAAAAAAAACTTATTTATATAGAAATTGAATCAATCCTGTCGTACTTGTCCAGGATAAAAAAAATGCATAATAATAGTAAATAAAGAAGAGAGTGAAAAAATATATAAATAATATTTTTTTTTCTAAACGAATTCTGATCTGATGTCTAGAAAGGATACGAAGGCAAACACAAGAGACTGGAACAGATGAAAAAAAAGTGTAAATATAGAAAAGGAAAAATGGCAAACATAGAAAAAGAAAATCTTCATTTTCCGGTTTTAGAATCCTGTCGGGAATAAGAAAAATAAAAATGGAATTTCTATTTTTTTGTTTGTTAAGATTATTTCAAGTAAAGTTTTGCTATTTTATGTTGTTGGTATAAAAATGGACATCACTGAGCGAGAAATCCTTTTAATTTGAAATTCCGACAGAAAAATTTGATATGAATACATTTTTATATATCAAATGAGCATTGAACTCTTTCTGACAGAGAGTCTTATTTTATTCTAAAGGATTGGAATTTGTAGCAAAATATTTTAATCAATAATTTTTAATTTAAAAATTAATTAAAATTTAAATAGATATAGAAAAAAATATTTTAATACGTGATAAAATATTATTTAATTAACAGAAAATCAAAATAAGAGAGAAGAAATGAAATGATTGAAACAACGAAAGATAACAAATTTATATCGCCTAGAGCTATGCAATTTGAAATTGTTGGAAATTACATGTCCATTCATAAAAAGCTTAGTTTTCAAATTGTATTAAATAAATTTTTACTTGTAACCGTCATTAATTATTACTTTAATTAATTAAATATAAAAATGTACATATCAATTTTTCGTTACTTTAAAATAATTCTCGACTTAAAATATAAATTCCATTGATTTAATAAAATATTTAAAAATGATTTCTTTAAAAATTGCATATTTATTTATATTAACAAAATTTATTTTGCTATTTTTCAAAATTATTTTATCTAAATCGAATAATTTCTAGACAACAAAAAAACTATAATAAATTATTATCACACCACAATTAAATTTCCTGGAAAAACTAACAAAAATAATATAAATAATATATTAAGACGACATCATGATCATAATAAATGTCCCATCATAAATAACCCTGTATCTTCCTTCTATGGAGCACCAAAAAACTAAACTAAAAAGAAAATTTTTTTTTGGTTGGTCTCGTACTATTATTATTATTCCTTATTTATACAGAAATTTATATAATGTACATAAATTTATCTACACAACATTTTCTAAGTGACAACATATTTCCTGATGTACTTTTTCATTCTAATATTTCGATTTCATTTTTTCTATCTCTGTTTTAATATATGTATATATATTTTATCCTTAGATTATGGACTTTTATGTGTTCACAAGAATATAGTATTATCCTTATATAATAAAATTTAACTTAATAACAATTTTTACCCTCCATACCATCATCATCATCTAAAAAAATAATAGTAATAATACAATCAAAAAAAATTTACCAGACTTTTTTTTTGTTTCGATATCCCTTTTTTTGATATAATCACAAAACCAGAAAAACAAAAAGAATTATATTTATCCTTTAAAGGCTTAACATGATCACTAAGGAGTTCAACAAAGACAAAAAAAAACTAAATCATATGTGCAGAAATATCCTTAATACAAAATATATATTTATTAGAATCCTTTTGACTTAGAGACTAATGTGTCGTTTTTCAAAATCAGTTCTGTAAAAAAGGAACAAAAAACAAACCATCGACTTTTTTACTTTTGTGTGGTTCATGGCCGGAGATTGCCTTTTTGTGGTAAAAAAAAGAGAAAAAGGATACATTTTTTTTGTGTTTGTTACTGACCATCTCTCCATTTTGTTTTATATCATTGAGGTTTGTTTTTTTTTTGTTAACTAAAATGAATAAACCAAATTTGTGACACTATCAAAGATAAGAATTTAATTTTATATACAGAAAAAAAAATTCAATTCCAAGTATAACAATTTTTTTTTTGTGTGTTGTGTGGTCAATTTTCCTGACACAGTAAAATAAATTTAAATATATCTTTTGGGTAAAATATCCTTTTAAATTGAAATTTCAAATTTTTGTTTATGACAGTCAAAAAATTATATTATTTTCATTTCTGTTTATATATAAAATGATATTAATTTCTTTTTTGGTTGGTTATCCTTTTTATTCGATTTATTTAAAAAAAAACGATTTTCATTTTTGGTATATCAAGGAAATTTTTATTATATTGAGTTGAAAAAACTCCTTTGGTAACAAAGCAGCTAGGAAATAATATTTTGTACTTATAAAATTGTTTTGTGATAAAAAAAGAATCCTGGTAAAAAAGAATTATTAAAAAATTTCATAGTATTTACAAAGAAAATTCAAAAAAGGATATTGCTAACTGGTTTATATATACAAAAAAAATTCAAAGTGCATATTTATGATGTAAATTTTTTTTTTTAGTAAATATTTATTCATTTTTTCCTATCCTTTTTTATCTCTTAAATTTTGTAAAAAAAAATTTTGTGAATTTTGTGAATAAAAGTATGATTTTTATTTTTATATAGTAAAATATATAATTCAATTTATTGTTAAGCATTATTTATTAAATATAAAATATTAAAAGAAAATAATTACGATATCCTATATTTTCTATAATAAGCTTACAAAGTATGCAATTATTTGCACAATTCTAAATAAATTTAAAAAAAAATTGATTAACTTATTATTTAGCTACAATCATATTTTTGTAGAAATTTAAAATTTCGGACTGATAGAATATTTAATGTAATTTTATTTGAAATATTTAAAAATAATTGAAAATATATTTCTGAATATTTTTTTCTATTTTTATCTGTATGTATGTTAAAGAGGAAAAGAATTTTTGTTGTTGAAATTGATTTTATTGAAATTTAAGGAGTACTTTTTTATAAAAAAAACGAACGTACTTACAAGCAGCTTCGTTAAATATCAAATTATTGAATTTAAATTTCAAATTTAGAAATATTTTGAATCTGATTATAAAATTCCAAAATTATTTTTTTTGGTATGTGGAAAAACTATTCATAAAAGGAAATACAAAACTTTGAAATAACATAATTCAAATGCAGCATAAAAGGAAATATTTTTTTTAAAAGCTTTTATTTTCCAACAAATTCACTTGTTTTTTTTTTAAATCATATTTTCCAACTAACAATAACAACAACAAAAAATTAAGATAAAGTTTTTAAAAAATAAAACTTGTAATTTCCTGGAAATAAAAACAAATCGAAAAAAGTTTCTTGTAAGCGCATAAATAATATAAAAAGAAATTTAAAAACTTTCAAAACATTGTAAACTTTTTAATAAAATGTTTTCATTTTTAAATGAAATAAAAAAAATTTCATTTTTCTTTTGTTTTAAATTGAAAATTTAACCAAAATTTTGAAAGTGACAATTTAATTTTGTTATTTTTTGATTTATAAAAAGTTTAATTTTTATTTTTTTTGTTGGTAAATGTTATTCGTAATTCTTATTAAGTAAATTTAAACTCTTTTGGGGTTATAAGACTAAAATCAACATAAAAATATACATCAATTGATTTCTCATAAGTGTATGCAATTTAGTTTGCTTTAAGTTATTCAATTATAGTTGAAAATGCATCTTACATCTCTTACATTTTTGCAATTACTTAATCAATTCAATTTCTTCATAAAAAAACTTGAATATTTAAATTTATTATTACCGAAAATATTATTAATAAATTAAAGAAATTGTTTATATATTTCAATGAACAAAGTTTTTTAAAATTTAATAATTTTATATATAAACAAATCATGCCGTCGAATTAATTAACCTTATATATATTAAAATTTTCCCCAAAAAAAAAATAAAATCACTTAAATTTAAAACATCAGTTTTTATCATTCCGGACATTATTATAAATAATTTCCTAACCATTTTCATTTTCATCCTAAATAATTTCCTATAATCTATTACAATTTTCCTCAAAATCAACAAATTTCCTTAATTTTCCAACAAACAACAACAACAAATCATTTTTTATGTATGAGAAATAATTTTCTTTTGTAAATAGTTTTGGCCAATAAAAACGAAAAACTTTACAACTTTACCCACCGCCGCCTCTCAAATTAAGATAAAAAAAAATTTCTTTTATATTTATTAACTTTATATATTTATATATATATATACCTAATCAGAAAATAGGAAAAATAAAAGGATATTACATTCATTTTCCTCTTATGGATATTGTTTTTCTATTATTTTTTGTTGTTAGATTTTTCAACATTTTTGTCAATTTCCTTGTCCTTTATAACAACCAACAAAAATATAAAATAGAATAGTATAATTCTCTAAAATCCTGTCATGTGGTTTATTAACCAGAAAACAAAATATCGTCGTCCTTAAAAGCTAGGATGTCTTTAAAATATATATGACAATTTTTTATTTTGTTGCCCAGGAATGGGGAAAAATTAATGAGGAAAAACTATAAAGAAAAATCTTTAGAAAATGTAAAAATAAATTTTAAGCTGAAGAGAAATGAAATTTAGGCAAATACATATACATACCCCATAGTTTAAAATTATAATGTACGATAGAGAAAGTACAAAACTTTTAGGTTTTGTTATGTCATTTAAAGATCCTTTTTTTTTTGACAAACATTTCTGTTGATCTGTTTGTCATTTCAAAACCCAATTTAATTTAAAATTTAAATTTATATTTTAACAATGGTATATTTGCCAAAAAATGATTATATATTTTAAGGAGAAAAAAAATTAATGAAGTAGAAATTTCTGTAATTGAAAATTTTATATTTTTTTTTTTATTATATTTGTGATTGCGCATCCTATGGTTAACAACACTGAGTCTAGAAAAAATACTAAATCAAATTAAAATGATCTAAAATTTTTAGAGATCAAAAATCTATAAAGCATAATATCAGCTTAACCACGTGTATCCTTTTTCTTCCTATACAACTATATTTATATTTATTTAAATTTTAAAATATGTTTTTTCTTCATGATACGAAAATATAAAACAAAAACAGATTTTAAATATCATTGTACATAATTATATTATATTGTCTTCCTATTTCATTTCTAAAAGTAAATTTTATATCCTTTCACGACCAATTCTCGTATTTTCTTGTATATAAAAATAAGAACAGAAAAAAAAAATCTGTTAACCAAATTGTTTTTTTTTTGCCTTTGCAAAAGAAATTTTAGACATAGAAGGATACAAAAAAAAAAAAAGAAATAATGAAAATATATCTTTTTATAGTCCTAAAAGTTAAGAATTATTATTATAGACTTTTTGAAGATGATTTTTTGTTTTGTCTTCTTAATATTTTGGTATAATTTTGGTAATAGATTTTCTCTTTTTTATCACTATTTTTGTTTTATAATTTTTGGTTTTTCCAAGGGTTTTTCCTTACTCGTCCTATACAGATATATTAGACGAATAAAATTATACACACTATATAGGATATTATTTCTTCTTACAGCCGTTTAAAAGAATTTTATTATAAATTCTGATTAAATTTGAATAAATTAAATGAATTTAAAGAGGACGACAATTTTGTAAGGATTCAAGAAATAAACTAATATATAAAAAGTTATGGATTAGTGTTATTTTTTTTTCTCTTAACTTTTTTTTTACTATATAAATACAAATTGTCCTTTAAGAATATATATATAAAATAATGTTGACTGACCGCAACATAAATAATCAATATACAATTTTAATATTTTATTTAAAATGAAATAGAATTTTTTATTTTAAAAATGGATATTAGTAATGAATAAAATAAAAATGGTAAATAGTTTCCGTTTTAATAGGACATTTCATGAATAGAATATTTAAAATGATCTTTATTATATTTTATCGTTCTATGAACAAAACAGGATATACTTATACAAAAAATGTCAAGTAGTATACAATGAATTTAAGTAGCTTAAATGGCAATTTGTTCCTTTTTTTTCTTATGACTATCAAAAAATAAAAAATGTTAATAATTTTGTGGTCTTTTCTTGCAAAAAAAGTATATAAAATAATATAAATCTAGAAAGAAAATTGGATAAAGAAATTGAATATTTTAAATTGAAGAAGAAAATTTTAAGGTTCACTGAGCTTTTTCTATAAGATATTTTAAACAATTCATTTATAAAGGAAATATATTTTATAAGGATATCTTTATGGTTAGACAAAAAAAATTTCTGCAGAAATATATTATATATGTATATCAATGCAATTTTGAATAATTTTGCAAAGAGAAAATATTATTTATTTAAATATATTTTTATGTATGAAGTAGAAAAGTTTTTAACAGAAAAATTGTTTTAATTAATAGTTAAATTAATAAATTTATCTAATTATATGCAATTAAGAATATACATTAAGTTTCTATTTAAATATTCAATTTATTAAAAAGGCATAAGAAATTATATTTAAATTCTTTTTTCCCATACAAAAAATTAAATTGAAAATTATGATTAAAAAATTTTTCTATCAGAAAATACTTTTTTTTTTCCTTTTATTCATTTAATTCCTTTGAAATATTTCATCTGACAAAACAAAGTGACAAACGAAATATTACACAATAAAAACAAAAAAAGAAAAGATTTATATAAATCAATTTATTTTAATTACCTTGTTCACTTGACTGATTTCGTCCAGATTTGTCATTTTGCCAGTCTTCTTCTGAAACAAGGATACAAAATATTAACAAACATATTAAATAGACAAAAAATAAAAAAAAAGATATTTAAAAGCGTAAAAATAGCAACAACAACAACAAAAATATTGTTCCTAGTTGTCATTCTTAATTAATTTTATTTATTTTCCCTCAAATGTTCCTCCAAGTTACCCAACAAACACATATTTTTCTTTCTTAATTTCAAATTCTCTTCGTTTTTTTTTACATTTTGTTGAAAATAAAATTCCTTTTTTTTTATGTTATGATCAAAATTTTTCCCATTCTTTTTAGGAACACCCTACCAGAAAAGAAATCATTAAACTGATATATAAAAATAAAAAAATTTATATACCATAAAAACAAAACAAAAATGAAGGAATAATTCAACCTACGTAAATGCCTGGTAATGCTGTAATGTAATGTAAGGCTGTTTCAAAAAAAAAAATAACTCCACAAAAAATAAAATCTTAAATATTTCTTTTAGAACGTAATTTATGGTTTACGCCTAAAAATATGTACATCATAAATAATATTTTCTTTAAAATAAAAAGAAAAAAAGAAGTAAACATTTTGTTTTTTTTTTTTTTTGATGTGCAAGACAAAGGCAACTTACCTCCTAAATCAACACAACTTTTAATAACAAACATGGTATTTTGTATCAGTAATGAAATTGATGAGATAAAATTTGTTATAAAATTATAATTTACCATATATAAAAATTAAATTTTAAAGCACAAAATGGTTGGAAATTTTGAAAAATAAAAAAAAAATTAATTATAATAATTTTGATAAACTTTAAATTTTGTTTTTTTTTTTTCTCTGGAATGTAAATATTTTTGAATATTATTACAGATTTAAAAACACTTTTTCAGAATAGAATAATATTAATATTGTTTCATAAAAAAGTTCACTTTTCTTGCATAAATTTAGGAAAATTGGAAAATATTTTAAATAATTATTCTTAGTAAATATGTATACTATATATAAAATTATTTAATATAATTTACTTATTTAGTTAAATTGTAGAAAAATGTTTGAATGGTTTATTTAAAATATTTAAACACTAGAAAAATCTTATACATAATTTTATAGTAGATTATTCGTATTAATAATTTAACATAATTTTAGACAACAAATTTTAAATCAATTTGAATTTGCATATTTTTATGTGTTTATTTGACAAAATTTTTAACAAAATTTTAAACGAGTAGTCATTTAGTGATAGTAAAATATGCAATTAAATGATTATTACACTTTATTTGGTTCACAATTTTAGCTAAATTGAATTTTTCAACTTATCAAAAGGAACACAAAATTTCAAAGCTAATTTTATAATTCACAAAGGTAAATCATATCGCGTAAAATGCTTTTAACAAATAAAATATTTTCTTAAATTTCTTAAATAAATATAAATAAATTTTTTAACTTGGAAAAATGAAAAATTTGATGTGTATTTCAAACGAATTTCGAAAATTGACTGGGAATGAAAAATTTTTTTTTGTGATACGATAAACAAAGCTGTTATAGTTAAAATTATGATTATATAAATATATACACATAAATATAATAATAAAGTTTATATATATAAAAGTTAACAACAAACTAAAAAAAAAATTTCATCATCTCTTTTAATTTTTTTTAGCATACATATATAAATTTTATTTACCCATCATTGATTCAATAATTTTACTATACATATATATACAAAAGGAGATGAGGATTTTTCTGATGACTGGAAAAAAAGGTTTGTTGTACCTGTTGTAAAATAGCAGGGAAAAAAATTACAACTCTTCTATAATGTGCACTGAATGGAAAAAAAGGATGCAATGTATATAGTAATATTAAAAAAAAATTAGGTTTGATGAAGAGTTTCATAATTCGATTTAGTTTCACTATTAGTATAGCAAAATATATATAGTTTAAAAATAAAACTTTTTTTATTAATTTTAGTTAACAGGATACGTTAAATATATCACAGAATATTACTATATAGATTGTAATATACCCATCAGGTCAGAGCTCAATTAGCGTAGATACTGATATTTTTTAACGAAATTGAAAATTTACTGGGTGTACATGCCTATTTGTATATGAATATCATGGATTTTTTTATTTAGATGAGAAATTAAGATGGCCGAATAAAAGGACACTCAACAGTATCGTCAATATATCAATCTGGCAATAAATTTTGGCATGAGGTCGTCTAGAAATTCATTAATACGTTCGACTAACTTGGGAAAAATCATAAAATCAAATAAATTCTCAGGGTTATAATAAATTTTCTTAAGAAAATATTATCTTTAAACACCCAAAATGGATTATGTGAAACGTTTTGGCGCTAATCGAATTTTTAACTAATGAAAAATTTGCAAAGAAAGGGGTTTTTAATAGTACATCATATATATAGTTTCACCTATTTCACCTTATACAATATACATCATCGCTCTCACTCGTTTAACTTTTATCCTATTTGGGATAATCCACTATTTTTGAACCGTTTTATTAATTTTAACACAATTTTATTTGATTGTATATGTATATAACAACAACAAAAATTCAACCCAAATACATAATTGTATATATAATATATCCTTTAATTTAGTGTCAAAATCAGAAGGATAAACAAGAGGTCTATGAAATCCATTTTTATAGGATATACACATAGACGAATAAATTGGGTAGTTTAAGTTAATTTTAGAAAATTCACTCGTGCATACATAAATAAATTTAAACGTAACTAACTTACTATAAATTTATTATATAAATATAGTTTTTTCTTTCTATTTGCATGTTTATTTAATTATTATTGACAGTTTGTAAACAGGGAAGAGCCTTTTAATTAAATTAACATAATAATAAATAAACGGAAGAAAGATGTCCTCATTTTTTTTTAAAGTCAACATAAGTGCTTTAAAGGACACACAAATAAATTTAAAGTTTTTATTACAAAAAATTTGAAAAATATGAAAAATATATATAAATAAAATTTCACAAAAACTAAAAAAATTCTTCATCTAATAAAAAATTTAAAGAAAGAAAAATCTGTGAAGGGGCGGCAAAAAGGGTTCAAGTGAATTTAAATAAAATATCATATTACATATAATTTTTATTATCTTAACGAAAACAACAAGAAAATTATCTTTTACATACAATTTCTCTTTTTTTGTTCTGCTGTTGTCGAAGAAGAACATTAACAAAAAAATAACATCTCTGACGCGTAAATAAATAACAATTTGCATAACAAATTTTCCACATGAAAACAACATGTTAAAAGAGAGAAAATTTTATTTTCCCTATGGTGTGCAAGAAAAAAAAACACACACACACATACACAACAGCAACAAAGAAAACTTTTATGGAAAACGCGAAAAAAAATCTAAGGTAACTTTTAAAATTAAATAAGAATATGTTTTTGTTTAGTTTCAAATAAAGATTCATATGGAAAATAATTTAGTTTACCTTTTCATATAATTTCTACAGTTAAGAAGGAAATTTGAGATGTTGTTGAGAGATTATATAATAATTTTTGAATCTGCAAAAACAAATTTAGTAATTTTCTGAAGGATAACTACTTATTTTTTAATTGTAAGGTAGGGTACAGTATAGTATAGTCTACTAATTCAGTGGAAGCATATTTTCATTCATTTTCGGAGATTTTTAGAAAAAATTTACTACATATTTTTAAAGAATATAAACTTGGAGAAATGTTATGCCGTTGAGAGAACAAATTTTATATGAACTTTTAACCAAGAATGAGGAGCAACTTAATTCGTAGAAGTGGAATGGGTTTTAAACATTAAATTAGTCATGACTGATAACTTATTTAATCTGAAATATTATGTTAATTAATTTAAAACTGATTCATATATGAGCTTAAAATTGAATCCTTAATTTATTGTATATCCAATGACCAAACCAAGCTAACAATCACACATTATATTTGTAAATTGAATTAATTTAATATTTACTGAAAACTTATTAAGTATACAAAAATTATCAAATCAGTAAATTATAATTTAAAATCACATTTCTATTTATAAGTTTCCTCAAAATGAACAAATTTACAAACATGCAAAGCAAATTAAAAAAAATAATGAATTTGAATACATTTAAGAATATAACAAAGATTTTCATGTATATAACAGTTAATTAGAATTCATGTTTTTGAATGTAATGTCATACTATTATAATTTATTTTCAAGGATTTTAAGGAGTGTACAAAATATTACAACTTTTTTTTTTTTTAATTTTTCCGGATTTCTAATTTAAACCTGACACAAATTCTATAAAAAGCTAATAACAATCGACAGGCCAATCAAGTTAAGTAAAGAGAAGACAGTTTTTATTGTTGCTAATAAATTAGGTCAATTGGGCTTGTCAGGAAATGTATACTGCATATACATATATACTAATGCTACTATGCATTTATAACATTGAAATAGGAAAAACAATAAATGAAGTGGAAAACAAGGCAAAAAAACTGAACAGTTTCAAATAAAAATTTATATATTTAATTAGAATTTATAAAAGGGTTAAAAACTTAATGTAAAATATGCTGAAAATTAATTTTTAATTAATTTAGAATTGATAGTAATTTATAATTTATTGTAATTGTTA